>CAXITT010000332.1:27532-116696 GCA_964033795.1 Lymnaea stagnalis
GCACCCACCTATCAGCACTGTCCTATTAGCACCCACCTATCAGCACTGTCCTATTAGCACCCACCTATCAGCACTGTCCTATTAGCACCCACCTATCAGCACTGTCCTATTAGCACCCACCTATCAGCACTGTCCTATTAGCACCCACCTATCAGCACTGTCCTATTAGCACCCACCTATCAGCACTGTCCTATTAGCACCCACCTATCAGCACTGTCCTATTAGCACCCACCTATCAGCACTGTCCTATTAGCACCCACCTATCAGCACTGTCCTATTAGCACCCACCTATCAGCACTGTCCTATTAGCACCCACCTATCAGCACTGTCCTATTAGCACCCACCTATCAGCACTGTCCTATTAGCACCCACCTATCAGCACTGTCCTATTAGCACCCACCTATCAGCACTGTCCTATTAGCACCCACCTATCAGCACTGTCCTATTAGCACCCACCTATCAGCACTGTCCTATTAGCACCCACCTATCAGCACTGTCCTATTAGCACCCACCTATCAGCACTGTCCTATTAGCACCCACCTATCAGCACTGTCCTATTAGCACCCACCTATCAGCACTGTCCTATTAGCACCCACCTATCAGCACTGTCCTATTAGCACCCACCTATCAGCACTGTCCTATTAGCACCCACCTATCAGCACTGTCCTATTAGCACCCACCTATCAGCACTGTCCTATTAGCACCCACCTATCAGCACTGTCCTATTAGCACCCACCTATCAGCACTGTCCTATTAGCACCCACCTATCAGCACTGTCCTATTAGCACCCACCTATCAGCACTGTCCTATTAGCACCCACCTATCAGCACTGTCCTATTAGCACCCACCTATCAGCACTGTCCTATTAGCACCCACCTATCAGCACTGTCCTATTAGCACCCACCTATCAGCACTGTCCTATTAGCACCCACCTATCAGCACTGTCCTATTAGCACCCACCTATCAGCACTGTCCTATTAGCACCCACCTATCAGCACTGTCCTATTAGCACCCACCTATCAGCACTGTCCTATTAGCACCCACCTATCAGCACTGTCCTATTAGCACCCACCTATCAGCACTGTCCTATTAGCACCCACCTAATAGCACACTCCTATTGAGACCCTTCTATCAACACCCTCCTATTAACACCCACCTATCAGCACCCACCTATTAGCACCCACCTATCAACACCCATCTATCAGCACCCACCTATCAGCACCCACCTATCAGCACTGTCCTATTAGCACCCACCTATCACCACCCACCTATTAGCAAGAACTTATCAACACCCACCTATTAGCCCCCACCTATTAGCACCTACCAATTAGCACCCACCTATTATCACCCACCTATTAGCTCCCACCTATTAGCACCCACCTATTAGCACCCACCTATTAGCACCCACCTATCAGCCCTGTCCTATTAGCACCCACCTATCACCACCCACCTATTAGCACCGACTTATCAACACCCACCTATTAGCCCCCACCTATTAGCACCCACCAATTGGCACCCACCTATTATCACCCACCTATTAGCTCCCACCTATTAGCACCCACCTATTAGCACCCACCTATTAGCACCCGCCCATTAGCACCATCCTGTTAACACCCACCTGTTAGCACCCACTTATCAGCCCCCACCTCCCTCGTTCATTTTACCACCAGGATTTAACACCAAAAAAAAAATGGTAATGAAATATGATGTTTGTGAAATAAAGCTGAAATTGCAAAGACTGATGGAAAGAAATCAGCTTGGGAAAGCCGTTAAAAGTGGGGAAGGGATGGTAGCAGGCGACCAGAAAGCCTTGTGATCAACACACCGGCTTTTGTTTACCTAGCAGGATGTTTGCCCAACAGATTCCAGTGGCCTCCAGCCCAAGTCTTAGTGGGACAAATCAATCTAAGACCTCAACAATAAAACGATAAAAGAAAGAAGGAAAAACATTATTTGGGTGTCCACTTTTTCTGCTTCTCATTAGTGCAGGGGTTCTTATAAACATTATTTGGGTGTCCACTTTTTCTGCTTCTCATTAGTGCAGGGGTTCTTATAAACATTATTTGGGTGTCCACTTTTTCTGCTTCTCATTAGTGCAGGGGTTCTTATAAACATTATTTGGGTGTCCTCTTTTTCTGCTTCTCATTAGTGCAAGGGTTCTTATAAACATTATTTGGGTGTCCACTTTTTCTGCTTCTCATTAGTGCAGGGGTTCTTATAAACTATATTTGGGTGTCCTCTTTTTCTGCATCTCATTAGTGCAGGGGTTCTTTTAAATTTTAGCCTAATCCCAGCGCAGACCATCATGACCAGACATGTTAGAGCAGACCATAAAATTCCTGAAAGATTAATGATCCATGTGTTTAGTTCAGTAATGGTGAGAACTGTTCACCAGTCGTAGAAATTTTAAAACTGTTCACCAGTCGTAGAAGATTTAAAACTGTTCACCAGTCGTAGAAGTTTTAAAACTGTTCACCAGTCGTAGAAGGTTTAAAACTGTTCACCAGACGTAGAAGTTTTTAAACTGTTCACCAGTCTTAGAAGGTTTAAAACTGTTCACCAGTCGTAGAAGGTTTAAAACTGTTCACCAGTCGTAGAAGATTTAAAACTGTTCACCAGTCGTAGAAGATTTAAAACTGTTCACCAGTCGTATAAGGTTTAAAACTGTTCACCAGTCGTAGAAGGTTTAAAACTGTTCACCAGTCGTAGAAGGTTTAAAACTGTTCACCAGTCGTAGAAGATTTAAAACTGTTCACCAGTCGTAGAAGATTTAAAACTGTTCACCAGTCGTATAAGGTTTAAAACTGTTCACCAGTCGTAGAAGGTTTAAAACTGTTCACCAGTCGTAGAAGGTTTAAAACTGTTCACCAGTCGTAGAAGGTTTAAAACTGTTCACCAGTCGTAGAAGGTTTAAAACTGTTCACCAGTCGTAGAAGATTTATTTATTTATTGATTTAGGCATTTTTATATAGCGCTTATCATAAAGCTCTAAGCGCTTTACAATTATTAAAACATGTAAACTAAGTAAATACAAATGAGACACTAGGATAGTAACTACTATTCTATAGAAACAATGAAAATGGCTATAAAAAGAGGACACTTTGACACTTCAGGATTAAACCGAAACAGAAAATTAGGTAGGGCAAGGAGGGTGCATCACAGGTCATAGGCGGACCTAAACAGATGAGTTTTAAGGGACTTTTTGAAAATGGACGAGGTTTCACTATGACGTATATGGAAGGGGAGCTGGTTCCAGAACGTGGGCCCATGGAAGCAGAAGGAGCGTTCACCGATGGTCTTAGTTTTAGTTCTTGGGATTGAGAGGGTTCTACTGTCAATGGAAGAACGTAGTTGTCTTGTGGGGATGTAAGGAAGCAACAGTTCAGAGAGATAGACAGGAAAGTGAGGGTCAGTGAACGAGTTGAAGCAAAGATTGGAAGACTTGTATTTGATGCGAGAGGATATTGGAAGCCAGTGGAGTTGCCGCATGTGTGGTTGAATGTGGTCATGTTTCTTTAATTTAAAAATGAGTCTGCATGCTGAGTTCTGTGCCTTCTGAAGTTTTTCTATGTGGTGTTGAGGAATGCCTGAGAGAAGAATGTTACAGTAGTCAAATTTTGAAAGAATGAGTGAAGAGACGAGAGTTTTTGTGGCATCAAAGGAGAGGAGGTGTCTAATGGTGCTGATTTTTCTAATTTCGTTATATGCTGATCTGCATATATTCGTGACATGTTTGTCCATGGAGAGGGTGTCCGTAAGCGTGACTCCAAGGTTTCTGGCAGAGGGAGAGAGTGTGATGTCAGAGTTGCCAATAGATATAGAAGAAGGAGCGAATGGAGGGAGAGGTTTGTTTTGAGAGTGGATGAGAAGGATTTCCGTTTTATCATCATTTAGCTTCAGTTTGTTGCAAGTCATCCAACGCTTTACATCGTCCACGCACTCCTGTATGCGAAGGATTGTGGCATCAAGTTGATCAGGAAAGCAAGAGTCACTGATTTGAGTGTCATCAGCAAAGGATTGACTGGAAACTGAGTGGTGGCTAATGAGAGATGATAGAGGTTTAGTGTAGAGGATGAAAAGGACCGGCCCAAGGACCGATCCTTGAGGAACTCCAATAGACAGGGCTGAAGGTTTGGAAGAGCGGTTGGAAATAGAGACTGTTTGAGTTATGTCAGAAAGATATGATTGAAACCAGTTTAAAGCTGAGCCAGTAAGTCCGAAAGAAAGATGAAGGCGGTCAAGAAGAATCTGGTGGTCAATGGTATCAAATGCAGCAGAGAGATCTAACAGAGTGAGAATAGAGAGTTTGCCATCGTCCATCGCGCGCAGGAGGTCACTCATGACTCGGAGCAGTGCTGTTTCTGTGCTATGACCAAGTCATAGATTTAAAACTGTTCACCAGTCGTAGAAGGTTTAAAAGATGTATGTATTAAATTAGGAATCGGCTTAATCTTTTGGAATTATTTATTTCCGTTTGAAAATATAAATAAATATGAGACCCTCAAATCAAGACGCAGATCTATTTGTAAGCGTTTAAACACAAAATTTTGGTTATATTTTTTTATGTATATTAAAGTACCGGCACGAACATGTAATATAAATGGTTCTCGTTCAAATAGCTTTTCCTTTCTCTCAACGCTGGCCGCTGGCTGGTCATTGTACTTGCTTTTCTTTTATAAGGCTTGACAACTTGAAGTTTTATAACAGGGGGAGGGGGGAGGGCGGACGTGGTCAAGGAGACTGGGTGGAGGGATTTTTATAAAATGAGATCAGGGCGTTGTTTGACAAATAACGAGATAAGAGATAAGCTGAGATGATAGGAAGGACATTACAGTTCACAACTGACTGTGACAACTTAAAGCTATAATTAGAGTGTGTCGATGCCAAAGATGATCACGGAGCATCATGATTGAAAAGATCACAGAGAATCATGATTCATGAGAACTGGGGATATTACCCCCCTCCCCCCCCCTTTTTTTTTCTTTCAACAACCCTCTTTCATTTCAATAAAATATAATCAAACAATGAATATAGACCATAAAATGACTAACTTGTTTGTATTTATAAATTCTATATGTATTGTTCTGTCTTTCACTTTAAAAGTGCAAAGACAACCAGTTTACTCTTTGGTTGAAAATCTATTGAAAAAAACAAACGAAAAACTTGATTACTAACTCAACCTGATAAAACTATGACTTTATTCAACTATAACTACAAAGTGCAGGTGCCCACTCTGTACATCGGCACATATTCGTTAGGGTTTAGATCAGTTCAATTATTGAAATTTATTCATGAAGGAAAACTATCGGCAAAGTCACCCCGTGTCACGCGAATGAAATGGTTAACATTCGTAGAAAGGCAACATTATGATGAAAAAAAAAATACTCGCTCTAGATTCCTGAAAACGCAGGCGCTCAGCATTATTTTGAGAGCCACTCCTGTGGGCCCACCATGACAGGAAGTTTACTCGTTTAAAAAAAAAAAAATGTACACTAAAATATTGCTAGGCAACCATTACAGAATTTTGTAAAAATAAAAAACAACATTGACATAGAAACAACATTGAAAGGAGTTTAACTGCAGATAATTTATTGCCATTTTCCTGCCAAACATCTCCGCCAAGGCCAACGCCATAGTAAAGGGATTAAATCATGGCTGAAGGGAATACCCAGGATTTATTCATTTGTAGGGCCATTAATATAATTAACTGTCGTCTGTAGCGTTCTTTAAGATATAGAACGCACGCAAGTTTTCTTGTGTGTTCATAACAATGCTACTTTTTGCTAATGAACGATAAGTTAAATTAGACAGGCAGACAGACGATAGATATGTTGACGGTCTGACAGATAGAGGAGCGAGAGAGAGAGAGAGAGAGAGAGAAAGATAGAGAGAGAGAGAGAGATAGGCAGACATGCATATATTTAAATAGTTTTACAGATAGACATACATATATACGGAGACAAATAGACATATAGTCACGCATACATAATATAGGCAGACTGATAGATCGATCGATCGATCGATCGATCGATAGATAGATAGATAGATAGATAGATAGATAGATAGATAGATAGATAGATAGATATATAGATAGATAGATAGATAGATAGATAGATAGATAGATAGATAGATAGATAGATAGATAGATAGATAGATAGATAGATAGATAGATAGATAGATAGATAGATAGATAGATAGATAGATAGATAGATAGATAGATAGATAGATAGATAGATAGATAGATAGATAGATAGATATAGATTAGACAGGTAAGTCAGACTGTTGGCATGCAGGTAGGCAAACAGAAGACATTAAGATAGGCAAACATTTATTTAGATCAGGAGTCTCAAACTCAAATGAACCGGGGGCCGCAGAAGGTAGAGTCTGAGTGAGACTGGGCCGCAGCAAGTATTAACAAAATGTTATTATAAAATCAATAAAGTACAACGGTTACAATCTGCTCAACCTCTTTTAATAACAAATAAACACATTAAGGGTTCTCAAGAACTAGGCTTAGAGACATGGCAGTGATTTTTCTTACACAGCTGAGGAACATTTGGGTTGAGTTAGGAAGCAACTGAGACCCCTCAGTATAGCTTAAAGGTGCTCATCAGTCTGTTTACCCTGAACTTTGACTTGCTAAAGTTTATAGTGGAAAAGAGCTTTTCACTCAGATAGATACTCACAAAAAGGCACATGATCCGTTTGAACAACCTGGAAGTGTCCGGGGAGGTGAAATACAATGCTCTCATAAATTATCCATGCTTGTTTATTTTCCCCTTCACATATCTATTCTTAGGCTTGAGTTCATAATTGAACTTAAGATCAATCGCTCCATTTGAAGCACAAAATAATTTAAAAAGAGTTGGGGGAAGGGCATCTTCTACATTAAAGGAGAAAGTGTCAGCGATAATTTTAAAAGTTACTCTGTGTGTTTTGAAGTCTGCAAACCTGTGATCAAGTCTTCCTGTAACTTTGCAATGGCATCAGTATACTTACTACTGAATGGTGTGTCCGAGTCCATAAGTACTTTGCATTTTTGAAAATGGCAGAGGTTTCTCTGAGAACCAAACACAAAGTTTGTGCAGAGTACCGTGACTTTGTCACAGGCCACACTGACAAGCTACCCCTGGTCTTGTAACTTCTTGTTGAGCACATTCAGGTCCTGTGTAATGTCAACAAGAAAAACCAAGTGCATTAGCCATTTGGGATCACTTAGTACAGGAGCAACCACCCCATCCTTTTCCATTAGGACTTTAAATGCTAAAACGTGTTCAAGCAGTGGGGAGGAGAAGGCAATATTTATGAATTATTGATGCGAAGGAAGATGCTATTGTAGGGAGAATGAATTTTGATTTTTTTATCGTAGAGAAGACCTTTTTGACTAACCCTATTTTGAAAGTGACCAAGCTGACAGACTCGGAATTTCCATCACTCGTAAACACTAGCGGGTATTTTAATAGGGATTCTTTGAGACTGAGTCAGGTTGCTACGATTTACATAATTATGGTTGTGCACTACCCACTAACTGAAATTTTAAAACTTTTCTAAAAAACCGCACCCTTGCCTCGTCTGTCTCAAAAAATGCTACAAATAAAAACTTTTAGTCCAATTTTCAAACGGTTATTACCATTATAATCAGCATAAAAATGTATAGAAACATTATAAAAATCAGAATTAGACTAGTCGGTGAGATTCGACTGAAACCGTCGCGGAGAAAAATGAGAATGGGGGAAATGCGCGGGCTGCATTAACACTAAACTTTGCAGTCATGTAGTGGGCCGCAAATATCGTCTTGCGGGTCACAAATGACACGCGGGCCGCCAGTTTGAGACCCCCTGATTCAGAGAGACAGACAGATGGATAGACGGTCAGTCAGACCGCTGGCCTGCCTTCAGACATCGAGATGGTTGCTGTCTAGATAAACGGAATGTTTGTCCCAACTAAGAATGAAGTAGAACTGAAGTGACATGAAAGAGAAATAAATAGATGCTTAACTTAGTCGCTCATCAACAGCAGGCTAGAGTTTCTTCACTAAAAAATCATCATCTCTAGGTTCCCCAGCAACGTTCCCCAACAATGTTCTCTAGCAATTTCTGTCTTTACATTCAAATTACATTTATCTAAACCGGTCCAAAAAAAAAGTTAGGGATAAAAAAATCAAGCCCCAGCCTACATCTCCCTTTTTTTTAAAGCAAAGAACAAGGGACTTTATGTGACACATCCTAAACAACAGCAAAGAACAAGGGACTTTATGTGACACATCCTAAACAACAGCAAAGAACAAGGGACTTTATGTGACACATCCTAAACAACAGCAAAGAACAAGGGACTTTATGTGACACATCCTAAACAACAGCAAAGAACAAGGGACTTTATGTGACACATCCTAAACAACAGCAAAGAACAAGGGACTTTATGTGACACATCCTAAACAACAGCAAAGAACAAGGGACTTTATGTGACACATCCTAAACAACAGCAAAGAACAAGGGACTTTATGTGACATATCCTAAACAACAGCAAAGAACAAGGGACTTTATGTGACATATCCTAAACAACAGCAAAGAACAAGGGACTTTATGTGACACATCCTAAACAACAGCAAAGAACAAGGGACTTTATGTGACACATCCTAAACAACAGCAAAGAACAAGGGACTTTATGTGACATATCCTAAACAACAGCAAAGAACAAGGGACTTTATGTGACATATCCTAAACAACAGCCACACGCAGAAATAAAACAGCAAGAGGGAAAAAGACAGCATCTCACTTTCTATTCAATTGTGAGATTAAAAAAAAAAAGGCTTTGAAGCTAAAGGAAGCTGGTGTTGAACTACATTAGCTGATTGCCTACAAAGCCCTACGCCTCGTCTGGCCTTTAACTTTAAGTATGTGACTAACATAAAACCCTACACGAAAGTATCAACTACATGGAACTGATGAAGCACACATATATGAAAGCACACCTACATGAAAGCACACATACATGAAAGTACACATACATAAAAGCACACATACATGAAAGCACATCTACATGAAAGCACACATACATGAAAGCAAACATACACGAAAGCCCACATACATCAAAGCACACATACATGTTGATGACACTATGTCTGTTGATGGCACTATGTCTGTTGATGGTACTATTTCTGATGATGACACTATGTCTGTTGATGGTACTATGTCTGTTGATGGCACTATGTCCTCTTCGTGACACAATATCTGTTAATGGAACTATGTCTGTTGGTGGAACTATGTCTGTTGATGGTACTATGTCCTTTTCGTGGCACTATGTCTGTTGATGGCACAATGTCTGTTGATGGCAAGATGCCTGTTAATGGTACTATGTCCTTTTCGTGGCACAATGTCTGTTGATGGTACTATGTCTGTTGGTGGAACTTTGTCTGTTGATGGCACTATGTCTTTTGATGGCAATATGTCTGTTGATGGCACTATGTCTGTTGGTGGCACTGTGTCTGTTGATGGCAAAATGTCTGTTGATGGTACTATGTCCTTTTCGTTGCACTATGTCTGTTGATGGCACTATGTCTGTTGATGGCAATATGTCTGTTGATGGTAATATATCTGTTGGTGGCACTATGTCTGTTTGTGGCACTATGTATGTTTGTGGAAATATGTCTGTTCTTCTTCTTCTTCTATATCTTAAGGGCCCACGATCAATTTATTGATCATTTTGGCTCCTATGCATGTAGATGGGATTTGCAATGTTTCTGTTCCTGGTGTTGATGAGGAAATTTCACAGATTTCCAGTGCCACTTTGATGGCACTATGTCTGTTGGTGGCACTATGTCTGTTGATGGCGCTATGTCTGTTTATGGCACTATGTCTGTTGACGGCACTATGTCTGTTGATGGCACTAGGTCTGTTGATGGCACTATGTCTGTTGATGGCACTATGTCTGTTGGTGGCACTATGTCTGTTGGTGGCACTATGTCTGTTGACGGCACTATGTCTGTTGACGGCACTATGTCTGTTGATGACACTATGTCTGTTGATGGCACTATGTCTGTTGATGGCACTATGTCTGTTGATGGTGCTATATGTCTGTTGATGGTACTATGTCTGTTGATGGTACTATGTCTGTTGATGGCACTATGTCTGTTAATGGCAATATGTTGGTTGACGGCACTATGTCTGTTGTGGCACTATGTCTGTTGATGGAACTATGTCTTTTGACGGCACTATGTCCGTTGAGGGCACTATGTTGGTTGATGGCACTATGTCTGTTGACGGCACTATGTCTGTTGATGGCACTATGTCTGTTGATGGCACTATGTCTGTTGATGGCACTATGTCTGTTGACGGCACTATGTCTGTTGATGGCACTATGTCTGTTGATGGCAATAGGTCTGTTGATGGCACTATGTCTGTTGATGGCACTATGTCTGTTGATGGCACTATGTCTGTTGATGGCACTATGTCTGTTGATGGCAATATGTCTGTTGATGGCACTATGTCTGTTGATTGCACTATGTCTGTTGATGGAACTATGTCTGTTGATGGCACTATGTCTGTTGATGGCACTATGTCTGTCGATGGCACTATGTCTGTTGATGGCAATAGGTCTGTTGACGGCACTATGTCTGTTGATGGCACTATGTCTGTTGATGGCAATATGTCTGTTGATGGCACTATGTCTGTTGATGGCACTATGTCTGTTGATGGCACTATGTCTGTTGATTGCACTATGTCTGTTGATGGCACTATGTCTTTTGGTGGCAATATGTCTGTGGATGGCAATATGTCTGTTGGTGGCAATATGTCTGTGGATGGCAATTTGTCTGTTGGTGGCAGTATGTCTGTGGATGGCAATATGTCTGTTGGTGGCAATATGTCTGTGGATGGCACTATGTCTGTTGGTGGCAATATGTCTGTGGATGGCAATATGTCTGTTGATGGCACTATGACTGTTGTTGGCACTATGTCTGTTGATGGCAATAGGTCTGTTGACGGCACTATGTCTGTTGATGGCACTATGTCTGTTGACGGCACTATGTCTGTGGATGGCACTATGTCTGTTGATGGCACTATGTCTGTTGATGGCACTATGTCTGTTGATGGTACTATGTCTGTTGATGGCACTATGTCTGTTGATGGCACTATGTCTGTTGACGGCACTATGTCTGTGGATGGCACTATGTCTGTTGATGGCACTAGGTCTGTTGATGGCACTATGTCTGTTGATGGCACTATGTCTGTTGATGGCACTATGTCTGTTGATGGCACTATGTCTGTTGATGGCACTATGTCTGTTGATGGCACTATGTCTGTTGATGGCACTATGTCTGTTGATGGCACTATGTCTGTTGACGGCACTATGTCTGTTGATGGCACTATGTCTGTTGATGGTACTATGTCTGTTGATGGCACTATGTCTGTTGATGGCACTATGTCTGTTGATGGCACTATGTCTGTTGATGGCACTATGTCTGTTGATGGCACTATGTCTGTTGACGGCACTATGTCTGTGGATGGCACTATGTCTGTTGATTGCAATAGGTCTGTTGACGGCACTATGTCTGTTGATGGCACTATGTCTTTTGATGGCACTATGTCTGTGGGTGGCACTATGTCTGTTGATTGTATTACGTCTGTTGATGGCACTACGCCCTGAAAAAGATGCTTTCTAATGACATCACTATCTACATCAACTTCCCTTTAACTTCCTTTGTTTCTCTTCACCTTAAACCACGTATCCACTTAATAACACCCAGGGATTAATGACAGTGGACTCTAATCCACTTATTAACACCCAGGGTTCACTGAAAATGGACTCTAATCCACTTAATAACACCCAGGGTTCACTGAAAATGGACTCTAATCCACTTAATAACACCCAGGGTTCACTGAAAAGGGACTCTAATCCACTTATTAACACACAGGGTTCACTGAAAATGGACTCTAATCCACTTAATAACACCCAGGGATCAATGACAGTGGACTCTAGAGGTGGCTTTATTCAACAAATCTGTTTGCAGACATGAGAAGTGGAGATAGATTGTTTGGACGTCTCTTTCCTTCATTTTCTGTTCCTTTTACTTTTTAAAATTCATTTTCTCTTTCTTTCTTGTCTTTTTATTTCACGTCTACTTTATACCTTCATCACTACTGTAAGGTCTCATTAGCCATCACTACTGTAAGGTCTCATTAGCCATCACTACTGTAAGGTCTCATTAGCCATCACTACTGTAAGGTCTCATTAGCCATCACTACTGTAAGGTCTCATTAGCCATCACTACCGTAAGGTCTCATTAGCCATCACTACTGTAAGGTCTCATTAGCCATCACTACTGTAAGGTCTCATTAGCCATCACTACTGTAAGGTCTCATTAGCCATCTCTACTGTAAGGTCTCATTAGCCATCTCTACTGTAAGGTCTCATTAGCCATCTCTACTGTAAGGTCTCATTAGCCATCTCTACTGTAAGGTCTCATTAGCCATCACTACTGTAAGGTCTCCTGTTCTGAAACTGTTTCTAATTGAAGGAAGTCCCCAACCCTGCCATTTAATGTAACATTTATTCAACTCTGACCTTTGTCCTATGACCTCATTCAACTATACTTATTACTCTGCAACAATTTCCAACCATTAAAAAATCTCCTAACCCTATTTCCTCCTGACCCACCATTCATAGTCTTTTCATTCACTTTTCCCCACGTCCAGTCTTCTACCCCCCCCCCAATCAACCTGTCTTCTACCTCCTCCCACCAATCTCACATTGTTTACATCCTGTCTTCTACCTCCTCCTAACAATCTGTCTTCTACCTCCTCCCACCAATCTCACATTGTTTACATCCTGTCTTCTATCTCCTACCATAAATCTCAAATTGTCTAATCCTGTCTTCTACCTCCTCCCACCAAAATCACATTGTTTACATCCTGTCTTCTACCTTTTCCCACCAATCTCACATTGTTTACATCCTGTCTTCTACCTCCTCCTACCAATCTGTCTTCTAACTCCTCCCACCAATCTCAAATTGTCTACTTCCTGTCTTCTATCTCCTCTCATCAATCTCACTTCGTCTTCGTCCACAAACTCTAAAGCCAATATTTGAAAAGAAGATATTGAGCCGTGGACGAGCGAATGAGACAAGGCCTAAGTTGTCCAAAACTCGGGACTTTGTTAGTGCTATCTGATGTCCGATACGTTCATGAAACGTGTTTGGGCAAATGTTGCCCTCATCTAGAGCTGCCTTAGAACCACGAAATTGATAGGAACAGCGCCAGGGCACGCATCAGAGAGTTAATTTAGCCAATAATGAAGTGAACAGTGATCATGTGACATAGGCGTAGCCTTGTAAGTTGTCTGGTGCTCTAACTTTTTGATTTTTTAGAATTTTCTTCATATTAATTTGATTAATTTTTAAATTGATTGATTAATGGCAAAATTGAGAACTTTATGACGCTACTATGGTTGTTTAGGGTTAAAGTTAGGGTTATAAATCAAGATGAACATACGATATAGCCGAAAACTAAAGTTTACTCAGTACAACACACATATATATATAGGAAACTATAGGAAAACTTTAGCCGGAGAAGTTAACAAGTTCTGAAATAATGACTCGTCTGTCTAAGTGAAGGCAAGGACTCGTGAACTTGGGATGTTGGCTCGTCTTAGAGAAGGTAACATGGGTCAATGGCTTGTCTTAGAGATGGTAACATGGGTCAATGGCTTGTCTTAGAGAAGGTAACATGGATCAATGGCTTGTATTAGAGAAGGTAACATGGGTCAATGGCTTGTCTTAGAGAATTTAACATAGGTAAATGGCTTGTCTTAGAGAAGGTAACAAGGGTCAATGGCTTTTCTTAGAGAAGGTAACATGGGTCAATGGCATTTCTTAGAGAAGTTAACATGGGTCAATGGCTTGTCTTAGAGAAGGTAACATGGGTCAATGGCTTGTCTTAGAGAAGGTAACATGGGTCAATGGCTTGTCTAAGAGAAGGTAACATGGGTCAATGGCTTGTCTTAGAGAAGGTAACATGGGTCAATGGCTTTTCTTAGAGAAGTTAACATGGGTCAATGGCTTGTCTTAGAGAAGTTAACATGGGTCAATGACTTGTCTTAGAGAAGGTAACATGGGTCAATGGCTTGTCTTATAGAAGTTAACATGGATCAATGGCTTGTCTTAGAGAAGGTAACATGGGTCAATGGCTTGTCTTAGAGAAGGTAACATGGGTCAATGGCTTGTCTTAGAGAAGGTAACATAGGTCAATGGCTTGTCTTAGAGAAGTTAACATGGGTCAATGGCTTGTCTTAGAAAAGGTAACATGGGTCAATGGCTTGTCTAAGAGAAGGTAACATGGGTCAATGGCTTGTCTTAGAGAAGGTAACATGGGTATTTGGCTTGTCTGAGAGAAGGTAACATGGGTAGATGGCTCGTCTAAGAGAAGGTAACATGGGTAGATGGCTCGCCTAAGAGAAGGTAACATGGGTAGATGGCTCGTCTAAGAGAAGTTAACATGGGTCAATGGCTTGTCTTAGAGAAGTTAACATGGGTCAATGGCTTGTCTTAGAAAAGGTAACATGGGTCAATTGCTTGTCTAAGAGAAGGTAACATGGGCCAATGGCTTGTCTTAGAGAAGGTAACATGGGTATTTGGCTTGTCTAAGAGAAGCTAACATGGGTAGATGGCTCGTCTAAGAGAAGGTAACATGGGTAGATGGCTCGCCTAAGAGAAGGTAACATGGGTAGATGGCTCGTGTAAGAGAAGGTAATATGGGTAGATGGCTCGTCTAAGAGAAGGTAACATGGGGAGATGGCTCGTCTAAGGGAAGGTAAAATGGGGAGATGGCTCGTCTAAGAGAAGGTAACATGGGTAGATGGCTCGTCTAAGAGAAGGTAACATGGGGATATGGCTCGTCTAAGGGAAGGTAAAATGGGGAGATGGCTCGTCTAAGAGAAGGTTAACTCTGAGCATGAGCGAGGTTCGTCGACACTAGAAGAGCAACCAGTCAGGATATTCACCGGCTGCTAGCAGACTTGGGGACACCTTGCCAAGGCTTATCAGCCACGCTGGTTTCAAGACACATTGCACACTTACGTCTTGGAAAAGGATGTAGACCAAACAATAGGTCTTCTGCTACATTTTGACGTATGATAATTCATATTTTTCGATTCTATTACAAAAAAAAAAAGTTATCCGAATTTACGACCTGGATTGTTAAGTATATAGCTTTACAAGACTCTAGCTTTACAAGAAACTAGCTTTACAAGACTCTAGCTTTACAAGACTCTAGCTTTACAATACTCTAGCTTTACAAGACTCTAGCTTTACAAGACACTAGCTTTACAAGACTCTAGCTTTACAAGACACTAGCTTTACAAAACTCTAGCTTTACAATATACATTTATTAGATAATTTAAAGTGATAAGATGAATAGGAACGATCAGAAGACTCCAGACTTGCAATCAATTATTTGTTTTGGAGTCATTTTAAAACGTAAGAAGCATGAACAGGAGAAGCAAAGAGCCACTACTTTAAATGATTTCATACTTCTAGAACTGTATGGCTCTGCACAATTGACCTCCGCCAGAACAGACTAATCGATAAATGGTTCTAGAAAGTTACCGCTAAAAACCAAGATAAGTGGGAGCGATTAGATGCAAGCAAGGGCGGATCTAAAAAAGAGATAGCAATCTTCTGTGGTACCAGCATTTAACACCGTTTTGAATTGACATACTTGTATTTATAATCAGTTGAAGTTTAAAAGATATTTCATGAGTTGAACATTTTGAAACATATTTCAATCATCTTCCCCAAATTCTTCGCCTGACTTCAAAGGTTCAAACAAAGAGAAGGGGCAGATAACCAAGCACAGGACGAAGTGACCGTCCCTGTGGCTGTGACGCCGATCAAATGGCGACATGACATTCAAGAGACAGGCGCCAGGCAATCAGTCAAGAGACAGGCGCCAGGGAATCGCTTCTGGATCTCTTTTGTCAACATGGAAAATGTTCTTCTTTGCAAATACAACATTAGCCAGCGCGTGGTATTATGTAAAGCAGGACACCGGCTGATAGATATTATGACAGACATTATGACAGACATTAGGTGACATGATATTTTGACGGTGTTGGGTGACGCAGTCTTAAGATTTGAGAGACACTATGACAGACATTAGGTGACATGATATTTTGACGGTGTTGGATGACACATGGCTAAGACTTGACACCCACTATGACAGATATACTTTTCTGACTGAATTATTCTGTGTTTTTCATCACTGGGGCACAAGTTTTAAGTTAAATAAACTGTCTTCATTCAATCTCTTATATATATTTTGCTTCTGCTATGTTAAATTACAACTGTGGTATGAGGCTGCACAACACCTGGTCCGTCAAAGGAAAGTGGACTTGGTGTCGGCCATAAGAATTCTTACATTACGATTCTTGGGTATCTCGATATTAACATACGTGTGTCAAAGAACACTTGAAAGTATAATTGAATATTTTTTAAGAAAAGCAAGAGAAATAGCAATTCTAAAGGTGTCTATGGGTTTTTATGTTTATACGTCTTTGGGTGACGGCTGTAATGAGGATGAAGAGAATCAGGGTAACATGCAGTGAGGTACTAGGAATCAATGCCGCCTGGGGCGAACTTCAAAAATTGCACCCCCCCCCCCTTCAAATTATCGGTAGATTCAGTACGACAGAGCTGCTAACTATAAGTGGTGGCAACCCATGCCAACCAGGGGTTCATTGACAACCTATGTGAACAAGGGGTTTATTGACAACCCATGTCAACCAGGGGTGTATTGACACCCCGTGCCAAGTAAGGGTTTTTTGACAGCCCATGTCAAACAGGGGTTATTGACAACCGATGTCGACAATGGGTTTATTGACAACCTATGTCAACCAGGGCTTTACTTAACAAAGTTTTCATTTAACAATTTTGACTATTAGCCTGCGTATTATGTTTTTTCAATGTAGTACAGGTCTATGTACAGTTGCAGGTCCTGGTCCAAGTACATGTGCAGGTTCAGGTACAGGGACAGGTCCATGTACAGGGAAAGGCCCAGGTACGGTTACAGGTCCAGGTACAGTTACAGGTCCAGGTACGAGGAAAGTTCCAGGTACAGGTCCAGGTACAGTTTTACAGGTCCAGGTACAGGTACAGGTCCAGATACTGTTACAGGTTCAGTTACAGTTACAGGTCAAGGTACAGGTACAGATCCAGCTACAGGTCCAGGTACATGTACAGGTACAGGTACACATAGTTTATGTTCATTATATGTGCTCATATGAATTACTTTTGGGATATTTCGAACAATTTTGTTTATATATCTAATAAGATCTATTGATGGTTCTATGGCATTAAAAAAATAATTGCATTATCTTTAAATAAATCTGAGGTTTTTGTGTATAATGGGGATTTGAAGGTGAGCGTTGATTCATTCTTTCTTCCAAACTCATATCACTGGCTTCCAATATCCTCTCGCATCAAATACAAGTCTGCCAATCTTTGCTTCAACTCGTTCACTGACCCTCACTTTCCTGTCTATCTCTCTGAACTGTTGCTTCCTTACATCCCCACAAGACAACTACGTTCTTCCATTGACAGTAGAACCCTCTCAATCCCAAGAACTAAAACTAAGACCATCGGTGAACGCTCCTTCTGCTTCCATGGGCCCACGTTCTGGAACCAGCTCCCCTTCCATATACGTCATAGTGAAACCTCGTCCATTTTCAAAAAGTCCCTTAAAACTCATCTGTTTAGGTCCGCCTATGACCTGTGATGCACCCTCCTTGCCCTACCTCATTTTCTGTTTCGGGTTGATCCTGAAGTGTCAAAGTGTCCTCGTTTTATAGCCATTTTCATTGTTTCTATAGAATAGTAGTTACTATCCTAGTGTCTCATTTGTATTTACTTAGTTTACATGTTTTAATAATTGTAAAGCGCTTAGAGCTTTATGATAAGCGCTATATAAAAATGTCTAAATAAATAAATATCATTAAAAGGATGGTAAATAGCACTGTCCAAAGGTCGGTCCAAAGTATTAACATAAGTAAGACAAGGTCGTTCCAAAGTATTAGCATAAGTAAGGCAAGGTCGGTCCAAAATATTAGCATAAGTTAGGCAAGGTCGGTCCAAAGTATTAGCATAAGTAAGGCAAGGTCGGTTCAAAGTATTAGCATAAGTAAGGCAAGGTCGGTCTAAAGTATTAGCATAAGTTAGGCAAGGTCGGTCCAAACTATTAGCATAAGTTAGGCAAGGTCGGTCCAAAGTATTAGCATAAGTTAGGCAAGGTCGGTCCAAAGTATTAGCATAAGTTAGGCTTCCAGCCAGGTTTCATAATCGTATTCAATCCGTTCCAGCCAGCAAAGTATTAGCATAAGTTAGGCAAGGTCGGTCCAAAGTATTAGCATAAGTTAGGCAAGGTCGGTCCAAAGTATTAGCATAAGTAAGGCAAGGTCGGTCCAAAGTATTAGCATAAGTAAGGCAAGGTCGGTCCAAAGTATTAGCATAAGTAAGGCAAGGTCGGTCCAAAGTATTAGCATAAGTAAAGCAAGGTCGGTCCAATGTATTAGCATAAGTTAGGCAAGGTCGGTCCAAAGTATTAGCATAAGTTAGGCAAGGTCAGTCCAAAGTATTAGCATAAGTTAGACAAGGTCGGTCCAAAGTATTAGCATAAGTTAGGCAAGGTCGGTCCAAAGTATTAGCATTAGTTAGGCAAGGTCGGTCCAAAGTATTAGCATAAGTTAGGCAAGGTCGGTCCAAAGTATTAGCATAAGTTAGGCAAGGTCGGTCCAAAGTATTAGCATAAGTTAGGCAAGGTCAGTCCAAAGTATTAGCATACGTTAGGCAAGGTCGGTCCAAAGTATTAGCATAAGTTAGGCAAGGTCGGTCCAAAGTATTAGCATAAGTTATGCAGGTCGGTCCAAAATATTAGCTTAAGTTAGGCAAGGTCGGTCAAAAAGTATTAGCATAAGTTAGGCAAGGTCGGTCCAAAGTATTAGCATAAGTTATGCAAGGTCGGTCCAAAGTATTAGCATAAGTTAGGCAAGGTCGGTCCAAGTATTAGCATCAGGTAGACAAGGTCGTTCCAAAGTATTGGATAAGTAAGACAAGGTCGTTCCAAAGTATAAGCAAAGGTTAGGCAAGGTCGTTCCAAAGTATAAGCAAAAGTTAGGCAAGGTCGGTCCAAAGTATTAGCATAAGTTAGGCAAGGTCGGTCCAAAGCATTAGCATAAGTTAGGCAAGGTCGGTCCAAAGTATTAGCATAAGTAAGGCAAGGTCGGTCCAAAGTATTAGCATAAGTAAGGCAAGGTCGGTCCAAAGTATTAGCATAAGTTAGGCAAGGTCGGTCCAAAGTATTAGCATAAGTTAGGCTAGTACGGTCCAAAGTATTAGCATAAGTTAGGCAAGGTCGGTCCAAAGTATTAGCATAAGTTAGGCAAGGTCGGTCCAAAGTATTAGCATAAGTTAGGCAAGGTCGGTCCAAAGTATTAGCATAAGTTAGGCAAGGTCGGTCCAAAGTATTAGCATAAGTTAGGCAAGGTCGGTCCAAAGTATTAGCATAAGTTAGGCAAGGTCGGTCCAAAGTATTAGCATAAGTTAGGCAAGGTCGGTCCAAAGTATTAGCATAAGTTAGGCAAGGTCGGTCCAAAGTATTAGCATAAGTTAGGCAAGGTCGGTCCAAAGTATTAGCATAAGTTAGGCAAGGTCGGTCCAAAGTATTAGCATAAGTTAGGCAAGGTCGGTCCAAAGTATTAGCATAAGTTAGGCAAGGTCGGTCCAAAGTATTAGCATAAGTTAGGCAAGGTCGGTCCAAAGTATTAGCATAAGTTAGGCAAGGTCGGTCCAAAGTATTAGCATAAGTTAGGCAAGGTCGGTCCAAAGTATTAGCATAAGTTAGGCAAGGTCGGTCCAAAGTATTAGCATAAGTTAGGCAAGGTCGGTCCAAAGTATTAGCATAAGTTAGGCAAGGTCGGTCCAAAGTATTAGCATAAGTTAGGCAAGGTCGGTCCAAAGTATTAGCATAAGTTAGGCAAGGTCGGTCCAAAGTATTAGCATAAGTTAGGCAAGGTCGGTCCAAAGTATTAGCATAAGTTAGGCAAGGTCGGTCCAAAGTATTAGCATAAGTTAGGCAAGGTCGGTCCAAAGTATTAGCATAAGTTACGCAAGTTCGGTCCAAAGTATTAGCATAAGTTAGGCAAGGTCGGTCCAAAGTACTAGCATGAGTTAGGCAAGGTCGGTCCAAAGTATTAGCATAAGTTAGGCGAGGTTGGTCGAAAGTATTAGCATAAGTTAGGCAAGTTCCGTCCAAAGTATTAGCAATAGTTAGGCAAGGTCGGTCCTTGGTATTATCAAAAGTTAGGCAAGCCCGGTCCAAAGTATTAGTATAAGTTAGGCAAGGTCAGTCCAAAGTATTAGTATAAGGTAGGCAAGGTCGGTCCAAAGTATTAGCAATAGTTAGGCAAGGTCGGTCCTTGGTATTAGCATAAGTTAGGCAAGGTCGGTCCAAAGTATTAGCATAAGTTAGGCAAGGTCAGTCGAAAGTATTAGCATAAGTTAGGCAAGGTCGGTCCAAAGTATTAGCATAAGTCATGCAAGTTCGGTCCAAAGTATTAGCATAAGTTATGCAGGTCGGTCCAAAGTATTAGCTTAAGTTAGGCAAGATCGGTCCAAAGTATTAGCATAAGTTAGGCAAGGTCGGTCCAAAGTATTAGCATAAGTTAGGCAAGGTCGGTCCAAAGTATTAGCATAAGTTAGGCAAGGTCGGTCCATGTATTAGCAATAGTTAGGAAAGGTCTGTCCAAAGTATTACCATAAGTTAGGCAAGGTCGATCCAAAGTATTAGCATAAGGTACACAAGGTCGTTCCAAAGTATTAGGATAAGTAAGACAAGGTCGTTCCAAAGTATAAGCATAAGTTAGGCAAGGTCGGTCCAAAGTATTAGCATAAGTTAGGCAGATCGGTCCAAAGTATTAGCATAAGTTAGGCAGGTCGGTCCAATGTATTAGCATAAGTAAGACAAGGTTGTTCCAAAGTATTAGCATAAGTTAGGCAAGGTTCGGTCCAAAGTATTAGCTAAGTTACGCAAGGTCGGTCCAAAGTATTAGTATAAGTTATGCAGGTCGGTCCAAAGTATTAGCATAAGTTAGGCAAGGTCGGTCCAAGTATTAGCATCAGGTAGACAAGGTCGTTCCAAAGTATTGGATAAGTAAGACAAGGTCGTTCCAAACTATAAGCGAAAGTTAGGCAAGGTCGGTCCAAAGTATTAGCATAAGTTAGGCAGGTCGGTCCAAAGTATTAGCATAAGTAAGACAAGGTCGTTCCAAAGTATAAGCATAAGTTAGGCAAGGTCGGTCCAAAGTATTAGCATAAGTTTAGCAAGGTCGATCCAAAGTATTAGCATAAGTTAGGCAAGGTCGGTCCAAAGTATTAGCATAAGTTAGGCTAGTACGGTCCAAAGTATTAGCATAAGTTAGGCAAGGTCGGTCCAAAGTATTAGCATAAGTTAGGCAAGTCGGTCCAATGTATTAGCATAAGTAAGACAAGGTTGTTCCAAAGTATTAGCATAAGTTAGGCAAGGTTCGGTCCAAAGTATTAGCTAAGTTACGCAAGGTCGGTCCAAAGTATTAGTATAAGTTATGCAGGTCTGTCCAAAGTATTAGCATAAGTTAGGCAAGGTCGGTCCAACGTATTAGCATAAGTTAGGCAAGGTCGGTCCAAAGTATTAGCATAAGTTAGGCAAGGTCGGTCCAAAGTATTATCATAAGTTAGGCAAGGTCGGTCCAAAGTATTAGCATGAGTTAGGCAAGGTCGGTCCAAAGTATTAGCACAAGTTAGGCAAGGTCGGTCCAAAGTATTAGCATAAGTTATGCAGGTCGGTCCAAAGTATTAGCATAAGTTAGGCAAGGTCAGTCCAAAGTATTAGCATAAGTTAGGCAAGTTCGGTCCAAAGTATTAGCATAAGTTAGGCAAGGTCTGTCTAAAGTATTATCATGAGTTAGGCAAGGTCGGTTCAAAGTATTAGCATAAGTTAGGCAAGGTCGGTCCAAAGTATTAGCACAAGTTAGGCAAAGTCGGTCCAAAGTATTAGCATTAAGTTAGGCTAGTTCGGTCAAAAGTATTAGCATACGTTAGGCAAGATCGGTCCAAAGTATTACCATAAGTTAGGCAAGGTCGGTTTAAAGTATTAGCACAAGTTAGGCAAAGTCGGTCCATAGTATTAGCATAAGTTAGGCAAGTTCGGTCCAAAGTATTAGCAATAGTAAGGTAAGGTCGGTCCAAAGTATTAGCATAAGTTAGGCAAGGTCGGTTGAAAGTATTAGCATAAGTTAGGCAGGTGGGCCCGAAGTATTAGCATAAGTTAGGCAAGGTCTGTCTAAAGTATTATCATGAGTTAGGCAAGGTCGGTTCAAAGTATTAGCATAAGTTAGGCAAGGTCGGTCCAAAGTATTAGCACAAGTTAGGCAAAGTCGGTCCAAAGTATTAGCATTAAGTTAGGCTAGTTCGGTCAAAAGTATTAGCATACGTTAGGCAAGATCGGTCCAAAGTATTACCATAAGTTAGGCAAGGTCGGTTTAAAGTATTAGCACAAGTTAGGCAAAGTCGGTCCATAGTATTAGCATAAGTTAGGCAAGTTCGGTCCAAAGTATTAGCAATAGTAAGGTAAGGTCGGTCCAAAGTATTAGCATAAGTTAGGCAAGGTCGGTCGAAAATATTAGCATAAGTTAGGCAGGTGGGCCCGAAGGATTAGCATAAGTTAGGCAAGGTCGTTCTAAAGTATTAGCATAAGTTAGGCAAGGTCGGTCCAAAGTATTAGCATAAGTTAGGCAAGGTCGGTCCAAAGTATTAGCATAAGTTAGGCAAGTTCGGTCCAAAATATTAGCATAAGTTAGGCAAGGTCGGTCCAAAGTATTAGCATGAGTTAGGCAAGGTCGGTCCAAAGTATTAGCATAAGTTATGCAGGTCTGTCCAAAGTATTAGCATAAGTTAGGCAAGGTCGGTCCAAAGTATTAGCATAAGTTAGGCAAGGTCGGTCCAAAGTATTAGCATAAGTTAGGCAAGGTCGGTCCAAAGTATTAGCATAAGTTTGGCAAGGTCGGTCCAAAGTATTAGCATAAGTTAGGCAAGGTCGGTCCAAAGTATTAGCACAAGTTAGGCAAGGGCGGTCCAAAGTATTAGCATAAGTTATGCAGGTCGGTCCAAAGTATTAGCTTAAGTTAGGCAAGGTCGGTCCAAAGTATTAGCATAAGTTATGCAAGGTCGGTCCAAAGTATTAGCATAAGTTAGGCAAGGTCAGTCCAAAGTATTAGCATAAGTTAGGCAAGGTCGGTCCAATGTATTAGCATAAGTTAGGCAAGTTCGGTCCAAAGTATTAGCAATAGTTAGGCAAGGTCGGTCCAAAGTATTATCATAAGTTAGGCAAGGTTTGTCCAATGTATTAGCATAAGTTAGGCAAGTTCGGTCCAAAGTATTAGCAATAGTTAGGCAAGGTCGGTCCAAAGTATTATCATAAGTTAGGCAAGGTTTGTCCAATGTATTAGCATAAGTTAGGCAGGTCGGCCCGAAGTATTAGCATAAGTTAGGCAAGGTCGGTCCAAAGTATTAGCTAAGTTACGCAAGGTCGGTCCAAAGTATTAGTATAAGTTATGCAGGTCTGTCCAAAGTATTAGCATAAGTTTGGCAAGGTCGGTCCAACGTATTAGCATAAGTTAGGCAAGGTCGGTCCAAAGTATTAGCATAAGTTAGGCAAGGTCGGTCCAAAGTATTATCATAAGTTAGGCAAGGTCGGTCCAAAGTATTAGCATGAGTTAGGCAAGGTCGGTCCAAAGTATTAGCACAAGTTAGGCAAGGTCGGTCCAAAGTATTAGCATAAGTTATGCAGGTCGGTCCAAAGTATTAGCATAAGTTAGGCTAAGATTGATCAATGAGACCAATGGAAATGTTGTCATAATGGACAAAGCTGATCTAACGATGAAGAATAATAGATTGGGGAGTGCGTTCAAGTCTCGTAAAGGAAATGATGGGAAAATATGTGTTTAAACTTGAAATGAAAAGACAGGACAATTGAAAGGACGTTCGGCAAGAAGCCTGCTTTCAGCAGACCGGACAAAAGAAGAGAAACACGGATGTATTGGAATCAAAATAAAGTATCCATGATTTAGACAAGTATAGGCAGGAGAAATATGGATACAGACCTTTTAGACCTACGTATTGACAGGAGAATAAGGTAAATAAACATCTTATTGACCAATAAAGACAGAGTGATTAGGGTAACATAAAAATGTTATAGACATTTTAAGATAAGTATAGACAGGAGAATTAGGATAAAATATAGATAGTATTGTGGTAGACAAGTATAGGCAGAATAACTAGGGTAACATAGAGATAGTATTGTGATAAACAAGTATAGGCAGAATAACTAGGGTAATATAGAGATGGTATTGTGATAGACAAGTATAGGCAGAATAATTAGGGTAACATAGAGATAGTATTGTCATAGACAAGTATAGGCAGAATAATTAGGGTAACATAGAGAAAGTATTGTCATAGACAAGTATAGGCAGAATAACTAGGGTAACATGGAGATAAAATTGACATAGACAAGCATAGGCAGAATAACTAAGGTAACATATAGATAGTATTGTCATAAACAAGTATAGACAGAATAACTAGGACAACATAGAGATAGTATTGTCATAGACAAGTATAGGCAGAATAATTAGGGTAACATAGAGATAGTATTGTCATAGACAAGTAAAGGCAGAATAACTAGGGTAACATGGAGATAGAATTGACATAGACAAGCATAGGCAGAATAACTAGGGTAACATGGAGATAGTATTGTCATAGACACGCATAGGCAGAATAACTAGGGTAACATGGACACATTATGGTGAGTAAAGGCGGGCGTAAAGGCGGGTGTAAAGGCTGGGTCTGGTGCAAAGCTCATGCACAGTGTGCTGGGTACGTAATACTTACGTCTGCCTAGCAGAAGATCTTATTGATTGAAACCTTAATTAATTGGATTATGACCAAAAAATCGATACTCCTGGTGGCTTTTCCCGGGCGATCCCCAAAGTGGCTTTATTTCAATGCCTATGCCGTGCAGTGGCTCCCAGCAGGCACCGGGGGACATCTATTATTTATTGAAATGAAAACACAAGGACTACCTGCCTGGCATTACTGTGGATTGCGCGTTAGAATTGACGCCACACACGACAGCTACTCTTCGGCCCGTGGCCAGACAGCAACTCTATGCCCTGTGCTGAAACAGCAACTCCATGCCCTGTGGTGAGACAGCAACTCTATGCCCTGTGGCGAGACAGCAACTCCATGCCCTCTGGTGAGACCGCAACTCATTGCCCTGTGGTGAGACCGCAACTCCATGCCCTGTGGTGAGACAGCAACTCTATGCCCGTGGTAAGCCAGCACCTACTATGCACCGTGGTGAGACGGCAACAACTATGCCCCGTGGTGAGACGGCAAAAACTATGCTCCGTGGTGAGACGGCAACAACTATGCCCCGTGGTGAGACGGCAACAACTATGCCCCGTTGTGAGACGGCTACAACTTATGCCCCGTTATGAGACGGCAACAACTATGCCCCGTGGTGAGACGGCAACAACTATGCCCCGTGATGAGACGGCAACAAATATGCCCCGTGGTGAGACGGCAACAACTATGCCCCGTGGTGAGACGGCAACAACTATGCCCGTGGTGAGACGGCAACAACTATGCCCCGTTGTGAGACGGCAACAACTATGCCCCGTGATGAGACGGCAACAACTATGCCCCGTGATGAGACGGCAACAACTATGCCCCGTGGGGAGACGGCAACTACTATGCTCCGTGGTGGACGACAACTACTATGCACCGTGGTGAGACGGCAACAACTATGCCCCGTGGTGAGACGGCAACAACTATGCACCGTGGTGAGACGGCAACAACTATGCCCCGTGGTGAGACGGCAACAACTATGCCCCGTGGTGAGACGGCAACAACTATGCCCCGTGGTGAGACGGCAACAACTATGCCCCGTGGTGAGACGGCTACCCTGTAAAATGAGCTGGCTGTACTAAATGGTGTCTGCACAGCCTTTTTTGTTTTGTTTACATTTTGACGTGGTAGTGAGCTGCACGGTTTTCAATTTCGATAACTGAAACGTTCAAATAACTTGTCTGCTGCCCTTTACATACCTCTAATAGAGATATATATGTGTTTTAATTTATATATTCATATCGCATTAATTCATTGCTAAAGTAAAAAGAGTGATCTCCCCTTGGAACCGATTTGGATAAGGAACATAGTCAACTAGAGTCATCTTCCCTTGGTACCGATGTAGAGATGGGACAGAGCAATTTCCTTATTGGAACCGATATAGAGATGGGAGAGAATCATCTCCTCATTGGAACCGATATGGAGATGGGACAGGATCATCTCCCATTGGAACCGATATAGAGATGGGACAGGATCATCTCCCATTGGAACCGATATAGAGATGGGACAGAGTACTCGCTCATTGTATCTGATATAGAGATTGGACAGAGTAGTCTCCCCATTAGATCATATATAGAGATGGAACAGAGTCATCTCCCCTTGGAGCCGATTAAGAGATGGGACAGAGTCGTCTCCCATTAGAACCGATATAGAGATGGGACAGAGTACTCTCCTCATTGTATCCGATATAGAGATGGGACAGAGTCATCTTTCATTAGAATCGATATAGAGATGGCACAGAGTCATCTCCCCTTGGAGCCGATAAAGAGACGGGACAGAGTCATCTCCCATTTGAACCGATATAGAGATGGGACAGAGTCATCTCTCATTGGAGCCGATAAAGAGATGGGACAGAATCAACAAGAGTCGTCTCCCATTGGAGCTGCTGTAGAACAGAAACAGGACAGAATCGACAATAGTCGTCTCTCACTGGAGCTGCTGTAGAACAGAAACAGGACAGAATCAACAAGAGTCGTCTCCCATTGGAGCTGCTGTAGAACAGAAACAGGACAGAATCAACAAGAGTCGTCTCCCATTGGAGCTGCTGTAGAACAGAAACAGGACAGAATCAACAAGAGTCGTCTCCCATTGGAGCTGCTGTAGAACAGAAACAGGACAGAATCAACAAGAGTCGTCTCCCATTGGAGCTGCTGTAGAACAGAAACAGGACAGAATCAACAAGAGTCGTCTCCCATTGGAGCTGCTGTAGAACAGAAACAGGACAGAATCAACAAGAGTCGTCTCCCATTGGAGCTGCTGTAGAACAGAAACAGGACAGAATCAACAAGAGTCGTCTCCCATTGGAGCTGCTGTAGAACAGAAACAAAAGCAAAACGCCTCAAGCCGTTTTATTTATTAGCTCCCCTGAACCTGTCGTAGTGATCGTTTCCGTGTGAGTAGCCACACGGCCCTTAAGTTACTGCCCCTACTTCATAGCCACATATCACAGCTTTATGAAATTTCCCAGCTGTCAAACGATTTTCGTATTATACACGGGGCCGCTAGATCGCCCTCAGCGTTCGTCAGGCAAATCATATTAGATTCATTCAGATGGCTCGGGTTATTAGATTTATTCTCTTCAACTCCATTATTACATTATAATTCAGTATGTTCCACGAGTCCATTGATCGACTTTGACATCAACACATTTAGTAAGGGAGCATTTCAGAGACACAACCTAGCGACACTTAATACATTTCAGAGACACAACCTAGCGACACTTAATACATTTCAGAGGCACAACCTAGTGACACTTTTTACATTTCAGAGACACAACCTAGCGACACTTAATACATTTCAGGGACACAACCTAGCGACACTTAATACATTTCAGAGACACAACCTAACGACACTTAATACATTTCAGAGACACAACCTAGCGACACTTAATACATTTCAGAGACACAACCTAGCGACACTTAATACATTTCAGAGACACAACCTAGCGACACTTAATACATTTCAGAGACACAACCTAGCGACACTTAATACATTTCAGAGGCACAACCTAGCGACACTTAATACATTTCAGAGACACAACCTAGCGACACTTAATACATTTCAGAGACACAACCTAGCGACACTTAATACATTTCAGAGGCACAACCTAGCGACACTTAATACATTTCAGAGGCACAACCTAGCGACACTTAATACATTTCAGAGGCACAACCTAGCGACACTTCGTATATTTCAGAGGCACAACCTAGCGACACTTTTAATAATACGTTTCAGGGGAGAAAACTTAAAAGGCTTTTAATGATGCGTTTCAGAGGCGTATGACTGCCACACCTTTCATGCGGGATTAAATGGCAGAGGCGTATGACTGCCACACCTTTCATACGAGAGTAAATGGTAAATGGCAGTTGCGTATGCCTGCCACACCTTTCATACGGGAGTAAATGGCAGTGGTGTATGACTGCCACACCTTTCATGCGGGAGTAAATGGCAGTGGCGTATGACTGCCACACCTTTCATACGGGAGTAAATGGCAGTGGCGTATGACTGCCACACCTTTCATGCGGGAGTAAATGGCAGTGGCATATGACTGCCACACCTTTCATACGGGAGTAAATGGTAGTGGCGTATGACTGCCACACCTTTCATACGGGAGTAATACCGTCACCGCATACTGACGGTGTGGAAAGTATGCCCTCTAAATGCCAGTGGCGTATGACTGCCACACCTTTCATGCGGGAGTAAATGGCAGTGGCATATGACTGCCACACCTTTCATACGGGAGTAAATGGTAGTGGCGTATGACTGTCACACCTTTCATACGGGAGTAAATGGCAGTGGCGTATGACTGCCACACCTTTCATACGGGAGTAAATGGCAGTGGCGTATGACTGTCACACCTTTCATGCGGGAGTAAATGGCAGTTGCGTATGACTGCCACACCTTTCATACGGGAGTAAATGGCATTGGCGTATGACTGCCACACCTTTCATGCGGGAATAAATGGCAGTGGCGTATGACTGGAACACTTTTCATGCGGGAGTAAATGGCAGTGGTGTATGAATGCCACACCTTTCATACGGGAGTAAATGGCAGTGGCGTATGACTGCTACAACTTTCATACGGGAGTAAATGGCAGTGGTGAAACCTAAAAAACCTTATTAGTACCGGTACTCATTTCAGCGGTGTGACATTGGTGCACCAATAATAATACATTTCAGCAGTGTGACATTGGTGCACCAATAATAATACATTTCAGCGGTGTGACATTGGTGCACCAATAATAATACATTTCAGCAGTGTGACATTGGTGCACCAATAATAATACATTTCAGCAGTGTGACATTGGTGCACCAATAATAATACATTTCAGCGGTGTGACGTTGGTGCACCAATAATAATACATTT
Source organism: Lymnaea stagnalis (assembly GCA_964033795.1). Classification (NCBI taxonomy): domain Eukaryota; kingdom Metazoa; phylum Mollusca; class Gastropoda; family Lymnaeidae; genus Lymnaea; species Lymnaea stagnalis. Next base: position 56,880 of record CAXITT010000332.1, read on the forward strand.
CAGCAGTGTGACATTGGTGCACCAATAATAATACATTTCAGCGGTGTGACATTGGTGCACCAATAATAATACATTTCAGCAGTGTGACGTTGGTGCACCAATAATAATACATTTCAGCGGTGTGACATTGGTGCACCAATAATAATACATTTCAGCAGTGTGACGTTGGTGCACCAATAATAATACATTTCAGCGGCGTGACGTTGGTGCACCAATAATAATACATTTCGGTGGTGAAAAAGAGCGATTTGCGTGTGTCACGGTGATTTGCTATCTAGATTTGAATGACATCTCACTGGTTTAATGTCGGTGACAGGATGTTGTCTTGCAATGAACCAACTTTCGTTTACTTCCTATGACAGGATGTTGTCTGTCAATGAATCAACTTTCGTTTACTTCCTGTGACAGGATTTTGTCTGTCAAAGAATCAACTTTCGTTTACTTCCTGTGACAGGATGTTGTCTTGCAATGAATCAACTTTCGTTTACTTCCTGTGACAGGATTTTGTCTGTCAAAAAATCAACTTTCGTTTACTTCATGTGACAGGATTTTGTCTGTCAATGAATCAACTTTCGTTTACTTCCTATGACAGGATTTTGTCTGTCAATGAATCAACTTTCGTTTACTTCATGTGACAGGATGTTGTCTTGCAATGAACCAACTTTCGTTTACTTCCTATGACAGGATGTTGTCTTGCAATGAATCAACTTTCGTTTACTTCCTGTGACAGGATGTTGTCTGTCAATGAATCAACTTTCGTTTACTTCCTGTGACAGGATGTTGTCTGTCAATGAATCAACTTTCGTTTACTTCCTGTGACAGGATTTGTCTGTCAATGAATCAACTTTCGTTTACTTCCTGTGACAGGATTTGTCTGTCAATGAATCAACTTTCGTTTACTTCCTGTGACAGGATGTTGTGTTGAGTGATTAAACAAAAAGTAGTTTATTTGTGCGTTAATTTTTTAGATCTAACCTTTTATTTTTTAGACTTAGGCCTAACATTTATTGATTACACATAACATTTATTTGTTAGACATAACATGTATTAGTTAGACATAACATTTATTTATTAGAAATAACATTTATTTAATAAACATAACGTTTATTTTTTAGACAGAACATTTATTTAATAGACATAACTGTTATTTGTAAGGCATAAACACTATTTGCTAGAAATAATATTTATTTGTTAGACTTAACATTTCTTGTTACGATGTAAACTGGTTTCTTAGTATTGTGTTACATTGTCATTCGGTTTGCTTGTATTCCTAATAATAGTTACCTGTCCATTTGTCGTTTTATTTCATGCAATACTAAACTATCTTTTCATTTCATGCAATACTAAACTATCTTTTCATTTCATACAAAACTAAACTGCCTTTTAATTTCACCAAATATTAAACTGTATTCTAATTTCATATCATACTAAACTGTCTTTTCTTTTTTACGTGTCTGTTGATGTCAATTACTTTGGACAATGTCCACTGAATTGTCACCATGAATTTAATTTTTAAAAAAAATCCAGGAACATCGTTCATGCCTTTAACTCGGAATCTACTGTAACTCTACTGTTTCCCTCTGTTTCCCAAAGTCTTCATCTGTTTCCCAATATCTTCCTCTGTTTCCCAATGTTATCCAATGTTTCCCAATGTTTTCCTCTGTTTTCCCAATGTTTCCCTCTGTTTCCCTCTTTTTTTCCAATGTTTCCTCTGTATCCCAATGTTTTTCTCTGTTTTCCCAATGTTTCCCTCTGTTTTACATTGTTTTCCTCTGTTTCCCAATGTTTTACAATGTTTCCCAATGTTTCCCAATGATTCCCATGTTTTCAAAATGTTTCCCTATGTTTCCCTCTGTTTTTCCAATGTCTTCCTCTGTTTTTCAAATGTTTTATCTGTTTCCCAATGTTTTCCTCTGTTTCCCAATGTTTCCCTCTGTTTTCCCAATGTCTCCCTCTGTTTCCCAATGTTTCCCAATGTTTTCCTCTGTTTCCCAATGTTTCAAAATATCTTCCCAATGTTTCCCTCTGTTTCCCAATGTTTTCCAACGTTTTTCCAATGTTTCCCTCGGTTTCCCAATGTTTCGCAATGTTTTCCCAATGTTTGCCTCTGTTTGCCAATGTTTTCCCAATGTTTCACAATGTTTTCCCAAAGTTTCCCTCTGTTTCCAAATGTGTTCCCAATGTTTTCCCACTGTTTCCCAATGTTTCCCTCTATATCCCAATGTTTCCCAATGTTTCCCAATATTTCCCAATGTTTTCCTCTGTTTCCCAATGTTTCCCAATGTTTCCCAATATTTTCCCAATGTTTCCCTCTGTTGCCCCATGTTTCCCAATGTTTACCTCTGTTTCCCAAAGTTTTTCCAATGTTATCCAATTTCTTCCCAATATTTCCCTCTGTTTTCCCTCTGTTTCCCAATGTTTTCCAAAAGTTTCCCTCTGTTTCCTAATATTTCTCAATGGTTTCCTTCTGTTTTCCCAATATTTCCCAATGTTTCCTAATGTTTCCCTCTGTTTCCCAATGTTTTCCCAATGTTTGACTCTGTTTCCCAATGTTTTCCTAATGTTTCACAATGTTTTCCCAAAGTTTCTCTCTGTTTCACAATGTTTTCGCAATGTTTTTCCACTGTTTCCCAATGTTTCCGTCTACAACCCAATGTTTCCCAATGTTTCCCAATATTTCCCTCTGTTGCCCATTTTTCCGAATGTTTACCTCTGTTTCCCAAAGTTTTCCCAATGTTATCCAATGTTTTCCCAATATTTCCCTCTGTTTTCCCTCTGTTTCCCAAAGTTTCCCTCTGTTTTCCCTCTGTTTCCCAAAGTTTCCCTCTGTTTTCCAATATTTCCCAACGGTTTCCCAATGTTTCCATCTGTTTCCAAATGTTTCCCTCTGTTTCCCAAAGTTTCCCAATGTTTCCTAATGTTTTCACAATGTTTCCCTCTGTTTTCCCAATGTTTTCTTCTGTTTTCCAAATATTTCCCAATGTTTCCTAATGTTTCCCTCTGTTTCCAATGTTTCTCAATGTTTCCCCCTGTTTCCCAATTTTTCCCTATGTTTCCCAATATTTTCCAAATGTTTCCATCTGTTTCCCCCTGTTTCCCAATGTTTTCCCAATGTTTCCCTTTTTTTTCCAATGTTTCCCAATGTTTCCGAATGTTTCCCAATGTTCCCAATGTTTCCCTCTGTTTCCCAATGTCTTCATCTGTTTCCCAATGTCTACCTCTGTTTCCCGATGTTTTCCAATGTTTCCCTCTGTTTTCCCAATGTTTCCCTCTGTTTCCCTCGGTTTTTCAAATGTCTTCCTCTGTTTCCCAATGTTTTCCTCTGTTTCCACAATGTTTCCCTCTGTTTTTCCAATGTTTCCCTCTGTTTTTCCAATGTTTTCCCTGTTTCTCTCTGTTTTTCCAATGTTTTCTTCTGTTTCCAAATGTTTTCCAGTTTCCCTCTGTTTTCCTAATGTTTCCCTCTGTTTCCGTCTGTTTTCCAATGTCTTCCCATGTTTCCCAATGTTTTCTCTGTTTCTCAATGTTTTCCTCTGTTTCCCAATGTTTCCCTCTGTTTCCCAATGTTTCCCTCTGTTTCCCAATGTTTCCCAATGTTTTCCCAATGTTTCCCTCTGTTTCCCAATGTTTCGCAATGTTTTCCCAAATGTTTCCCTCTGTTTCCCAATGTTTCCAATGTTTTTTCAATGTTTCCCTCTGTTTCCCAATGTTTCCCTCTGTTTCCCAATGTTTTCCCAATGTTTCCCAATTTTTTCCCAATGTTATCCTTTGTTTCCCAATGTTTTTCAATGTTTCCTTCTGTTTCCCTCTGTTTCTCAATGTTTACCCAATGTTTACCCAATGTTTCCCAAAGTTTCCCAATGTTTTCCTCTGTTTCCCAATGTTTCCCTCTGTTTCCCCCTGTTTCCCAATGTTTGCCTCTGTTTCCCAATGTTTCCCTCTGTTTCCCAATGTTTTTCCAATGTTTCCTTATGTTTTCCCAATGTTTCCTTCTGTTTTCCCAATGTTTCCCTATGTTTCCCAATGTTTTCCCAATGTTTCCTGATGTTTCTGAATGTTCTTAAAATGTTATTGGACCCATAGAGGCTACATGTCACACTACAATGTGGGCTTTGGTGTCACTGATGGATGTATCCTACATTTTATTATCTTGTTTAAATCTTCAGGTGTGATGGGTTTTCTCTATTATCCTGTCAGTAAACATGTATTATGTCATTATGTCATTGTGTCATTATGTCATTATGTTATTATGTCATCATGTTATTATGTCATCATATCATCATGTCATTCTCTTTTTGGACTTTTTTAAATAATGAAACGAATATATTTTTTAAAGTTACCTTGAATATTTATCTAAAAGAATCCCCTTCAAAGGAAAGTTTGGCAAAGGATGTGTTCCTTTCTCCTGAGGCTAGGGCAACAATGTTAATAATGGAAAAGTCTTTACCTTTGGCACATTTCAAACGATGTTTAATGAGACAACTTTCCTTTTAAGTAACACCCGTGACACCTCATGGATTCGGCCCAACAATAGAAATACATCTTTTCGTTCTGACTTTTAATATTTATCTGATATGATTTTTATTGGCCCCTACTTCAGTGATAATAATAGGGCCCCTTATGGACCGAGCTGTATGTGAAATAATATTCAACATAGGGGCAAAACAACTGTTCATATTACCATTTATTACCAAACACAAATACTATATTAAGATGTTACCATTCATTATCAAACATAAACAGCATCTTGTCATATTAATATTTACTAACAAACGCAAACATTATATTTAGATATTACCATACATTACCAAACAGAAACAGCAGCTTTTTATATTACCATTTATTACCAAACACAAAGGTTCTATTTAGATATTACCATATGTTACCAAACACAAACAGCATCTTTTCATATTACCATTTAACAACAAACACACACATTATATAATTTAGATATTACCATTTACTACAAAACACAAACAGCAGCTTTTATTATTACCATTTATTACCAAACACCAACACTATCAGATCTACTGTTTCTTCTACGTCACACTGACTAACGCGTAGTGTTGAATCAATTCCTTACTTTCCAGACTTCGCTGAATTCGATCTATTCGCCTTTCCAGTAATTACATTAAACGTCCCGGAGACTTTGATGGCGGCTTCTTAAGAATTCCTTTTTTTTTAAGGTCGCAGTCTGCATCTGTTGAGTACAGGAACAGTTTGTGTAACTGAACAAACCATGGCCAAGGCCCCCGTCAGTCTTAACAGATTGTGTTACCGAACAAATTATGGCCAAGGCCTCTGTCAGTCTTAACAGATTGTGTTACCGAACAAATTATGGCCAAGGCCTCTGTCAGTCTTAACAGTTTGTGTTACCGAACAAATTATGGCCAAGGCCTCTGTCAGTCTTAACAGTTTGTTGTATGTTATTCTCCTGTCATTGGGTAAAATGGTTCTAGAGAGGTGTCTAGCGATTTCTGGGAGTTTTGTCAGCGCTTCGATGTCTTTCAAGAACAACTTCTTTTATGTATATGACACTGTCTATAATTTCAGTAGATTTTACTGTCTATGACATCAGTAGATTACAATGTCTTTGAAATCTTAAGATATGACCTGATCTATGAAATCATTAGATATGACACTGTCTACGAAATTATTAGATATAAAACTTTCTATTCAAATCTTTAGATATGAAACTGTCTATGAAATCATTAAATATGACACAGTCTATGACATCCTTAGATATGACAATATCTATGAAATAATTTGATATAATACTGTCTATGAAATCTTTAGATATGACTGTCTATGATATCATTAGATATCCCACTGTCTATGACATCATTAGATGTGACACTGGGATTTTTTTTTCGATGTCATAACATCACCTTGTATCTGTCGATTATTTTGTTTATAAACAATTGATTGCTGTATTTCCAACACGGACATCATTTCATTTCAACTATTAACATTTCAAATATCTTTCCATTTTTTTAAACGTTTTCGTTATAATATGATGCAGTGAAAGGCACTGGTTTCTTGCACTGGTTTCTTGCACTGGTTTCTTGCACTGGTTTCTTGCACTAGTTTCTCTTAAAATATTTACCACCAAAATATTCCCCCATTTACGGGACTTATCATGATACACCCGGCTCATTTACACCATATTCAACTTCATCCAGTGGTTTGATATTTACCCTTCCTTACTATGACCTCCCCCCATCCCCCCTACTCTTTCTCTCGGAGCAGGCATCTCCCAGGGGACAGTACGCGAGCTGAAGACAAGTCAAGAGGGACGGGGAAGCGCGACAACTCACGCAAGCCCAGCCACGGACGGAACTCGCTACTCCCAGCCCCCAGGGTGAGAGAGTAGCGTCCGTGTCCCGACATTGGTAACGTACCAAACAAAACATCCTGACAACAATGTTGGCCAACTGTTAAGGCGCAGCTTTCAAAAAACAAAGAAAAAAACAACAAAAAACGGAGATTCTTGATCAGAAGGACCTAAAAAATTCCAATTTTAAGGAAAATAATGAATTCATCAAGGAAAGATTCACATGCGTTTATCTGTTGAGTGTAACATTCCGATCAGTCGCTTCTCCACGTGTTTTCTTTGCATGTCTGTTTGGAATACCTTAACAGGCGGATTTCTGAATATGTTGCCCAGACGAAGCAACGGTTGAAATCGAAGAGGTGATAATCTGGTTTGATTATTAAAAAAAATATATATAGATATATACAAATATCTGCTGAAATAGTGTGTTGGATTGAGAGTGTCTAGAGAAACTGAAGATGGACCGGAAGCGCAGCCATGACGGACGTGACGCCCAGACTCCGAATGAGAACAATGTCAACCCTGTCAACACTCACGTCTTCATCACTGTCCCAGAAGAAGATCTTGGTTTTCGCGGGAATCTGAAGCGCTACGGCAGGAAGTGCATCGACGGCAGCAAGCAGAACGCCCTTCTCATCGGGCTCCTGCTCTCGGTGGTTCTCGGGATTTTAATGGGGCTGGGCATCAGAAGCACCAAAGACACGTTCAGCAAGCGTGAGATCATGTATCTGGGATTCCCCGGAGAGCTGCTGATGAGGATGCTCCAGATGTTGATCCTTCCCATCATCCTCTCGTCGTTGATCTCAGGGATCGCTGGGCTGGACGCCAAGACCTGCGGGAGGATGGGTCTCCGTACCATCGGATACTTTGGGGTGACCACGTTCCTGGCAGTGTTCCTGGGGATACTTCTAGCGGTCACCATACAACCAGGGGGCAATGCTGACAGGAGCCAGATGAGACGGTACGGCAAGGCGGAGCCGCTCAACTCGGCGGACACATTCCTGGATCTCATCAGGTCAGTTGGTGTTTATTGATGAGCTTATTGTTACCCAGCAGAGTATGTGATTGGCCCAAAGATTGTACAATTTTCTTCAGTCTACTGGAATATGTCTGATTGTTTAAATGTTCTTTAGTCTACTGGATTGTGTCTGAATGTTACAATGGTCTTCAATCTCCTGGACCAGTGGTCGACAAATCGCGGCTCGCGAACCGCATACGGATCTTTAGCGACCTGAGTGCGACTCGGCCAGTCGTCCACAAATCGGGTTTGACTTCGAAAAACATGGTTCTTGACAGGTTCTTGACAGGTTCTTGAAAAGAAATTTCGCTCTCAAAATTTTTTTATTGACCTGCTTCTGACTTTTTTGGATCTTTTGACAAATGAACTAGACTATCTGATTGTTTAAATGTCCTTCAGTATACTAGACTATATCTGATTGTTTCAATGTTCTTAAGTATACTAGACTATATCTGATTGTTTCAATGTTCTTCAGTATACTAGATTATATCTGATTGTTTCAATGTTCTTCAGTATACTAGACTATATCTGATTGTTTCAATGTTCTTCAGTCTACTAGATTATATCTGATTGTTTCAATGTTCTTCAGACTACTGGACTATATCTGATTGCTTCAATGTTCTTCAGTCTACTGGACTATATCTGATTGTTTCAATGTTCCTCAGCCTACTAGACTATATCTGATTGTTTCAATGTTCTTCAGTCTACTAGATTATATCTGATAGTTGCAATGTTCTTCAGTCTACTGGACTATATCTGATTGTTTCAATGTTCTTCAGTCTACTGGACTATATCTGATTGTTTCAATGTTCTTCAGTCTACTGGACTATATCTGATTGTTTCAATGTTCTTCAGTCTACTGGACTATATCTGATTGTTTCAATGTTATTCAGTCTAATAGACTATTTCTGATGTTTCAATGTTCTTCAGTCTACTGTACTATTTCTGATTGTTTCAATGTTCTTCAGCCTACTGGACTATATCTGATTGTTTCAATATTCTTCAGCCTACTGGACTATATCTGATTGTTTCAATGTTCTTCAGTCTAATAGACTATTTCTGATGTTTAAATGTTCTTCAGCCTACTGGACTATATCTGATTGTTTCAATGTTCTTCAGCCTACTGGACTATATCTGATTGTTTCAATGTTCTTCAGTCTACTGGACTATATCTGATTGTTTCAATGTTCTTCAGTCTACTAGGTTATATCTGATAGTTTCAATGTTCTTCAGTCTACTGGACTATATCTGATTGTTTCAATGTTCTTCAGTCTACTGGACTATATCTGATTGTTTCAATGTTCTTCGGCCTACTGAACAATGTTTGATTGTTTCAATGATCTTCAGCCTACTGGACTATATCTGATTGTTTCAATGTTCTTCAGTCTACTGGACTATATCTGATTGTTTCAATGTTCTTCAGTCTACTGGACTATGTCTGATTGTTTCTGTTACTGCAGTATCGGCATGACTTTAAATTTACGTCATTTACCAGGCCGTGCACACTGACATCATTATGGCATTATTAGGCCGTGCACACTGACATCATTATGTCATTACCAGGCCGTGTACATTGACATCATTATGTCATTACCAGGCCGTGCACACTGACATCATTATGTCATTACCAGGCCGTGCACACTGATATCATTATGTCATTACCAGGCCGTGCACACTGACATCATTATGTCATTACCAGGTCGTGCACACTGACATCATTATGTCATTACCAGGCCGTGCACACTGATATCATTATGTCATTACCAGGCTGTGCACACTTACAGCATTCTATTTTGAGTTGTCTAGGTCTGCTTTAAGATACACAACTAGTTGTACATAGTTGTAAAATTACATTCTAAGTAACACCCCTTGTTGTGTATAGTTGTAACCTTGCACTCTAATGTACACACCTTTTTGTACATAGTTGTAACATTACTCTCTAAGGTACACAACTTGTACATAGGTTTAACATTACACTCTAAGGTACACCTCTTGTAAAGAGCATAAAGGTTTAGTGGGACTGAGAATTCTAGAAGAAACAGCTCGAGGTCACTCGAAGACTTCAGACTTTTGGAATACCTTAGTGCTAAAAGTACGTAAGTCACAAAATACAAATTTTTGACATGATCAAGTTCAAACACTCTTTTCGCCTATAAAATGTGATAATGTTCACATTTTGTCTTGTTTAATTAAGAGACTCAGGCGCATTATAAATCGTTCAAATTTCTGCAATACACTTGGCTAAACCGGATAAGAAAAGGTCACAGTTTAGATTGATTTTGACAAATGTGTGACTCACGTAATTTTAGCACTAGGGTCTTCTTGAACAAACGAAAATCCATTTTTTTGCAAACGAATGAGTATAAGAATTGCACATATTTCAACGTAAGTCATGTGAATAGGTTGAATATTAACTAACGTATACACCACTGGCTACGTAGACGAGCATAGGATGATGTCAATGTATATCTAAGTAAATAGTTTAATTTGTTCCTCAACTCCCATAGCATGATTTCAATGTATATTTAAGTAAAATAGTTTAATTTGTTCCCCAACTCCCATAGCATGATGTCAATGTATATCTAAGTAAAATAGTTTAACTTGTTCCTCAACTCCCATAGCATGATATCAATGTATATCTAAGTAAAAAAGATAAACTTGTTCATCAACTCCCATAGCATGATGTCAATGTATATCTAAGTAAAATAGTTTAACTTGTTCCTCAACTCCCATAGCATGATGTCAATGTATATCTAAGTAAAATAGTTTAATTTGTTCCTCAACTACCATAGCATGATGTCAATGTATATCTAAGTAAAATCGTTTAATTTGTTCCTCAACTACCATAGCATGATGTCAATGTATATCTAAGTAAAATAGTTTAATTTGTTCCTCAACTCCCATAGCATGATGCCAATGTATATCTAAGTAAAATCGTTAAACTTGTTCCTCAACTCCCATAGCATGATGTCAATGTATAACTAAGTAACATAGTTTATCTTGTTCCGCAACTCCCATAGCATGATGCCCATGTATATCTAAGTAACATAGTTTAACTTGTTCCCCAACTCCTTAGCATGATGCCAATGTATAACTAAGTAACATAGTTTAACTTTTTTCCCCAACTCCCATAGCATGATGCCCATGTATATCTAAGTAACATAGTTTAACTTGTTCCCCAACTCCCTTAGCATGATGCCAATGTATATCTAGGTAACATAGTTTAACTTGTTCCTCAACTCCCATATCATGATGGCAATGTATATCTAAGTAAAATAGTTTAACTTGTTCCTCAACTCCCATAGCATGATGCCAATGTATATCTAAGTAACATAGTTTAACTTGTTCCTCAACTCCCATAGCATGATGTCAAGGTATATCTAAGTAACATAGTTTAACTTGTTACTCAACTCCCATAGCATGATGCCAATGTATATCTAAGTAACATCGTTGAACTTGTGCCTCAACTCCCATAGCATGATGCCAATGTATATCTTAGCAACATAGTTTAACTTGTTCCCCAACTCCCATAGCATGATGTCAATGTATATCTAAGTAACATAGTTTAACTTATTTCCCAACTCCCATAGCATGATGTCAATGTATATCTAAGTAAAATAGTTTAACTTGTTCCTCAAATCGCTTAGCATGATGCCAATGTATAACTAAGTAACATAGTTTAACTTTTTTCCCCAACTCCCATAGCATGATGCCCATGTATATCTAAGTAAATCGTTAAACTTGTTCCTAAACTCCCATAGCATGATGTCAATGTATAACTAAGTAACATAGTTTAACTTGTTCCCCAACTCCTTAGCATGATGCCAATGTATAACTAAGTAACATAGTTTAACTTTTTCCCCAACTCCCATAGCATGATGCCAATGTTTATCTAAGTTTCATAGTTTAACTTGTTCCTCAACTCCCATAGCATGATGTCAATGTAGATCTAAGTAACATAGTTTAACTTGTTCCTCAACTCCCATAGCATGATTCCAATTTATATCTAAGTAAAATAGTTTAACTTGTTCCTTAACTCCCATAGCATGATGTCAAGGTATATCTAAGTTTCATAGTTTAACTTGTTCCTCAACTCCCATAGCATGATGTCAATGTATATCTAAGTAAATCGTTAAACTTGTTCCTAAACTCCCATAGCATGATGTCAATGTATAACTAAGTAACATAATTTAACTTGTTCCCCAACTCCTTAGCATGATGCCAATGTATAACTAAGTAACATAGTTTAACTTTTTCCCCAACTCCCATAGCATGATGCCAATGTTTATCTAAGTTTCATAGTTTAACTTGTTCCTCAACTCCCATAGCATGATGTCAATGTAGATCTAAGTAACATAGTTTAACTTGTTCCTCAACTCCCATAGCATGATTCCAATTTATATCTAAGTAAAATAGTTTAACTTGTTCCTTAACTCCCATATCATGATGGCAATGTATATCTAAGTAAAATAGTTTAACTTGTTCCTCAACTCCCATATCATGATGTCAATGTATATCTAAGTAGCATAGTTTAACTTGTTCCTCAACTCCCATAGCATGATGTCAATGTATATCTAAGTAACATAGTTTAACTTGTTCCTCAACTCCCATAGCATGATGCCAATGTATATCTAAGTAAAATAGTTTAACTTGTTCCTCAACTCCCATATCATGATGTCAATGTATATCTAAGTAACATAGTTTAACTTGTTCCTCAACTCCCATAGCATGATGTCAATGTATATCTAAGAAGTGTGGGTCTGAGGCCACCATCAAATCCTTATTAGGAACAACTACAACAATGGTTTAAGTAATATTGCAACTTTTCCACTGCACATAACAGAGGAGGAGGTAATAATAGACATTCACTCCTATCAACCCCGAGGACGTTCAAGGCAAATCTGCTCTCAATGAGCAACTGACGCTTAGCGCCAAAGCTGCTCGCCGGGAGCACTGACGCGACATGACCTAAGCTGATAAGTGTCAGTTATTACTGTAAGACCTCTAAAGTTTACAGTACTCCGTGATATCGAATCGATGTTCATCGTGGCTTACGGTACTTTGTCTCTGTCCAGAGATTGAATGTAGAGGTTGATGCTACTCATGGCTAGGCTCATGGCTAGGCTAATGGGTAGGCACTGACGGTGTGACAATGTGCTGTTTTGTGTGTGAAGTGTGGTTGTGTGTCCAGGTTATACTAACATTTATATGAACTAAATTGACCATTGTGTGCTTGGGAAGTGATCACATTTATATGACCTACATTCACTCTTGTGTGCTTAGGAAGTGATTACATTTATATGACCTACATTCACGTTTGTAGAAAAGAGCTCCAAGCAATCACTTAGTAGAGTGTTGATGTGGATCGTTCACTTAAGTCGTGTGGTCATCACTCTAAGGAGATGTGGACCATTTACATAAGTCGCGTGGTCATCGCTCTAAGGCGGTGTTTTCCAACGTGAAGCCCACGCCCCACAGGGGGCAATTTGATTTTTTAGGGGAGCAATTCGAAAACGAGCTGTCTAAATTTGAAAGCGAACCGTCTTGAGGCGCATTTGAAGGCCAAACGTAGCTGTCTTATTATTTCAGATTTAAATTACTTGATGAATGGTTGAAGTTCTATGTGATCATCGTAAACATTTAGGCAAACGAGGTACAACACAAAATTGCTGAACACAGGGGTTACAACTCAGGAAGGCTTGACATAAAAGCTACAACAGAGGAAGGCTGGACACAAAAACTACAACAGAGGAAGGCTGGACACAAGAGCAGCAACATTGGAAGGCTGAAACTGACATAATTCCTTTGTTATTTATGTATTGCAATAAGTCCATTGATTTGTTAGAAATGTCGATTAAACACATCTATTGTTAAAAATAATTTTTTATGTTTCCATTTAATCAATATAATGAAATTGTTTTGAATCGATTCAATGACATAATGTCATTCGCCGTTCCGTATGGAAAACATAAGTGAAAGTGGGAATCCAAGAGATAGAAGATGCACGAAGCAAAGCCCTTTGGGGCAAAAACGAACATTACGGAAGGCAAACGTTAACCAGAAGTCAAGGTTTTCCTGCGATAAGTCCAGCTGAGACGGCCTTCCAGGATCGGACTCATTAGCCATTCCAAACGTTCAATAATTCTATAAGATACGCCATTGTGTCGTAATGACGTACCGATGCCAACCAAACCACACGAGATGCATTAACTCTTGAACATGCCCATCGCAGGCATTCATTTCAAGATAGATGACCTTTGATAGGTTTCCAGTGGAAGCCTTAACGATCTTATATCACCACCCCATTAGATCTCTAGGTGTGTATGGTTGGCCGTTAAACAGGGATGGCTGGTGCCCTCTATTCGTGTCGTGATAGTCGCAGGGACGAAACGGCCGCCTTGGGGCGACCTCTTCAAAACAGGAATGTTGTCTTTAATTAAATGGAACGCACCCAGCCCCAGATCGACTTGAGCTGCTCTGAGCATGGTCGCCAATGAGTGCCTACCCAGCTCCAGATCGACTTGAGCTGCTCTGAGCATGGTCGTCAATAAGTGCCTACCCAGCTCAAGATCGACTTGAGCTGCTCTGAGCATGGTCGTCAATAAGTGCCTACCCAGCTCCAGATCGACTTGAGCTCCTCTGAGCATGGTCGTCAATGAGTGCCTACCCAGCTCCATATCGACTTGAGCTCCTCTGAGCATGGTCGTCAATAAGTGCCTACCCAGCTCCAGATCGACTTGAGCTGCTCTGAGCATGGTCGTCAATAAGTGCCTAGAATTAGTTCCAGAATATAATGTAGTCATCGTGGGTCTGATCTTAAAGAGGTCAACTCAATCAGCTTGGGAATCGCTGGTTGACGCGTTTCTAAACTTACAGAGGTCTACAGATGTATTCTGGGAATAACTGGAATACGTGTTTCTAGTATTTCTTTCAGACAATTTCCTCGGGGGGGGGGGGGGGTGCATTACAGATGTAGGTTGCATTACAGATGTCGCAATGTGTCACGCTTTTTTATATCGATGGGAGGGGGGGCATTTTCGGACAACTGGAAGAGAGTACTAAAAAAACTCTTCCCTCGCCCAGGGCGACACTACAGTAGCTACTCCACTATGTGCCAAACTTGCAACCAGTGCCAACTGTATTATCCATTCTATCGCGTAGTGGGGCATACATGGAGTGCGCCGATGGACCCTGAGTGAAATGAAAAGTGGGGTGGGGTCTGGGTAGCTACTGAAGCACCGACCAATGTTATTCCATGTAGTGCAATGTTACAACTTGATTACTTCATAATTCATGAACCATGACAATCCACGGGTTTGAAATAATTTCCCCAGCGTCCCTGCCGATAACTTTAATATCTGTTTTATTTTTTCGTCATGAGACATCAATAACTTGTGAAATTTCTGTGTTATCAATGATGGCTGCCTGATGAATATGTTACATGAAATGATGATAGCCTGATGGATATTTTAGACGAAATGATGATAGCCTGATGGATATGTTAGACGAAATGATGATAGCCTGATGGATATGTTAGACGAAATGATGAGAGCCTGATGGATATGTTAGATGAAATGGTGATAGCCTGATGGATATGTTAGATGAAGTGATGATATTCTGATGTATATGTTACATTAAATAATGATATGCCCATAGATATGTTAATGAAGTGATGGTAGACTGATGTATATGGTATATTAAATGATGATATGCCCATAGATATGTTAATGAAGTGATGGTAGACTGATGTATATGTTATATTAAATAATGATATGCCCATAGATATGTTAATGAAGTGATGGTAGACTGATGTATATGTTATGTTAAATGATGATAATCTGATGGATATGTTACAAGAATTGATGATAGCCAGATTTATATGTTACATGAAATGATGATAGCCTGATGGATATGTTAAATGCAATGATAATGCCCGATGTTTCATAGTGTATGGTATCCCTTGGCGTCATAGTATATGGTACAAATTTTCGTCGTATTGTTTAGTAAATCTTGGCGTCAGAGTATATGGTACACCTTGGCGTCAGAGTATATGGTACAACTTGGTGTCATAATGTGTGTTACACCTTGGCGTCAGAGTATATGGTACACCTTGACGTCATAGTGTATGGTACACCTTGGCGTCAGAGTATATGGTACAACTTGGTGTCATAATGTGTGGTACACCTTGGCGTCAGAGTATATGGTACACCTTGGCGTCATAGTGTATGGTACACCTTGGCGTCAGAGTATATGGTACAACTTGGTGTCATAATGTGTGGTACACCTTGGCGTCAGAGTATATGGTACACCTTGGCGTCATAGTGTATGGTACACCTTGGCGTCAGAGTATATGGTACAACTTGGTGTCATAATGTGTGGTACACCTTGGCGTCAGAGTATGTGGTACACCTTGGCGTCATAGTGTATGGTACACCTTTGCTTCAGAGTATATGGTACAACTTGGTGTCATAATGTGTGGTACACCTTGGCGTCAGAGTATATGGTACACCTTGGCGTCATAGTGTATGGTACACCTTGGCGCCAGAGTATATGGTACAACTTGGCGTCATAGTGTATGGTACACCTTGGCGTCAGAGTATATGGTACACCTTGGTGTCATAGTGTGTGGTACACCTTTTCGTCATAGTGTTGTCACAGAACGGTTGTTACGGAGGAGGGCTCCGGTCCTGACTTATCACAAACTGTGTTGACTTAGTAGTGGTCAGTACAGGACCGCTTCTCTCTGTGATTTATATGGTGGGTGTCTAGGCGTTGAGACAGACAAAAGCACAACGTAAACTTGAACGAAATCCAACAACTCAAACTCCAGGTGTCCAACGATAATGAAAGTGTGTTTATTTCTAAGATATAAGTTCTTCTAGTCATCTGTCGTCTCCTGATCACTAGCAACTATTCCTTAACAACTGCTCAATTCTATCGTAGCTCTTTTCTCTCTCTTCCTCAGCTACGTCGTACCTCTGTTCCCTCTTCCTCAACTAACCCGTAGCTCTTCTCTATCTTCCTCAAATGTTCTACATCTCCACTGCTGCTATACCTCTCAACTGCCTTGTATCGGAAAACTTCTCCCTTATATTTGCCCGTCGTGTGACTCTAAACTCTACTAGCTCACCATCCCACGGTCATTGAATTGTCACATCATTAAAGAGAACATTCCCCGACCGGATCCATTACCCCCGGACGTCCACTCCATTCCTTACCCACCTATCAGCATCTACCATGCTGAGACTTTTACTATTACTGATAATTAATCTAACTCTACCCACGGTCTTCGTCAACATTCAATTTCCACCTGCAAACTGAAAACATATTTATCGAAAACATTTGTGATAGCCGTTCCCACACTGTCCACCAGGAGTCTCCCTTTTCCCTCTATCACCCCAGTCCTCCTCTATGACCCCACTCCACCTCTATCACCCCAGTCCTCCTCTATGACCCCACTGCACCTCTATCACCCCAGTCCTCCTCTATGACCCCACTCCACCTCTATCAACCCAGTACTCCTCTATGACACCACTCCTCCTCTATCACCCAAGTCCTCCTCTATGACCCCACTCCACCTCTACGACCCCATTCCTCCTATAACCCCAATCCTTCCCCATCATCCCACCCAACTCCTCCTTTATCAACCCACTCCTCCCCATCACCACTCCTCCTCCCCAGCATCACTCCTACTCACCATCACCACTCATCCCAACCATCACTACTCCTCCCCATCACCACTCCTCCCCATCACCACTCCTCCCCCATCACCACTCCTCCCATCACCACTCCTCCCATCACCACTCCTCCCCCCCCACCACACCTCCTCCATCACCACTCCTCCCCCCCCATCAAGCCACTCCAAGTACTAATGCCTCCATTAAGCCGTGTTAGGTCTAAAACATTTATAACTCACAGATGTCGGGTGCGATTGATTCAGGTCTAATGCTCCCTTTCTAACAGTAAACAAACCCTCCCCCACCCCACTGGACGTGCAACCCCCCCCCCCTTCTCTCCTCCAGTTTCTTGGACTTTCAACAATCGTTATGTAGCCTTCTGATCACTTGTTATTTTTTAATTAGCCGTTTGGCGCTGGTGTTGATTTCATCTTTGAAATGTTCAGGAGTTGTCTCCAGGGAGACCAAAAGCGTCCTTAGTTACCCCAGAAAAGGGGAACGGGTTTCTCACGCATGTTCACCAGTAAGCTTGTTCACCAGTAAGCATGTTCACCAGTAAGCATGTTCACCAGCAAGCATGTTCACCAGTAAGCATGTTCATCAGTAAGCATGTTCACCAGTAAAATCTATTTCCACGATTAGAAACGTCTTATTTCTAACACACCTCTATCAGATAATTTCATTATAGATGACAGTACCGTCGACTAATGTCAGTGCCGTCGACTAATGTCAGTGCCGTCGACTAATGTCAGTGCCGTCGACTAATGTCAGTAACATCGACTAATGTCAGTGCCGTCGACTAATGTCAGTGCCGTCGACTAATGTCAGTAACATCGACTAATGTCAGTGCCGTCGACTAATGTCAGTGCCGTCGACTAATGTCAGTGCCGTCGACTAATGTCAGTAACATCGACTAATGTTGCCAAAGGTATAAAAAGCGTTGTAAACCATCACCTATACATCTGAGAAATGCTAACTATCTTATCAGTGGTCACCTCATACATTGTCAGACTTTTATAAGTGGGATACGGAAGACGAGAGTTGGGATACGCACAAGAGGAGAGTTGGGATACGGATAAAAAGCGTGGGAGGATTAGAACAAGAGGCATTGTGGAGTAAGGACAAAAGGCGGGATGGGATAAAGATAGGAGGTTAGTGGGATATGGACAAGATGCATAGTGGGATAAGGACAAGATGCGTGGTGGGATAAGAAGAAGATGCCTGGTAGGATAATGGCCAAAGACCTGGCGGGATACGGACAAGACGCGAAACAAACAACAGTAAAAACAATTAAAAAGAAGTAAAATTTTGTTGTAAGATATCTTTTTTTTTAAATTTATGTTTTTTCGCTGAAGAAGGCTTTTTTCCGACACGTTCCTTGTTGTTGTTTTTTTTTTTTTTTGGTGTGAGTGTTCTTTTTCTTTAGTAGTTCCCAAAATTTAGTTGGCTTATTTCCATTCTTCAAACCCGATTGCAGTCTCTCCACATTATTACCAAACATGGTATGCTACTTACGGTCATTGGAAAACCATTTTTTAAAATTGTAAAATGTTTAATATTTCTAGTTGGTTACACCAAGATTGAGCAAATGTACTTATTATTTTATACGTTTAAATATTTACAAATCATTCAGCCTTACTGGCCTCGTGACTCAATTTCTTAAAGCTACGTCACTGTGTCAATAATCTCTTCTGTAAACTGTTCATTTACAAAAGAAAAGACACACACACACACAAAATAAAAAAAAAACCCAGACAAAGACGACAGACACAGTTTGTTGAATAGAAGACATTACGCTCTCTTTGATAGTCTGTCTGATCGATGTTATGACAAAGTCTTCTATTTTGATGTCTGTTACAATGAAAAAAAAAAAAGGTTTACTTACTATTCTTGGATTCAGGTCAAATCTGATTGACAGGTCCGTTCAGTTAAAACTTGTGTGATGCAGCATCTAAGGGGAGAAGTAAAAAAAAAAACCCAGACAAAGACAACAAACACAGTTTGTTGAATAGAAGACATTACGCTCTCTTTGATAGTCTGTCTGATCGATGTTAAGACAAAGTCTTCTATTTTGATGTCTGTTACAATGAAAAAAAAAAAAAAAGGTTTACTTACTATTCTTGGATTCAGGTCAAATCTGATTGACAGGTCCGTTCAGTTAAAACTTGTGTGATGCAGCATCTAAGGGGAGAAGTAACCAAGTTTATGAAATGAAATAAACAAATTTATGAAATGAAATAACCAACTTTATGAAATCAGGTAACCAGGTTATAAAATGAAGTAACAAGGTTATTGAAATGAAGTAAACACGTCTATGACATAAAGTAACCCAGCTTATGAAATGAAATAAACAAGTTTATGAAATGAAGTAACTAAATTTACAAAAATAAACCAGTAATAAAATATAAACCAATAATATTTATATATTAAATATAAATATATAACCCAGCTTATAAAATGAATTAACCAAGTTTATAAGTTCAAGTAATTCGTTTATAACCAATTTATATACCGTGTCTTTGTTTACATCAAGTATGACTTATGTCTTTGTTTGCATCAAGTCTGATCTGTGTCTTTGTTTACATCAAGTCTGATCTGTGTCTTTGTTTACATCAAGTCTGATCTGTGTCTTTGTTTACATCAAGTCTGATCTGTGTCTTTGTTTACATCAAGTCTGATCTGTGTCTTTGTTAACATCAAGTCTGATCTGTGTCTTTGTTTACATCAAGTCTGATCTGTGTCTTTGTTTGCATCAAGTATGGCTTATGTCTTTGTTTACATCAAGAATGACTTGCGTCTTTATTTACATCAAGTATGACTTGCGTCTTTGTTTACATCAAGTATGACTTGCGTCTTTGTTTACATCAAGTATGACTTGCGTCTTTGTTTACATCAAGTATGACTTATGTCTTTGTTTACATCAAGTATGACTTGCGTCTTTGTTTACATCAAATCTGATCTGTGTCTTTGTTTACATCAAAGTATGACTTGCGTCTTTGTTTACATCAAGTATGACTTGCGTCTTTGTTTACATCAAGTCTGATTTGTGTCTTTGTTTACATCAAAGTATGACTTGCATCTTTGTTTACATCAAGTCTGATCTGTGTCTTTGTTTACATCAAAGTATGACTTGCGTCTTTGTTTACATCAAGTATGACTCATGTCTTTGTTTACATCAAGTCTGATTTGTGTCTTTGTTTACATCAAAGTATGACTTTTGTCTTTGTTTACATCAAGTCTGATTTATATCTTTGTTTACATCAAGTCTGATCTGTGTCTTTGTTTACATCAAGTCTGATTTGTGTCTTTGTTTACATCAAAGTATGACTTGCGTCTTTGTTTACATCAAGTATGACTTGCGTCTTTGTTTACATCAAGTCTGATTTGTGTCTTTGTTTACATCAAAGTATGACTTGCATCTTTGTTTACATCAAGTCTGATCTGTGTCTTTGTTTACATCAAAGTATGACTTGCGTCTTTGTTTACATCAAGTATGACTCATGTCTTTGTTTACATCAAGTCTGATTTGTGTCTTTGTTAACATCAACTATGACGTGTGTCTTTGTTTACATCAAGTATGACTTGTGTCTTTGTTTACATCAAGTATGACTTAGAATTATATAAAATAAAAATATGATTATTTCATTCAGTGTAAATTAAAATTTCCCATTATGATTTACGCTGTGGTTTAATTAAACAATGACTGTTCAGTGTTGTTTTCAATTAAGATTTAATAATTTTAGTTTGTTTACAAACTAGCTCGATATAAAATCCATACATTACAAATAATGAAAATCAGGATACAGAAGAAACGCTAGCAAATCTGGTAGAACACTTTGATGCTCTTACTTTCTTTGTACGGTAGAATTATTCGTGAACAAAACCACAATGCTTTATAAGGCCAGGATCACATACACAAAGTGCTCACCTCTCTCATGGAAGTCACCAGGCAGAGGAATCTCGGGGAAAAGTCTCCAGGCAAATGGCTCTCGGCAAAAGTGTGCAGAAAATATTGCTATTTCCCCATCCATTGTCATAAACATATGTGCGGGTCAGATATGTACATATGTGCGGGTCAGAGATGTACATATTGGTTAGAGATGTAAATATATGCGGGTGAAAGAAGCTCACAGAAATGGTTACACAACACAGAAAAACATGATTTGCACGCAAGCTCACAAACTCTCCCAAAACGAGGTCGTTATGTAGACGACGTGTTTGCGTCATATTTCCCCGTGATGTGAACTCTAGCAGACAACAAGCAAGTCAAAACCGCATCTAAGGTGTGGCTAGCTAAAAATAGTCTCTGGCCCTAAATAAAATTAATCGGCTGTTCTGGTAGAATTGTGTAGAACAATCTGGACTAAACTGGAAAGGAAAACAATGCGTAAGGCGATTCCAGATGCATCAGTAAAACAGACTATAAAAGGGGGACACGATAGATTTTTGGGAGAGCATTTTTATCACGAGATATTTTACTATACGGGACGTCAGGCGAGAGTTATTTTTAGAGTGTTTTGTTCTTGATAGAGCTGTGTTGACTTATATGTTTGAATTTCTATTCATCGTTGTATCCTCTTTTGGCACATTGTAATTTTCATCCACGTTTGTACCGTTGCAAGAAACACAGTACTCTGCAAGTTAATGATTTTAATTATATTACTTTTATTTTGTAATTTATTAGTATCTTAATAATGCCTATTAATTGTGGTTGGCCCTGTTTTGAGTTTCGTATTCTTTTGCCATTTTTTCCCCCATATAGTATCGTCTTTTATTATGCACTGTTTAGAACGAGCCACAAACTTAAAATTGGAGATTAATTTCTCCCTATAGCTAGCAGAGTGTAACAGAGATTAACCCATTAAGTGGGATACCCGTCGACCCACTTATCCGGGTACCCGTTGAGCCAATTAGGCGGGTACCCTTCGACCCGATTAGTCGTGTTTCCGTCGACCCAATTAGCCGGGTACCCATTGACCCACTTAGCCGGGTACCCATTGACCCACTTAGCCGGGTATCCATTGACCCACTTAGCCGGGTACCCATTGACCCAATTACCCGGGTACCCATTGACCCACTTAGCCGGGTACCCGTCAACCCACTTGATTTGTGCTTTATATTCGCCTTTGAAAGAACTTCTTTTTTTAAACAGTTTTCTAAAAACAATTTTGAGTAACAATGCGAGAGATGGGACGGGAGCCTACGCGACAACCTCATGACGCAGTTAGTCACAACCTTAGCCGCAGGGAGGCAGGACATTCGTTTATGTCTCATTTATTAAAACAACCCCCTTTTTGGTGGACATTGTTATTTAATGATTGATGATTTTTAAATCGGGCACCCAGGAATGGCTCCGTTAGTTTGCCTCGGGTGGGCACCCGTTGACAGCCCTACTCATTGGTTGGGAAGGGAAAAAAATTGTCTCACCAAGTTAAGTAGCGAAACTAAACAAAAGTAAAAATTCAGGGCATGTCCCCCAATAATGCCTTCATATTGTTCCATGGAGGAGCAAAACTGAGGGAAGTCACTCAACAATGCTTTATTATTGGTCCACGTTTTGGAGTAAAATTAGATACGACGGTTATCTTGTAAATATTCAAACCCACTCAGACGTGCAGAAACGAATCATTGCTCTCTCCCAATGATCGCACTACAAAGTCCATTCTCACTTGAATCCCACCATTGAATGTCCTTCTCACCTTTAATCCTACCTATCAGCTTTTCCCAAACGGTGGGTCGCCCTCCGGTTGTGGGCAACACCTACAATTTACCGGGACTCCAAAAGGAAAAAAAAAAGAACCGATTGAAAACGTATTTTGTTCGTGTCCGTTCATTCAGTTCGTTCAATTTTCAGGCTGTTCATTCAGTTCAACTTTTAGTCTGTAAATTCAGTTCAACTTTCAGTCTGTCCATTCAGTTCAACTTTCAGTCTGTCCATTCAGTTCAACTTTCAGTCTGTCCATTCAGTTCAACTTCTGGTCCGTTCATTCAATTCAACTTTCAGTCCATTCATTCAAATCAACTTTCAGTCCGTTCATTCAATTCAAATTTTAGTCCGTTCATTCTGTTCAACTTTTAGTCTTTTCATTCAGTTCAAATTACAGTCTCTTTATTTAGTTCAACTTTAGTCTGTTCATTCAGTTCAACTTTTAGTCCGTTCATTCAGTTAAAATTTTAGTCCGTTCATTCAGTTCAAATTTTAGTCTGTCCATTCAGTTCAACTTTAGTCTGTCCATTCAGTTCAACTTTCAGTCAGTCCATTCAGTTCAACTTTTAGTCTGTCCATTCAGTTCAACTTTAGTCTGTCTTTTCAGTTCAACTTTCAGTCAGTCCATTCAGTTCAACTTCTGGTCCGTTCATTCAGTTCAACTTCTGGTCCGTTCATTCAATTCAACTTTCAATCCATTCATTCAATTCAACTTTCAGTCCTTTCATTCAATTCAACTTTTAGTCAGTTCATTCAGTTCAACTTTTAGTCCGTTCATTCAGTTCAACTTTTAGTCTGTCCATTCAGTTCAACTTTCAGTCCGTTCATTCAGTTCAACTTTTAGTCTATCTATTCAGTTCAACTTTAGTCTGTTCATTCAGTTCAACTTTCAGTCTGTCCATTCAGATCAACTTGTAGTCTGTTTATTCAGTTCAACTTTTAGTCTGTCCATTCAGTTGAACTTTCAGTCTGTTCATTCAGTCCGTTCAATTTTCAGTCTGTTCATACAGTTCAACTTTTAGTCTGTCTATTCAGTTCAACTTTCAGTCTGTTTATGCAGTTCGTTCAATTTTCAGTCTGTTCATTCAGTTCAACTTTTGTATCGAGAGAGGAAGATTTTTTTTTTCATTTCGTTTTGACACCAATATAAATGGGTGATAAAAAGAAAACAGTTTTGAGCCAAACTTATACCGTTTAGTATAGAATTGTGGACATTGCATATCCCATTACGGTTAAGTCTAGACTTGTGGACATTACAGATTTCATTGTGGTTAAGTCTAGACTTGTTGACATTGCAGATACCATCAAAGACACAACCCTAAGGCATTAAAAAAAAACAGAGATGTCGCTCTTGCTTCCATGTATTTCGATGACAGTTGAATTATATCTGATACTTGAACTCTGTTTTTATTACACAACGGACAGTATAAATGATACACATTGTGTTGGGTCGTGAATCACTTATATAATATATATATACATATCAATAATATGAATTTATTCTCTCTGTTTTCATCACGGATTCTATTGTGTTCTCTCTGTTTTTATCACTGATGCTATTGCTCTCTCTCTGTTCCATCACTAATTCTATTGTGTTCTATCCTTCCAGAAATGTGTTTCCAGATAATCTGATTGTGACGTGTTTCAACGCGGTAAGTTTTCGATATTTATCTTATTTGGTTAATATAGCATGAATAGCTACTTCAGAATCTATATGTTGGTTTAATATAGCATGAATAGCTACTTTAGAATCTATAGGTTGGTTTAATATAGCATGAATAGCTACTTTAGAATCTATAGGTTGGTTTAATATAGCATGAATAGCTACTTCAGAATCTATAGGTTGGTTTAATATAGCATGAATAGCTACTTCAGAATCCATATGTTGGTTTAATATAGCATGAATTAATATCTCAGAATGTATAGTTGGTTTAATATAGCATGAATAGCTACTCCAGAATCTATATGTTGGTTTAATATAGCATGAATAGCTACTTCAGAATCTATAGGTTGGTTTAATATAGCATGAATAGCTACTTCAAAATCTATATTTTGGTTTAATATAGCATGAATAGCTACTTCAGAATCCATATGTTGGTTTAATATAGCATGAATTAATATCTCAGAATGTATAGGTTAGGTTATATAGCATGAATTGCTACTTCAGAATCTATATTTTAGTTTAATATCGCAAGAATTAATACCTCAAAATGTATATGTTAAGTTATAAAAGCATGAATTACTGATTCAGAATGTACATGTCACATTTTGATATACGCTTGCAAGGATATCATTGATTGGTTCTGAAAGATGAAAAAAAGTTTTTAATTGTTTATGGTGGACATTCTGTACCAGTTACCAAACTTAAAGGTAATCTAACTCTCGTTGTACCTGTTACCTTATTTAAAGTTCATCTGTCTCTCTTGCTATACCAGTTAACTTACTTTAAAGTTCATCTGTCTCTCTTGCTATACCTGTTAACTTACTTTAAGTTAAACAAGCTCTCCGACTCGTCTTCAGAGTCACGTGTTGTGCACCACTTTATGGTTTTAGGAAAATTTAATCCAGTTTAAAATTTGGCTCGTCAGTGGAACACCGCGGGATAAGGGACTGACAACCTACCATACAAAAGAATGACAACCAGCAGACAAAACACTGACAACCAGCAGACAAAGGACTGACAACCAGCAGACAAAGGACTGTCAACCAGCAGACGAAGGACTGACAACCAGCATACAAAGACAAAACGACACCTAAGCTAGTGATACTAACTGTTGCGCACTGCCGTCTATTGTGGGAAACTAATGATCTCTTATTTTAAGCTTATGGCTCGTTCTTAACAGTGCCTAACAAAGGACGATACCATCTGAGGAATACAATAGCAACAATACGGCACTCAAAACCGTTGCTAATTACAATTAATAAGATGTATGTAAGTATCAATATAATTGCAAAATAATAGAGATAGCAATAAAAAATCATCAACTTACAGAGTAGGGTATGTACCGGTACACAGTTAATACACTGTTCCAAAATTAAGGTACACTGATGAATACGAATAAACACACATGAGTACACACAGAAAAATACACCCTTGTCTCGTCAAGTCCAAATCTTTCTGCTCCAAAAATGAATCCCGCTTTTATATTCCACCCTACTGAAAGATCTCGAACTGCCTTAAACATTGTTTACCTGTCTAGTTCACTCCAGAACTTCCACATAATTCTATTAGAACAAATTAATTATTTTTAGTTGGTAGTGATAGTAAACAAAGGCCACGATCAAAGGGAAAAAAGGCACGTCCAATACGAACGCAGCCTAATTTGGGGTCAGACAGAGTTCACGCCACGGGCAGAGTTACGTGAACACGTCTTCTACATAACACTAACAATATTCATATTCAAATAAAGAGTATTAAAAAAACTATATCTACTTAATGCACATCAAGTAATATAATCCTCGGAAGATACATATATTAATATTCATACACACACACACACACACAAACACACACCAAATTGAGTACAATCTAGTAAGACTCCTGTAAGTGAATTGCGATTTCTGGTGTCCAGTAAATCTTTAAAAAAACTCTCTCTCGGCAGGGAAACTGTCGGATAATTTATAGCAAGGGATTTGGACACGCCCCCCTTCCCCAAACCGTAAAAGTAATTTTAGAAACGGCATCACCCGATGGCATTCTTTAGGACAATTTAGAAGTAAACAACCTTTTCCCAATAAAGTCTGGCGCGAGTGGGGGTAGAACAGGAGTGTCAGCACGGTGACGCCAAGCTAATAGCTGACCTCAGTATTATAAAAAAAGTGGGGGAGCAAGCGTGAGATTAATTTCCACGGATAATTGTGATCAACATTAGGTCACCACACAGGCTATAACACACATCGCTGCCTGACGGGTGCAACTACTTATGAATGAACATGAACACATGCCTTTGTTGTGGATGGTGATTCTGTCTCACATATGGCTACTTCCATGAAGCCGTAGCAATATTCTCTCAGCAATAAGACAATTCTAACATGGGAGTACACAATGTTTGAGACATAAAACTACTTCGACATGAGAGAACCCAATGTTTTAGTCATAAGAATACTTTGACATGAGAGTACCCAATGGTTGACCCATAAGACAATTCTGAATTGAGAGTACACAATGTTTGAGACATAAGAAAATAATTCTGACATGAGAGTACCCAATGCTTGAGACAAAAGACTACTTTGAAATGAGAGTTCCCATGTTTGAGACATAAGACAATTCTGACATGAGAGTATCCAATGTTTGAGACACAAGACAATTCTTAAGTGAGAGTACCCAATGGTTAAGACATAAGACAATTCTGACATGAGAGTACCCAATGTTTGAGACATAAGAGTACTTTAACATGAGGGTACCAAATGTTTGGGACATAAGAAAATTCTGACATAAGAGTACACAATGTTTGAGGCATAAGACCATTCTGACATGAGAGTACCCAATGTTTGAGACATAAGACAATTCTGACATGAGAGTACCCAATGCTTGAGACAAAAGACTACTTTGAAATGAGAGTTCCCATGTTTGAGACATAAGACAATTCTGACATGAGAGTACCAAATGTTTGAGACACAAACCAATTCTTACATGAGAGTACCCAATGTTTGAGCATAAGACAAATCTGACATGAGAGTACACAATGGTTGAGACATAAGACAATTCTGACATGAGAGTACCCAATGTTTGAGAAATAAGACAATTCTGACTTGCGAGTACCAAATGTTTGAGACACAAAACAATTCTTTCATGAGAGTACCCAATGTTTGCGCATAAGACAATTCTGACATGAGAGTACACAATGGTTGAGACATAAGACAACTTTGACATGAGAGTACCCAATTTTTGAGACATAAGACAATTCTGACATGAGAGTACCCAAAGTTTTAGACATAAGACTACTTTGACATGAGAGTACATCATGTTTGATGCATAAGACAATTCTGACATGAGAGTATCCAATTGTTGAGACATAAGACTTCTTTGACATGAGAGTACCCAATTTTTGAGACATAAGACAATTCTGACATTAGAGTTCCCAATGTTTGAGACACAAGGCAATTCTGACATGAGGATGCATGAGAGTACCCAATGGGTGAGACATACGACTACTTTGACATGAGAGTACCCAATGTTTGAGACATAAGACAAGTCTGACATGAGAGTACTCAATGTTTGAGACATAAGACAATTTCTGACATGATAGAACTTGATGATACAGAAATGGCACGCACCGTCCATTAAAATGATGTGTATATTTAGACTATATACACACTGTCAACGTTAGGGACAGTCCATATGTTACTAACGCACTGCGGATACTTATGACAGCGTGGGTGAAGTTAGGTCACCAGAATCTACTTACATTTATGCATAAATTTAACAAAAACTTTACTTACAGCCTCTGATAGAGCCGTTACCTAAAAATCTGTTAAATCCATGGCTTCTTAGAAGCCCTATCTATTTAGGCAATACAAAATCACCACAATGGTTATCAGCTAACTAAGGCTTTGTGGCTTTTTTTTTAGTGAATAGCTCGTTAGATATAGCTGTCGTAATATTGAACCTAGTAACAATCCATTGTAGTGTACGGGGTGGTAACATAATTATTTCAACTTAATGGTGGTGGAGGGGGAGGGATATATTTTTGTTTAACACGGTCTCTTACAATCGTAGTTAAGATGGTCTCGGCGTAGACTCATAAGAAACATCTCAAATCATAGATTGTACGCCAAAAACCGTTAGAGTAAACAGATCTACAGTAGGCCTGCTACATAATGATACGAAGCAGTGATATAGCGTGACTGTTAGAGTAAACAGATCTACAGTAGGCCTGCTACATAATGATACGAAGCAGTGATACAGCGTGACTGTTAAAGTAAACAGATCTACAGTAGGCCTGCTACATAATGATACGAAGCAGTGATACAGCGTGCCGCTTCCTGTGCCGCGTTACCACAATGTTTTCTGGTGTTTCTTTGGTGTTTTAACACAGAGGTGAGGTGGCGCGGTCGATAGCTGGTGCAGGCTCGGGAGTTAAGTCCCCAGCCAACTGTTGACAATGGCTGCTCTTATTGTCCTCGCTGTTACTCCCGTTTATTGTGGGGCCTGGAACAGTGCGTCTGCTTCATAGAGCTTGGATCTATAGCTTCCATCAGGCGTCCAGGACAAGGGATGGGGACTGTCGTCATTCACCTGCTGGTTTTGTTCTCATTTATATCATTTTAAATTTAAATGGTTCACCATTACTTTGATTGCTGATACGGTAAACTTGACGTTCAAACACTTGACCTTCAAGCCTACAAAATAGCAATGGTGTTAGGTTTAAGGCTACAACATAGCGATGGTGTTTGGTTCAAGCCTACAACATAGCGATGTTGTTTGGTTCAAGCCTACAACATAGCGATGGTTTTTGGTTCAAGACTACAACATACCGATGGTGTTTGGTTCAAGACTACAACATAGCAATGGTGTTTGTTTGAAGACTTAAACATAGCAATGGCGTTTGGTTCACGACTATAACATAAAGATGGTGTTTGGGTGCAGACTACGACATAGCGATAATGTTTCTTTCAAGCCTACAACATAGCAATGGTGTTTGTTTGAAGACTTAAACATAGCAATGGCGTTTGGTTCAAGACTACAACATACCGATGGTGTTTGGTTCAAGACTACAACATAGCAATGGTGTTTGTTTGAAGACTTAAACATAGCAATGGCGTTTGGTTCACGACTATAACATAAAGATGGTGTTTGGGTGCAGACTACGACATAGCGATAATGTTTCTTTCAAGACTACAACATAGCGATGGTGTTTGGGTCAAGACTAAGCCATAACTATGATGCTTGGTTTAAGATTATGATCTTGCAATGGCGTATGGATATCAGTCAGAAAGACCACTGAATTAGACCTTATTGTGTTTTGAAAGATAAAGTGAACAAGCAGATTTGTACAGATGCGATAAACATGTGGGCCAAGCCAACAACTCTTTATGTGGGCCAAGCTAAGCAACCCTTTATGGGGGGCCAAGCCCAGCAACCCTTTATGTGGGCCAAGCTAAGCAACCCTTTATGTGGGCCAAGCTAAGCAACCCTTTATGTGGGTGAAGCTAAGCAACCATTTATGTGGGCCAAGCCAAGCAACTCTTTATGTCGGCCAAGCCAAGCAACCCTTTATGTGGGCCAAGCCAAGCAACCCTTTTAAAATTCTCTTGTAGTCGCCTGTTAACAACTGTGGCCCATGAAGACTAATTTCTTTGGAATATAACAAGGTTAGCGAATGTTACATGAATTTTGAAGGATCTGTCAATGAGCAAATGTGAAGGATCTGTTATTGATGAGATGGGAAAGATCTCTCATGATTGAATGTGAAGGATCTGTTATTGATGAGATGTGAAAGATCTCTCATGATTGAATGTGTAAGATCTGTTATTGATGAGATGGGAAAGATCTCTCATGATGGAATCTGAAGGATCTGTTATTGATGAGATGGGAAAGATCTCTCATGATTGAATGTGAAGGATCTGTTATTGATGACATGGGAAAGATCTCTCATGATGGAAACTGAAGGATCTGTTATTGATGAGATGGGAAAGATCTCTCATGACGGAAGGTCCAAAATCTACATTGGAAAGACACTGCTACTAGACTTCGATTTTAACCTGTGAACCAATCAGGTTCAGATCCATTTTGATTGTGGTTCCGATATTATGGTAGTATTTATTTATTTCCCAAATAATTTAACGCCCGTTGCTGTAGACCATGAACAATTGACCTCCGACCTTTCATATTATTAAAAAAGGATTCTCTTCTTTGTCTTTTCAAAGAACTCCCACATCAACAATGTTCAACTTTGCACTAATTTTGTCTCCCTTGGCCTGTTGGTATAAATGCTTTTAAGCGTAATGGTCAATGAAAACATTTCTCTGATAACGACAGTGACAAAGTAGTGTTGAATTATACAAGAACTCATTCCAATAACTATAACGGCTACACTGGACCTATCTAGATTACACATATCTTTGTATGTTTTAAAGACTAAGAAATCTTTTTATTGGATATCTTAATTTTAAACCGAATCCAGAAATTTACGAAGTCGACTTCGGCCATTGTTTGGTCAACATGAGTCCTTCCTAAAGCTTAACCCAAAGATGCCTGATCACGGGGTCTAGTGATTTGAATGGTTGGTCTTAATTAAGAATCGAATTTTTGCACATAATAATGTCACGACCCTTAAATACAGTTCATCTTGTTGTGGTGACCCCCCAACCATAAAATTATTTTCGTTGCTACGTCATAAATATGTTTTTTTTCCGACAGTCCTCGGTCACCCTGTGTAAGGTTCGTTAGGTCTGTAAAGGGGTCGCGACCCACAGGTTGAGAACCGCCGACTTAAATGATTTCCTTCTAAACTTTTTCAACTTTTACATGTTTGAAAATAATCATATGATTGAGAGTTTCTTCAAAGTTAAGCTGTTCATCCATGTAAGAATGCGTTGAACAATTGAATAATGCGTCTCACGAACTCGGACAGAGTCTAAACCTTTGTTTAAAAATTATTTTCGTTTTAGTTTCGAACCAAAGAAGTCAGGGTCTTGATAGAGTTAATGCCGGCATCGACCGCAACCCCGAACCTCACCACCACGACATCGGCCTATTCATCAGACGGGGTGACCACAGAAATTCTCAACGAGACAGGTAAGACATGCAATCGCACCCTTTGTCTCGCCTGGGACATTATGGGTGCCACAAGTCAGATGAGCGCACGGAATGCCAAACCTGGGAGAGTTCCGTCCTTGCGTTGGCTTACTGCCACTCTCTCCCGGTCCTGGCACGATAGGCTCGATCTCCGCCAACCAATAAAAGACGGTGATCCACTTGCTATCCTACAGGAAATGCAACTGGGAGATGGTTTTTTGGCATGACGGTTCTGATCTAAATTTTATGACCTTTACCCCGAGACTCTAAAAAGGAAGTCGAAACCTAGATATGAATATACCAAATAATTGATTTGTATCTAATAAATAATTGAAATATTCTAACAAAGATGTCACAAATTTATTCTAATGTTGACTATTTATTTTATACGCTGAAAGATTGTATTGGGCCAAAGATTGTATTAGATCTTGGACAAAATATTGTATTGGATCAAAGACTGAATTGGCTCAAAGATTGTATGGGCTCAAAAATGTTAATGGATCAAAGTTTTTAATTGATGTGGAGTAAGGGAGGAGAATATGAGAAAGAGAAGACGAGGAGTAAGAAAGAAGAAGAGAAGGAGGAGAAGAGGGGAATATGAGGGGAAGAGAGAAGGAATAGAGGAGGAAATACATAAGAAAAGGGTGAATAGTGAAGTTGAGAAAGAGACGTAGAGGAATATGAGAACAGGAAGAGAGAAAAAAGAACAAAAGGAGAAAAGGAGAAGAAAGGGAATTAAGGTAGAATGAGTGAAGGCGGAGACCAGAGAAAAAAAAAGACGATGATGGTGGGTAAAAGACTAGGAGAATAGAAGTTAAGGAGAAGAAGGGCAGAAGATAAGGAGAAGAGAGGTGAGGAGGAAGAGAAAAGAGATCTAAAGAAGTATGCAACAGCCGAACAGATTCCTAAAATAGAATCACTCATTGACTCGTCATGTGTTTCTTAAATGGTTGCAATTCTTTGTATTGCCGAAAGGCTAAATCTGTCTTGTTTCCACAGAAGAGGTCAAAACATGAACAAATTTGTATTGTTTCCACAGAAGAGGTCAAAACATGAACAAATTTGTATTGTTTCCACAGAAGAGGTCAAAACATGAACAAATTTGTATTGTTTCCACAGAAGAGGTCAAAACATGAACAAATTTGTATTGTTTCCACAGAAGAGGTCAAAACATGAACAAATTTGTATTGTTTCCACAGAAGAGGTCAAAACATGAACAAATTTGTATTGTTTCCACAGAAGAGGTCAAAACATGAACAAATTTGTATTGTATCCACAGAAGAGGTCAAAACATGAACAAATTTGTCTTGTTTCCACAGAAGAGGTCAAAACATGAACAAATTTGTATTGTATCCACAAAAGAGGTCAACACATGAACAAATTTGTCTTGTTTCCACAGAAGAGGTCAAAACATAAACAAATTTATCTTGTTTCCACAGAAGAGGTCAAAACATGAACAAATTTGTATTGTATCCACAAAAGAGGTCAAAACATGAACAAATTTTTCTTGTTTCCACAGAAGAGGTCAAAACATAAACAAATGTGTCTTGTTTCCACAGAAGAGGTCAAAACATGAACAAATGTGTCTTGTTTCCACAGAAGAGGTCAAAACATGAACAAATTTGTATTGTATTCACAGAAGAGGTCAAAACATACGACTTCCAGATTCAAAATGACGGTACGGGAAAACCCAATGTCCTTGGGATTGTGACCTTCGCCATCTTGTTTGGCGTCATGCTCGGCAGGATGGGGGAGAGAGGGAAGCCCATTTTAGACTTTTGTGATTGTCTAGTGGAGGTCACAATGAAACTCTTCACTATTTTTCTGTGGTAAGATATCAAAAAATAAATATTTTTATTAACATTTTTGTTGAATTCATGGAGTAATGTTAACTATATTTGCCTAATCAGCTGTTGAATTCTTTAAGTAATATTAACTACCATGGCCTAATCAGCTCAGTTTAATTTGCTTGCCATTTGCCATAAAATGAAAACCTTCACGACTTTTGTTATTTATATCCACGGGAATATTAAGCTTAGACGACAAAATTGCTAATTTAATCGAGTAAATCTGGTCATTTAAACTAGCGCCTTAGTTTCGTCATTAACTTTAAATTAATAAATTTGCAAATCATATATTGAAAGTAAACCTTTTCGATGAAATTATTAAGTTTAATGTAATTAAGACTTTAACAAAAACTATTTTTCGTCACAATCATGTTTTTAAAAAAATTTGAATATAAGACTAACAACTAGTGTCTTGACTTCATTTGTAGAAAGTTTAAGTACACGCTAAGGGGCAACTGCGCCTCAAAAATAAAAAAATCCACCAAAAAAAATGTAAAAAAATAAAAAATTAACCATTTATTGTAGTTTAAAAAATTTGAGTTAAAAATATATGGAGAACATTTAGCTAAGAAAACAATCAATCTTTTGTAATCCAGGTTTTGAAATGCTTCTATTGCCAGGTATTCGCCCATCGGTATTGCATTCTTAATCGCTGCCAAAATTGTCGAGATGGAGGATTTCTCTGTCCTCCTGGGCAAGGTCGGCATGTACTTCATCACTGTTCTCATCGGTCTCTTCATCCATGGCTCCATCGTCTTGCCGCTCATTTACTTTGTTCTCGTCCGGAAGAACCCTTACACCTTCATCTACGGGATCTCTCAGGCCCTGGCCACGGCATTTGGTACATCGTCCAGGTGAGGCATAAACGTTGTGCTTATGTAGGTCAGTGTGTCGTCCAGGTGAGAATGGACACGTGTCTGTGTTCTTCCGTGGTCGTCCAGTGGACGATTGGAACGTTGACTATTGAGTACATCGTCCAGGTGAGAATTAACCATTGCATCTTGTGTATGTCAGAACCTCATCCAGGTAAGGATTGGCCGCTGAATTTCAGTATGTCAGTATGTCGTCCAGGTGAGGATCGACCATTGTATTTATGTATCAGTATATTATGGCTAACTTTGACAAAACACCTTTATTTTTACAGTTTAGAAACTACGCCAGTCATATCGCATATGTCCTCAATGTCACATAATATGTCCTGTAAATCCTCAGTTAAGCAACCATTCCTGTCGCAAATATCACTATGCCATATTTAAAATGTTGCCACGTATCAGGTATATCATATATCACATGTGCCCTGTCCATTCAATGCTCAACAACATTGCCTGTCACATATCTTACATATGTCTGTCCATTCAAAGCTCATCACCAATATGTCACATATATCAATAATGCCCTGTCCATTCACAGCTCATCAACCAATCTGACACATATATCAATAATGCCCTGTCCATTCACAGTTCAGCCACAATATATCACATGTAGGACAAATGCCCTGTCCATTCACTGCTCAGCCACCATCCATGTTACATACATCGCCTATGCCTTGTCCATTCTCAGCTCAGCAACCATGCCTATCACATATTTCACCTATGCCCTGTCCATTCACAGCTAAGCAACCGCTCCTGTCACATATATCACAAATTCCCTGTCCATTCACAGTTCAGCCACAATATATATCATGTAGGACAAATTTCCTGTCCATTCACAACTCAACAATCATGCCTGTCATATATATCACCTATGCCCTGTCCATTCACAACTCAGCCATCATGCCTGTCACATGTATCACATATGACCTGTCCATTCACAGCTCAGCAACCATGCATGTTACATACGTTGCCTATGCCTTGTCCATTCTCAGCTCAGCAACCATGCCTGTCACATGTATCACATATGCCCTGTACATTCAAAGCTCAGCAACCGTGCCTGTCACATACATCACCTATGCCCTGTCCATTCACAGCTCTGCAACCGTGCCTGTCACATACATCGCCTATGTCAATTCATTAACAGCTCAGCAACTGTGTCTGTCACATAGATTTTACCTATGCCCTGTCCTGACACAGCTCAGCAACCATGCCTGTCACAATTATCACCTATGCCCTGTCCATTCACAGCTCAGCAACCATGCCTGTCACATGTATCACATATGTCCTGTACATTCACAGCTCAGCAACCGTGCCTGTCACATACATCAACTATGCCCTGTCCATTCACAGCTCAGCAACCATGCCTGTCACATATATCACCTATGCCCTGTCTATTCACAGCTCAGCAACCGTGCCTGTCACATACATCGCCTATGTCATTTCATTCACAGCTCAGCCACCATGCCTGACACATATATAACCTATGCCCTGTCCATTCACAGCTCAGCCACCATGCCTGTCACATATATCACCTATGCCCTGTCCATTCACAGCTCAGCCACCATGCCTGTCACATATATCACCTATGCCCTGTCCATTCACATCTCAGCCACCATGCCTGTCACACTCAAATCTCTAGAGCACAACAATCATGTCGACGCTACAGCTCAGCCACCATGCCTGTCACATATATCACCTATGCCCTGTCCATTCACAGCTCAGCCACCATGCCTGTCACATATATCACCTATGCCCTGTCCATTCACAGCTCAGCCACCATGCCTGTCACATATATCACCTATGCCCTGTCCATTCACAGCTCAGCCACCATGCCTGTCACACTCAAATGTCTAGAGCACAACAATCATGTCGACGCTCGCGTAGCATCGTTTGTCATTCCTGTTGGGGCAACAATCAACATGGATGGCACAGCCCTGTACGAAGCTGTAGCAGCCCTGTTCATTGCACAAGTCAACAATCAAAACATGAACTTTGGACAAATCATCACAATAAGGTAAGTTGATAACAGTAGAGTCCTGGTCTTCCATTACCAGGACTTACTTTGCCAGAACTTTCTTTACAGACCTTACTTTACCAAACCTTACTTTACCAGACCTATCTTTACAGGCCTTACTTTACGAAAGCTTACTTTACCAGATCTTTATTTACAGGCCTTACTTTACTAAACCTTACTTTACCAGACCTTTCTGTACAGACCTTACTTTTACTTTACACGACCTTACTTAACTAGACTCCCTTTACCAGGTCTTACATTACCAGGCCTTACTTTCCTACCAGTTTCAGATTGTCATTCTTATATCATACATTATGTTTGTGCACACACATTATTTCCTGACACCAAGACGCCTTTAACCAGTGAGTACATAGGAGTGAGTCTTTCGTACCAGGAACCAGACCATGACTGATATGCCATGCATGGACTATTCCACCAAGTGTCGGTTAGCTCACTAAACCACTGCTTAGAACAGCAGCCAGGTAGTATCGAAGCTTGCCAGCAACCAGTGTTACATCTCAATACACTAGGATTGGAGATGATGAGCAGAGTTCCAATCGCCATGCGTTTGGTTTCCCCTGGTTGATACAATACTGGACGACACCTCAAGGTAGC
This sequence comes from Lymnaea stagnalis, assembly GCA_964033795.1. NCBI lineage: Eukaryota > Metazoa > Mollusca > Gastropoda > Lymnaeidae > Lymnaea > Lymnaea stagnalis. The sequence continues at coordinate 93,704 of CAXITT010000332.1, forward strand.
GCTTTATATTATGAATAGGACTGAACATTGCGCGTTCTGATAATGAACCTGTAAAAACTGTGCTATAGAGTGTGGACCCTGTGGGCCTGTGCTATAGATTGTGGACCCAGTGGGCCTGTGCTATAGATTGTGGACCCTGTGGGCCTGTGCTATAGCTTGTGGACCCTGTGGGTCTGTGCTATAGATTGTGGACCCCATGCAACATTTTTTCACACACACTCACCCTCGCCCGCCCGCCCGCTCAAAAAAACGGGGGCAAAAACGACTATGACCTTGTATTATTTTGTGCCCACTTTCAATAGCAATGTACTTTCCAGATTTATGACTTTTAGACTTGATACATTTGGCGTCAATGAATGCGTCCGCCAGAATAATGTCATGTCTATTTCAATAAGACGCCTACAAGACATTTTCAAATGAATGGTGACGAAATACACAAAATTAAAATACCCCTACCCCCAAACAAACAAAAAATGCATTTCATCATACCTTTATGTGTATTGATAGCATCTCAGAGAGCAGTGATCCTCAACCTTCCTAACGCTGCGGCCATTAAATACAATTCCTCCCCTTTGTGGTGACCGCCCCCCCCCCCCAAAAAAAAAATAATGAAATTGGATGCTACTTGAAAAATGCAGACCATATGTGTTTTCCGATGGTCTTAGGCGACAGGCCATTAAATAAAATTCCTCACCTTTGTGGTGACCGCCCCCCCCCCCCAAAAAAAAAATAATGAAATTGGATGCTACTTGAAAAATGCAGACCATATGTGTTTTCCGATGGTCTTAGGCGACCCCTGAGAAAGGCTCGTTTGACCCCCAAACGGGTCACGACCCACAGGTTGAGAACCGCTGTCATACAGGGATACTATGTGTAGCAGTGGCATCTCATAGAGGGGATGTTACAAAGTTCTGTCAATGTTAAATAGCTCGTTTCGCACACTTTCCCAAAAGTCATCTTCGGATGCTGCTGATGTTTCAAGAACTACCAATGTTTATCGATCAGCAACGGAGCGCCATTGATTGATCGGAAATCATTCAGCAGCCATTGTTGGTGACAATGGTCCCGGAAAAATCACAGCATATGGATGAGCTCCCGGAGTTTGTCTAAAATTAACAACGGTTCCCACACTTTATAAATTGTAGGACCGCATTTCATGTCAATAAAGTTTAAAGCTAGAGGATCGCACGTGTAATACATTTCATGGAAGTGATCATCTGCAATAAGCATCCGATGCAGGGGCGTAGCGAGATATTTGTCACCCAAGGGGTAGGACTTAGGGTAAGCCGCTGCCACAGTGAGACTTAGTATCAAAGGAACCTTGAAATAGCGTTGTCTGGTGGCGTTGTATCTTGACATAGCGTTGTTCGGTCGTGTAGTATCTTGATATAGTGTTGTTTAGTGGCGTGGTATCTTGACATAGCGTTGTTCAGTCGTGTAGTATCTTGATATAGTGTTGTTTAGTGGCGTGGTATCTTGACATAGCGTTGTTCAGTCGTGTAGTATCTTGATATAGTGTTGTTTAGTGGCGTTGTATCTTGACATAGCGTTGTTCGGTCGTGTAGTATCTTGATATAGTGTTGTTTAGTGGCGTTGTATCTTGACATAGCGTTGTTCGGTCGTGTAATATCTTGATATAGTGTTGTTTAGTGGCGTGGTATCTTGACATAGCGTTGTTCAGTCGTGTAGTATCTTGATATAGTGTTGTTTAGTGGCGTGGTATCTTGACATAGCGTTGTTCAGTCGTGTAGTATCTTGATATAGTGTTGTTTAGTGGCGTGGTATCTTGACATAGCGTTGTGCGGCGCCGTTCCTGGGGGGAGGGATCACCACTAACTGGGACTACTGGGATTCTTCTAAAGAGCGTCACTTGAATGCATATTTGTCAAGTGACTTTTGGTAGATGGGAAGTTCTCGCATTGCCGCCACCATCGTTTGGTGGGCTGTAGCCAGTATTAAATATAACAAAATGAATATACCAGCAAATGAATCATGTTTTAACTGAACTTAAATGTGTCATTTTACATTCCTTTTCATGAACAATGTGACATTTGACATGCCTTTTCATTAACGATCTGCAAAACATTTGGGTCCATTCTTTTACTCGTTACACAAGCCATAGCTCCACGCTGAATCTAAATGTTCACTTCAACCATTTGAAATGTGTGGATTATGAAATGCCCAGATTCATGTCAGTCAGAAAAGTTTTCTCAGTTTTTAGTTTTTTTTTCCATAACTTTTAAAAGCTACTTTGAATCTATACTTTGAATTTTTATAGATAAATCTCTATAAAAGTTTTTATGTTCTTTTTTGTAAATTTAATTATAGACTGAAAAAAAACAAAAACTTTTATATTATCCTTGAAAACGCATACTCATGAAAGATGTTTTGAAAATTTTTTTGATGGATGTGTTGCTAAGATTGTATAGGGTGGAAGAAACTCATTTCTGGAAATGGGAAATTCGTGGATCCGGAGATCCCTGCGGTCCAGGAACATTGTGTGTGTGATGAGGAAAGGTTGAATGAGATGGCGTGAGGCACAAATGACACATCATTAGTCACAAGATGAAGGCATCAATATGTGACCCTGCACGGGGACTTACGGCGCAGCCACTGAACGCCCATCTAGACATGTGCATTCAGATATGGCCTCCTCTCAAAGGTTCTTATGGCGCAGCTACTGAACGCCCATCTAGACATGTGCATTCAGATATGGCCTCCTCTCAAAGGTTCTTATGGGTCCGCCTTGACGCCCAATAAGAGCAAACACCACCAAAGGCGGCACCTTAGCGAATATACGTAAATGACGTTGAAGGCTAACAATACAGTATTCGTTTCTACGTGTATTGTGGATCTTGGCAAAAGCTGGCCACCTATCTTATAGGAATAACTTTATGTGTACCTATGGGAACGGGATCCCCTGGAGAACAAGATCCATCTTGGAACAGATTCCATCGGAGAGTAAGATCCCACCTGAAAAAGAAGATCCCTAAGGGGAAAGGGATCGCTAGGTGGAATGGGATTCCATACTAAACAGGATCCCACCGGGGAATGGGAGCCTTATGGGCAAAGGGTTCCCACCGAGGAAATGGTTCCCGCATGTACCGGGATCCCAAAGGGGAACAAGATCTCTCCGGGGGATGGGATCTTTAATCCTTTAAGAGAACGTAATCCAACCGAGGACTGAATTCCCAGCAGGAACAAGATCCCAAACGTGGGACCTGGACACAGCCATAAAGGTAAACCTACTGGAAACTGGATCCCACGTGATTCAAAGGGACCCGTTATCCCGCTGGGACCCAAGGCCTTAGGTCCCAACGGGATTTGGATCCGACCAGAACCGGGGTCCCAAACAGGGATCGGGATCCTATATATACTGGAGAAGGTAATCCCGCCATGAGTGGGATCACTTTGTGATCCTATTTATTTAAGCGATAAACGGCTATTGCTGTGACATTGGTGCACACTATTTTAATCTGACAACTTTTAAAAGTTAGATTCGTTATGAAGTCATATGATTTGTTTGCTTTTCTTACTAGGCCCAGTATTAGTAACAAGAGATTTAGACTGGGACCCAAACTGTGTAATTTTTCTTTTTGTAGGATAAGGCTATTGCTCTAGCAACGTGTTTTTTGCAAGGCCCTTAACATCAATGTTGGCTAAAGGCTGTAGAAGTTTTTTCCGCATTGGAACCCCAGGTTATGGCGGGTTTATTAGCTAGTATATATATACATATATACTAGCTAATAATATATGTTATGTACTGCTGCCTGGATGAATCGAGTGAGTTGTTGCGCTGAGTTGATGACATTGACCTGAGCTTTGATAGCATTCAATAAAGTATAAAGGGTGTCTAAGGCATAGGCAAATGAAAACTGTTATATAGATGGTGTTTGTGATTTATGAAAATGTTGACCGTAAGATAGATGGTGTTCGAGATGTATGCACATTTAGACCGTAATATAATAAATGGTGTTCACAACAAATGCAAATGTTGACCGTAATACAGATGGTGTTTGCAATATATGGATATGTGGACCGTAATATGGATAGCGTTTGCAAGATATGCAAATGTTGACTGTAATATACATGGCTTTTACAAGATATGCAAATGTTGACTGTAATATACATGGCTTTTACAAGATATGCAAATGTTGACTGTAATATACATGGCTTTTACAAGATATGCAAATGTTGACTGTAATATACATGGCTTTTACAAGATATGCAAATGTTGACTGTAATATACATGGCTTTTACAAGATATGCAAATGTTGACTGTAATATACATGGCTTTTACAAGATATGCAAATGTTGACTGTAATATACATGGCTTTTACAAGATATGCAAATGTTGACTGTAATATACATGGCTTTTACAAGATATACAAATGTTGACTGTAATATACATGGCTTTTACAAGATATGCAAATGTTGACTGTAATATACATGGCTTTTACAAGATATGCAAATGTTGACTGTAATATACATGGCTTTTACAAGATATGCAAATGTTGACTGTAATATACATGGCTTTTACAAGATATGCAAATGTTGACTGTAATATACATGGCGTTTACAAGATATGCAAATGTTGACTGTAATATACATGGCGTTTACAAGATATGCAAATGTTGACTGTAATATAGATGGCTTTTACAAGATATGCAAATGTTGACTGTAATATAGATGGCTTTTACAAGATATGCAAATGTTGACTGTAATATACATGGCGTTTACAAGATATGCAAATGTTGACTGTAATATAGATGGCTTTTACAAGATATGCAAATGTTGATTCTTTTGTAACCAAAACTGATGACCTTTATTCCAATACGCAAGATGGCGGCCAAGATGGCGAACAGCCATTGTTGGTGATTCATTACTTTCTCAGCCAAGCGTGTTATTGGACCAAAGTTGATCATCTGAGAAGAACTGCTCAGCGGCACGTCCTTATTGTGTCTAGAATAAAGCCTGCGTTAGTGACATGACGTTCACTGTCGAAACAAATGACAAACATGCGTACATTTTTCGCATACTTGACAGCCCGAAGAGCTTTCCATTTAGAATTTCAGTAACATCTCCGGCTGGATCTCTCAGTTGCCTTCTCTGAACAACATACACTCGGCTATTCATTGTGTTCCATTCTCTGACCTATTCTCAGCTATTCATTGTGTTCCATTCTCTGACCTATTCTCAGCTATTCATTGGGTTCCATTCTCTGACCTATTCTCAGCTGTTTATTGGGTTCCATTCTCTGACCTATTCTCAGCTATTCATTGGGTTCCATTCTCTGACCTATTCTCAGATATTCATTGGGTTCCATTCTCTGACCTATTCTCAGCTATTCATTGGGTTCAAGCTTTTAAAAAAGTAACTTTGTAACCCGCACATGGTAACACCGCTTACATGTGCTGGTATTTAGTTTGTGCTGGTGTTTAGTTTGTGCTGGTGTTTAGTTTGTGCTAGTGTTTAGTTTGTGCTAGTGTTTAGGTTGCACTAGTGGTTAGTTTGTGCTAGTGTTTAGTTTTAGCTAGTGTTTAGGTTGAACTAGTGTTTAGTTTTAGCTAGTGTTTAGTTTTAGCTAGTATTTAGTTTTTGCTAGTGTTTAGGTTGTGCTAGTGTTTAGGTTGCACTAGTGTTTAGTTTGTGCTAGTGTTTAGTTTGTGCTAGTGTTTGGGTTGCACTAGTGTTTAGGTTGCACTAGTGTTTAGTTTGTGCTAGTGTTTAGTTTGTGCTAGTTTTTAGTTTGTGCTAGTGTTTAGGTTGAGCTAGTGGTTAGTTTGTGCTAGTGTTTAGTTTGTGCTAGTGTTTAGTTTGTGCTAGTGTTTAGGTTGAGCTAGTGTTTAGTTTTCGCTAGTGTATAGTTTGTGTTTCAGTCAATCACTATTGTTGTGTTTTATGTTTGAATTTTTTCATTCATTCAATCGACGCTTCGTTGTTCTTTAAATTAGCCATTAGTTCAAAGTTCAAAGTTGAAACCGTCTATTGTAGAACAAGTGGCCAAACAAGCACCAAGAAACACAAATCAAGTAATGTGTATTTTTTTGTCCAAAAAATGTGAATTTGTTAATTCAATTTTAATGAGAAATATTAGTTTCTTGTGTGGCTTATTTTTTTCCTAAGCATTAAGTAGATGTTAAGAAAAAAAATAAAACGAACACTCATTATTTCTTTTTTTTTTTTCAACAACAGTTTAATAAGTAAATATTTGGAGGAAGTAGTGGCTAGAAAAATCTTATTTCCTCCTATTTTTTGGTGAAGCGATGAGTCTTGACATTCTATTATCGTTACTGTCAGCGGAGAGGAAATCATTTCTCGTGCCAACTCAGTTTGAAAGTGGAGATCAAGCCGTGTTTGAACTATCGCCCAGATCTCGCGAGATCTCGCAGGAACCCGAGATCAAGAGCGCCGCAACATTCCGCTTGAGTGCAGACCACAGGACAAAGAGAGTATTACTGCAGCGGCCACGGCAGATCGTGTATTGATTTTTATATTGCGGGATAAATGTGACGTGACGTGCACTTACTTGGTACGCTGTGAATCAGTGCTTCTCAAACCACACAGCACCTGGTACAATTGGAGCCATTTTGAGCGTAATCGTGTTAGTGGCATGATCTGTTTGATATCCTTGACAGTTTTCTATGCGCTCCTCCTCCTACTACCCCCCCCCCCACCAACCGCCCTTACCCCGATTTCCTATTTTACTTTCGAATCACCTTTATTCTTATTTGTATACACTTCAATCTTCATTGATGAGAATACTTTACGACATTTAAGTCAAAGACTTTTCCTGACGACCATTCACAGTAATAAGAGACAACTCCAGCACATTTTAAATTTAAAAAAAATATTATAAAAAAAATAGTGTTAAAATAGTGAATTCATGAAAATAGTGAATTCCATAAATGGAGAATTCTTTAAATAGTGAATGCATCAAAACAGTAAATTCATGAATGCCTTAGGGAGTTTTTCCCACCATCTTTGCCCAACGCTTCAAGGGCACCTAAAACAGTGTATGCCCTCTATGCCCAGCTTTTATGTAAGAGGTAGCAAAATAGAGGTCTTAATGTTTGCCGTCTCGGTCTGTACATATTTGGAGCTTCAACGTCTCGGTCTGTACAGACTTGGAGTTTCAACGCCTCGGTCAGTACAGACTTGGAGTTTCAACGCCTCGTTCGTACAGACTTGGAGTTTCAACGCCTCGGTCTGTACAGACTTGGAGTTTCAACGCCTCGGTCTGTACATATTTGGAGTTTCAACGCCTCGGTCTGTACAGACTTGGAGTTTCAACGCCTCGGTCTGTACAGACTTGGAGTTTCAACGCCTCGGTCTGTACAGACCGGTCTGTACAGACTTGGAGTTTCAACGCCTCGGTCTGTACAGACTTGGAGTTTCCACGCATCGGTCTGTACAGACTTGGAGCTTCAACGCCTCGGTCTGTACAGACTTGGAGTTTCCACGCATCGGTCTGTACAGACTTGGAGCTTCAAGTCTCGGTCTGTACAGACTTGGAGTTTCAACGCCTCGGTCTGTACAGACTTGGAGTTTCAGTGCCTTGGTATGTACAGACTTGGAGTTTCAACGCCTCGGTCTGTACAGATTTAGAGTTTCAACGCCTCGGTCTGTACAGACTTGGAGTTTCATCGCCTCGGTCTGTACAGACTTGAAGTTTTTAACGTTGCAGGATAAAAGTTATATTAACCCTCTTGGGACTTAAAGGCCGATCTGTCAGCCCAAGTTTGACTAGCGAGAAAGACGTAAGTCCGAGCAATCGGCCCGATAAATCGAGCCTCGCGTTTGGCTGGCTTGGCGTTTGGCTGGCTTGGCGTTGTACCAGCGAATCAAAATTATTCTTACGTATTCCTGCACATCCCGGAATTGTAATGGTGGCGTTCGTTGATGGTGAACTCAATTTATTTGTGTGCAGGAATTTTGTGTGTGTTTGTAGTTATATCGTGAAATTCAAACGTGTCTGACAGTGACTCTGATCAAATTGTGCTTAGTGATTTTGATATTCTAGCAGTGAATCTGACACATAAACTTATGAAAACAACCAGGAAATTAATGAAGACTTTCAAATTGAGGGTAATGCTAATATTGTGAACTCTTGGTTTAGTATTACTAGTATTAGGGGTCCTCAACTGGACAGGGATGACCCATATGAATTTTTAGACAACATAAGTCCTATAAATAAGGCATAAGCACCCCATTTGAGTACTTTATGCTATTTTTTTACACTAAATATCACTCAAATGTTTATGAGAGAGACCAATAGATATGCAAACAACTTTCTCAGTAACATCCAGATTAAGAGAAGGTCCCTAAGTCATAAATGGGGGCCTGTTACAGTGTGTCTGTAACAACTGAAAAATAGGGGGTGGGGGCGGAAAAGGAGTAGAACCATGTGTCAGATGTATCTGAAGGGCCTCCATGGACCTTGTCTCCCAAAAACATAAGTTTTTAGGACTTATTCAGGCTTCATCCGTAAAAAAAAATTCACACAATTGATATGAGTAAGTCATGTTTATTCTTGGTTTAATAAAAAATTACCCGCATAAATTATGCAAATCAGGGTAGCTCATTTGCATAAGTGTTGATATTTCAGTTTGATTCATAATATTGTATTAGTTCATTCAATTTCCTACAAGAATATATATAGTTTTACACATATTAAGGGAATTAAGGGTTTATTTTTTATAAATTTTTTTTCAATGCGAGTGCCGAGCTCGTAAAAAGTGCTCCGTCTTTTTGGCACATAGACCCCGAAAAGGCTCCTTCCTAAGAGGGATACGTGAAATATATTTTGATAAATAAATGATAAACAAATAACAGTTGTTAACTTAATACAAATTGCCCTCCAGCCATTGTCAAGAATGAAAACATTTCCCCCCCCCCCCCCCAGTAGGGCTCACGCCGCATAACACTACCTTTTTAACTCTTTAAGGGAATATAATTTGATAAAAAAAAGAAAAACAAATAACAGTTTTTAAATTAAAACAAATTGCCCCCCAGCCATTGTCAAGAATGAAAACATTTCCCCCCCCCCCCCCCCCAGTAGGGCTCACGCCGCATAACACTACCTTTTTAACTCTTTAAGGGAATATAAAAATGATTAAAGAGAAAGCTGATAGTGATGGTAAAACTCCATCTTTATCTAATTGTCTATTAGCTGACCCACATTTCTATTGCACGTCACCAAGCCGCTAAGCTCATTACAGGAAACAAGGGGTCGACAGCCTGTGTTGATCAGTTCTTGCTGTCTGCGATATGCTGGCCAAGTGTGTAATGTGCTTGCTGGCCCAGTGTGTAATGTGCTTGCTAGCCCAGTGTGTAATGTGCTTGTTAGCCCGGTGTGTAATGTGCTTGCTAGCCCAGTGTGTAATGTCCTTGCTTGCCCGTTGTGCTTTATTGCTTGCCTAGTGTGCAATTACTGACACAGTGTGCTGTAGTGCTTGCCCAATGTGCAATGTGCTGGTCCGATATGCTGTAGTGCTCGCCCAATGTGCTGTATTGCTGATCCAGTGTGCTGTTTGTGCTTGCCCAGTGTGCAATGTGCTGTCCCGGTATGCTGTATCAGTGGCCACATATGCTGTATCGCTAACCCATAGTGCTGTATTGCTGGCCCAGTGTGCAATGTGCACAGTATAAAACTTTATATCATGCCCGTTCCTAGGCATACGCTGATTACGCATCCGCGTAGGGCCCCGAACGTGAGGGGGCCCCCATTGGGCGCCCTCGATCCCCCCGTTGTTTTTTTTAACTGGCGCTGCAGCCGTCTGTGTCACTCACGTTACCTTCCTCATCCTGAAATTTATCATTCTGCGTTGAATTCGGAGGCAGGGGAAGGGAATCAGCAGTGGGGAGCTTTGGGGGTGGCAGATAGGAATTTGGCACAATGGAGGTGCCGCAGTGGTGGGTGGTGTTTTCTCCTCAGCTCTAGGGAGCTCCACCCCCGGATCCTCCCCCATTTCTGGGCCCGTAGCCTACGCTCCATGCTTAGGGCCCCCAAACTCCTATGAACGGCTCGTCCGTCCGTCCGTCCGTCCGTCCGTCCGTCCGTCCGTCCGTCCGTCCGTCCGTCCGTCCATCCATCCATCCATCCATCCATCCATCCATCCATCCATCCATCCATCCATCCATCCATCTATCTATCCATCTATCTATCCATCTATCTATCTATCTATCTATCTATCTATCTATCTATCTATCTATCTATCTATCTATATGGTGCTGTTATCAAATTAATGCAAATGACGTGTTAAATATATATGGTTAAAAATCTGTTCACTGAACAGAATGACAATACAAGTTTTAAAATCTAAATGAAAAATAAATATGCACTAGTAATATCTCATTTAAAGATTCTCTGTTTAAAAAGATTTAATATCGTGACCAAGGTAATATTGAATAATTCAAATAAACAAAATTTTGTTCACGACACTCTGTTCAGAGATATTTACATGAGACGACATTTGTCTCATTTACATGAGACGAGATTTGTCTCATTTACATGAGACGAGATTTGTCTCATTTACACGAGACGACATTTGTCTCATTTACATGAGACGACATTTGTCTCATTTACATGAGACGACATTTGTCTCATTTACATGAGACGACATTTTCTCCTTTACATGAGACGACATTTGTCTCATTTACACGAGACGACATTTGTCTCATTTACACGAGACGACATTTGTCTCATTTACACGAGACGACATTTGTCTCCTTTACATGAGACAACATTTGTCTCATTTACACGAGACGACATTTGTCTCATTTACACGAGACGACATTTGTCTCCTTTACATAAGACAACATTGTCTCATTTAAACGAGACGACATTTGTCTCATTTACACGAGACGACATTTTTTCATTTACATGAGACAACATTTGTCTCATTTACACGAGACGACATTTGTCTCATTTACATGAGACAACATTTGTCTCATTTACACGAGACGACATTTTTCTCATTTACACGAGACGACATTTGTCTCATTTACATGAGACGACATTTGTCTCCTTTACACGAGACGACATTTGTCTCCTTTACATGAGACGACATTTGTCTCCTTTACATGAGACGACATTTGTCTCCTTTACATGAGACGACATTTGTCTCCTCAAACCCAAAGTGTAACGTTAAAAAACAAGACACAAAACCACGCAGGACAATTGATCCCGAAGGATCTCATCTTGCAGGGACCTTATTCTTTTAGTGTCTTTATAACCTTCTTGACCAATTAAAAGTTTTAGACCCATTTTTAGAATAAAAAATATTGTTTTCAATTGTGCTCACTTTGGTCTAATTTCAATTGTGTCGCAGAGCAGTTGTTACGGAGGAGGTCAGTGTATGACCGCTCCTCTCTGTCATTTATATTGTGGGTATCTAGGCGTTGGGACAGACAAAAGCACAATGTAGGGTACAACATAAACTCAAGGTGTGCAGATGATAATAGGGAATAAATCTATTAGTCAGATATCTATGACTATTTATTCTAAACGGTTTAACTGTATCCTTTCAACTATTCCTATGTCAACTAGTCTGCTGTCATCTTCTGATCCCTCTCGACTGTTCTCTCTCAACTGCTACATCTCAATATCCCTGTGTCCCCAAACCCTTAGCTTATATCTAGACCTCGCCATACGAAAAACTGCCCGCCCATAGAATCTTACGGTTATTGAATTGCTACATCATGTAAAGACAACACTCCCCGACCGGATCCTTTACCCCCGGACGTCTATTCCATGTCCTTACCCACCTATCAGCATCTATCATGCTGAGACTTTTACCATTACTGATAATTAATCTAAGTCTACCCATGGTCTTCGTCATTATTCCATTTCCACCAGCAAACTAAAAACTCGTTGATCGAAAACACTTGTGATAGCCGTTCCCACACAGTCCACCTGGAGTCTCCCTTTTCCCCAAGCTGTCATATCTTCCCTGTACTGCCATACACTCTGACGATGTTAGGCTAACAATTCCCTCAACTATTGTACTTTGATGCGGTACCTACGCCCATCGTTTCCCGTCTCAACCCTGGTCATTTGTGACATTCACTTAACCTTATCTCAATTGTGTTCACTTTGATCTAATTTCAATTGTGTGTACTTATCCTAATTTCAGTTGTGTTCACTTAATCTAGCTTTAATTGTTTTCAGGTTAACCTAATTTCAACTGTGTTCACTTTAACTAATTTCAGTTGTGTTCATTTAAATTAATTTTAATTTTGTTCACTTTGACCTAATTTCAGTTGAGTTCACTTTGACCTAATTTCAATTGTTGTCACTTTGACCTAATTTAAATTTTGTATCACTATTAATATAATTTCAAAGTCTTAGAATTAGATATCAACCCCACAATGTGTACATAGATTGTGTAAATTCTCTTTATGTTTCGATTTTCATCATATAGTCTCACTAAGACCTTATCTCAGTATGAAATTAATATCATATAGTCTCACATAAAATCTTGTATCTCTGTAGGGCCATAAAATCGTATAGTCATAGTCACAAAAAGACCTTTACAAGTATGTGTGATTATAATGCCGTATTGTTTCTGTGGGACCAAACTTCCGTGCCGCTCCACGATTTTCCTACTATAATGCCGTAATGTTCCTGTGGGACCTAACTTCCGTGCCGCTCCACTATTTGCCTACTATAATGCCGTCTCACTATCGTATGTTCTTTAAGAGAAATCCAGGCTGACATGAGATCAATACTACGGCAAATCCCAGTAGTTAGAGTGGTGACACGCCATGACATTGACATTCAAACTGCTCCATCTACACTGACAGACAAGAACGTCGTTTGTCCCAGAGACAGACACTTACGCTGTACCCACACTGGCAGGCTAGGACGTTGTTTGTCCCAGAGACTGACACTTACGCTGTACCCACACTGGCAGGCTAGGACGTCGTTTGTCCCAGAGACAGACACTTTCGCTGTACCCACACTGGCAGGCTAGGACGTTGTTTGTCCCAGAGACAGACACTTTCGCTGTACCCACACTGGCAGGCTAGGACGTTGTTTGTCCTGGAGACAGACACATGCGCCATGTAAACACTGGCAGGCTAGGATGTTGTTTCTCCTGGAGACAGGCGGGTTGGCAGACATGGATGAAGGTTGGCTGACATGGATGAAGGTTTGCTGGCATGGATGAAGGTTTGCACACATGGGTGAAGGTTGGTACACATGGGTGAAGGTTGGCAGGCATGGATGAAGGTTGAGAGACATGGATGAAGGTTGGCACACATGGGTGAAGGTTGACAGACATGGGTGACGGTTAGCTTGACATGGATGAAGTTTTGCTCTGTTCATGAAAAATGCATATTGTTCACTGGATGCATATTTCTAACACAGGAAGGATGGAAATATTAATTAACTGGATACACCTTGCTTACAGTTACACAGTTAACGTTCTGTAATTGTTTAGAGATACCAGACTTTGTTCGAATGATCTTCTATTGTTGGTGTAGTTATTTGCATGAAAGGACAACTCTGGCAAGAAAGGACAACCCCGTCAAGAAAGGACTACTCCGACATGAAAGGACAACTCTGGTAATAAAGGACAACTCCGGCAAGAAAGGACAACTCCGGCATGAAAGAACAACTCTGCTTCCCGGCATTAATATTTATATGAAAAATGGTGTAGCTTGAATATGAATCTAGAGATGAGACACATCAGTTCCTGAAGAATGATTGAGTTTGAATATGAATCTAGAGATGAGACACAGCAGACGTCTGAAGAAACGTTCAGGATTGAATATTTCTTGTAGTTCGTAGACCATGACTACTGAAGACCAGTTTCCAGCCACTGTAACTGTAAATTTACATTTTTGGATTTCTATACGATATTCAAAAACTCCGTACAATTATTCTAGATAATCTGATCAAACAATGTGTGGGTTGCGACTTGGCATTGATAATTGGTGATTCGCGGGATATTGATGGTTCAGAATTACCAGAAGAACCGAAGATCTTCTCTGCAATGGCTTGTGCCTCTGACAGATCATTTTCGGAATACCAGAATACCATGCGATCATTTACAATATCATTTTGGTTGCAATGGTAACCGTAGCAAGTTCTTATAGAAGCAAATTTAAGTTGATAAAAGCTTACATGAGATCATCAATTTATCAGGTTTGACTAGATGGACTGGCTACATTGTCAATAGAACAAGACGTTGTAACCACTCGTCTGTCAAGAGAAGAAGACATTGTACCCACTCATCAGTCAATAGAACAAGACGTTGTACCCACTCATCAGTCAATAGAACAAGACGTTGTAACCACTCGTCTGTCAAGAGAAGAAGACATTGTACCCACTCATCAGTCAATAGAACAAGACGTTGTAACCACTCGTCTGTCAAGAGAAGAAGACATTGTACCCACTCATCAGTCAATAGAACAAGACGTTGTAACCACTCGTCTGTCAAGAGAAGAAGACATTGTACCCACTCATCAGTCAATAGAACAAGACGTTGTAACCACTCGTCTGTCAAGAGAAGAAGACATTGTACCCACTCATCAGTCAATAGAACAAGACGTTGTAACCACTCGTCTGTCAAGAGAAGAAGACATTGTACCCACTCATCAGTCAATAGAACAAGACGTTGTAACCCCTCGTCTGTCAAGAGAAGAAGACATTGTACCCACTCATCAGTCAATAGAACAAGACGTTGTAACCCCTCGTCTGTCAAGAGAAGAAGACATTGTACCCACTCATCAGTCAATAGAACAAGACGTTGTAACCCCTCGTCTGTCAAGAGAAGAAGACATTGTACCCACTCATCAGTCAATAGAACAAGACGTTGTAACCCCTCGTGTCAACGAAGAAATCTCAAATTTTGTTTTAATTCAGCTGTCTTATTAGCACCTGCATTTTTTTATATTAAAGAGTCTTTGAAGGGCGTACAGCTCTCATGGCGTACAGCTCTCATGGCGTACAGCTCTCACAGCGTACAGCTCTCACAGCGTACAGCTCTCATGGCGTACAGCTCTCACGGTGTACAGCTCTCACGGTGTACAGCTCTTACAGCTTATCGAAACCTTTTTTTTATATTTATTAACTTCGCTTTATTTTCGTGTGTTTCTGGCTGGCTGGCCATAATATTCGGACGGCTAATTGACCAATTTCCTCGTCAACCTATCGAGCTTAAACTTGAAAAACAGACTCGTTGCCAATGACAACATATCTTGTCAAATTTTCAGCCCAAACCTCCAACTTCAAAGATCAGTGTTTCCTGTTTTTCAAGGGGAAGATTAATGAAATATGATGACACTGGTTTACCGAAATAAATTCCCCGAGGACGCGCTAAATAAGATTCATTTCAAAAACATATCGCAAGTGCGTTTGTTACATAATTTTTCTTGGTCTGAAAAAGTTTTTGTAATAAATCTGCGGTGTAAAAGCGGCTGGGATATTAGAATATTAGCATAAAAATAATAATACTTTTAAAAAAATGCTTATCAAAGATTTATAGGGAAAACTTTGTTTTAGAAGTTGTTTAATTACTTGTGGGGCTTTTGCAAACACCACATTAGCCAAGAGTAGCTCAGCTCAGGATAATTCAGCTGTTACACTAAAAAATTTTTAAACAGAAATTTCGGAAACAAAGTATGTTAACACATTTACATCTCACGTATGGCGTATCCCATTATAGCCAGTAAGGCCCAGTATGACAATGACATTTCTGAGTATAATCATATCGACCAGAGTAGGTCAAGGGCCTTGCACAATTCAATTTGCCCAAGGCCCCAACTCCCCGCTAGCGGATTCCCTGGTGTAAGAGTCGCACTGACAGTAGTTTGACATGACTGTACCTGCATTTCGTATCACCGACATCAGTTTGACATTACTGTACCCGGGAATTTCCAGCACTGACAGCGTCATGACATAAATGTAGAGCACTGTAATTTTCAGCACTGACACAGAATAAAAAGGAAAATGAACGTGAAAATAAATGTCTGCTAAAGTCTCGACTAAATAAGATAAGATTCTATTATTATATTGATAACATAAAACCCTTTGACTTTCAGCATAATAAGCACCAGACAAACAGACAAACCAACCAACCAACCAACAAACCAAAGCCCAAATACATTAACATAAAATACTGCAGTAAATGACGTCAAAGTCGATGAGCTGGAGCCTTTCCATTCTTCGCCATCGATTCCAATGAACTTTTTCGTCCGTCAACACTTCCTAATAACTTTTTGAAATGTCTAAACTTATACTAATAACTTTTGAACGGTCACTATTTCCTGCCAACTACCCCTTCTGTCGTCATCTGTAAAAGCCACACTGACAAAATTTCCCGCTCATATGGCAAACATTTTAACTTGATCATAAAATCAATGGCAACTTAACAAGCAGACGATACATTTCCACACTAAGGGTGAAGGTCAGGAACACGCTTGAACTATTTATCATGATCTTCACTGAGATTGTTATCTAATCGGCATTCAGTCATTCAGCGCTTGTCATGGGCAGTCAGTCATACAATACATGTCATCTAATGGACACTCAGCCATACAGCACATATCATCTAATGGGCAATCAGTCACACATAACATATCATCGTATGGGCACTATGTCATACAGCACATTTCATCTACAGAGTGCTCAGTCATAAATCACATGTCATCTAAAGAGCACTCAGTCATACATCTCATGTCATCTTATGAGCACTCAGTCATACAGCACATGTCATCTTATGAACACTCCGTCATACAGCACAGGTCATCTTATGAGACTTCAGTCATACAGCACATGTCATCTTATGAGTACTCCGTCATACATCACATGTCATCTTATGAGCACTCCGTCATACAGCACATGCCATCTTATGAGCACTCTGTCACATGTCATCTTATGAGCACTCCGTCATACATCTCATGTCATCTTATGAGCACTCGGTCATACATCTCATGTCATCTTATGAGCACTCAGTCATACACCACATGTCAACTTATGAGCACTCGGTCATACATCTCATGTCATCTTATGAGCACTCAGTCATACAGCACATGTCATCTTATGAGCACTCGGTCATACATCTCATGTCATCTTATGAGCACTCGGTCATACATCTCATGTCATCTTATGAGCACTCAGTCATACAGCACATGTCATCTTATGAGCACTCGATCATACATCTCATGTCATCTTATGAGCACTCAGTCATACAGCACATGTCATCTTATGAGCACTCGGTCATACATCTCATGACATCTTATGAGCACTCCGTCATACAGCACATGTCATCTTATGAGCACTCAGTCATGCATCACATGTCATCTTATGAGCACTCAGTCATGCAGCACATGTCATCTTATGAGCACTCAGTCATGCATCACATGTCATCTTATGAGCACTCCGTCATACAGCACATGCCATCTAATCGACGATCAAGCGGGGTTTTGAACATTGTAACGATGTGATGAAAAGTTATTAACAATTTTAACAGCACTGGGCGGGATCTCAACACAGGATGGTGGCATCAGGTATTTTCAAATATGGATTTCGTAATCAGATGCTGATTCTAAATTGTTTAAAGTACTCTTAAGTCTAATTCCTGGACATTAACGCAAGAGATGGTGAAAGGAAAGGCTTGATACAAAAATATGCATTTCATGTAAAGGTTCGATGAACTAACAACAAATTACACATCATGAAGACACCGATGTATGTTAATTTGAACGCCTGATTTCTGACTCCCTAAGACACCGATGTATGTTAATTTGAAAGTCTGATTTCTGACTCCCTAAGACACCGATGCATGTTAATTTGAAAGTCTGATTTCTGACTCCCTAAGACAACGATGTATGTTTATGTCAAAGTCTGATTTCTGCCTCCCTAAGACACCGATGTATGTTAATTTGAAAGTCTGATTTCTGCCTCCCTAAGACACCGATGCATGTTAATTTGAAAGTCTGATTTCTGACTCCCTAAGACACCGATGTATGTTAATTTGAAAGTCTGATTTCTGCCTCCCTAAGACACCGATGTATGTTAATTTGAAAGTCTGATTTCTGCCTCCCTAAGACACCGATGTATGTTAATTTGAAAGTCTGATTTCTGACTCCCTAAGACACCGATGTATGTTAATTTGAAAGTCTGATTTCTGACTCCCTAAGATACCGATGTGTGTTAATTTGAAAGTCTGATTTCTGACTCCCTAAGACACCGATGCATGTTAATTTGAAAGTCTGATTTCTGACAAGCCGATTGTGTGGTCAGAGAGAGAGAGAACAAGCCGATTGTGTGGTCAGAGAGAGAGAGAACAAGCCGATTGTGTGGTCAGAGAGAGAGAGAACAACCCGATTGTGTGGTCATAGAGAATGGACAAGCCGATTGTGTGGTCAGAGAGAAAGATAACAAGCCGATTGTGTGGTCAGAGAGAGAGAGAACAAGCCGATTGTGTGGTCAGAGAGAGAGAGAACAACCCGATTGTGTGGTCAGAGAGAATGGACAAGCCGATTGTGTGGTCAGAGAGATAGACTAAACCATTTGTGTGGTCAGGTCAGAGAGATGGAACATGGCGATTGTGAGGTCATTCGACAATATTTAGACAAATATATTTCTGAATGAGGTTAAGGAGATTAAATGAAAGGACCATGTATTAGAAGGTCCTCAAATAGCTGACGGAAATTATGATTGACATACAGATATGGTGCACCCAATGACCTTGTGTCTGTATTGATTCACAGCTGACTTCGTGTCGAACAATCGTCGGCTGAACGCAGACAGACAAATATATTGACGATGACAGAAAGGAGAAAGATAAACTTAAAGGTCATTGTAGTGGGGCAAAGAAATGTAGGTCAAGGTGGATGACATCCAATCGTCGACAAGAACTGTAGACTGGTGGCGTGTCGAGTGTGGCGTCAGCAATTTCTTCTAAAAAGAAGTTCTCTCCCCTGCCAAATCCCTGGAAAGATAAGTTAGATCGAGTTCAATGAAATCAAAATAAAAAAATGTCTAGAAAATATAGAATTAATGCTAGGATACCTATTAAATTACCTTGCTTACTTTATGCTGATGAAACCTTAATGGAGCTAAAATCTGGAACGAAAATATGAAATGAAATATCTGAAATCTGGAATGGAAGTATGAAATAAATTATCTGGAACGGGAATCTGGGGCAAAAAATAATAGGAAGCTAAATATATCAAACTAAAATTGTGCGGTTATTGTGTCGTTAAATTCCATGACTAAATCAGGGCAATCATTAAAACATGAGAGTAAAGAATCTAATGGACACCAGCACTCATCAAACGACTGAAGGGATCAGGACATTGGTTGCCGACCGAAGCAGGCCTAACTAATCAGGACATTGGTTGCCGACCGAAGCAGGCTTCACTAATCAGGACATTGGTTGCCGATCGAAGCAGGCCTCACTAATCAGGACATTGTTTGCCAACCGAAGCAGGCTTCACTAATCAGGACATTGGTTGCCGATCGAAGCAGGCCTCACTAATCGGGACATTGGTTTCCGACAGAAGCAGGCCTAACTAATTGGGACATTGGTTGCCGACCGAAGCAGGCCTAACTAATCAGGACATTGGTTGCCGACCGAAGCAGGCTTCACTAATCAGGACATTGGTTGTCGATCGAAGCAGGCCTCACTAATCAGGACATTGGTTGCCAACCGAAGCAGGCCTCACTAATCAGGACATTGGTTGCCGACCGAAGCAGGCCTCACTAATCAGGACATTGATTACCAACCGAAGCAGGCTTCACTAATCAGGACATTGGTAGCCGAGCGAAGCAGGACTCACTAATCAGGACATTGTTTGCCAACCGAAGCAGGCTTCACTAATCAGGACATTGGTTGCCGATCGAAGCAGGCCTCACTAATCGGGACATTGGTTGCCGACAGAAGCAGGCCTAACTAATTGGGACATTGGTTGCCGACCGAAGCAGGCCTAACTAATCAAAAAGAATCTAATGGACACCAGCACTCATCAAACGACTGAAGGGATCAGGACATTGGTTGCCGACCGAAGCAGGCCTAACTAATCAGGACATTGGTTGCCGACCGAAGCAGGCCTCACTAATCAGGACATTGGTTGCCGATCGAAGCAGGCCTCACTAATCAGGACATTGGTTGCCAACCGAAGCACGCCTCACTAATCAGGACATTGGTTACCGACCGAAGCAGGCCTAACTAATCAGGACATTGGTTGCCGACCGAAGCAGGCCTAACTAATCAGGACATTGGTCGCTGACCGAAGCAAGCCTAACTAATCAGGACATTGGTCGCTGACCGAAGCAAGCCTAACTAATCAGGAAATTGGTCGCCGACCGAAGCAGGCCTCACTGATCAGGACATTGGTCGCTGATCCAAGAATAGAATATTCAAGCTGAGAGGCTTGTTTAACCCTGATATCATCTTATCCATGGGCGCCCGCAGGGGGGCAAAGGGGGGCACTTGCCCCCCCCTGGATTGATTGGATAAAAATTTTTTAGACCAAAATAGACAAAAAATTTATTAAAGTAAAGAGAAAATAAAGAGAAAGTAACTAAGCTGATGTCCTGTCCGTTCGTTCACCATACAAATACGCTACAATAAATTAAAACTACATTAAACCATTGCTAAAAAATTTGTTGCCCCTCCCCTAGAAAGTTAATCGATTTTTTTTGCCCCCCCCCCTCCGCTAGAAAGTTTTCTGCGGGCGCCCATGATCTCATCATTGTAATTATTTAATGGACTCGTTTTTTAAGCTTGAGAAAAAGCAGACCAAATATAACTCCTGACAAATATGATTAGATTCAGTTATTAGTCTAGTTAACAACCATGAAAAAACACATAAAAAAAAAAAAGACTTCACCTCTGAGTATTGAGATTGCTTCCCTTGCGCACATTCAAACTCACCAGCCATTTTGTCCTCCATTTTGGGGATTCGCATTCCATCAGAACCCCCTCACCCCCCCCCCAACCACCTCCCACCTTTGTGGTGGTCTTAACTGTCACAATTGTTTTAAAGGTTTGGATGATAAGTTTTTTATAGAGAACCCACCGTCGGACCATTGCTACAGATCAAACATTGCATAAAATAAGTGGTCATTTCAAAATAGTGATACTTTAAGTTAACTGTGGTAAAGCAAACAAATGATGGGGGCATCTTATCACAACTGTAGCTCTCTCTCTATTCTTATCTCTCTCCTTATCTCTCTTTCTCTCTCTCTCCCTCTTTCTCCCCCCCCCCCTTCTTTTTCTCTCTTAACGATGCAGTAGCCTATACGTTGCACAAGCCAATTTGACAGATAGATGTCATTCGTTGACAATATCGTGACAAGTTCATACTTCAACGTAACGATTTAGCAATACAATGAGATATTCCCCCTCCAACACCAGCAATGTCTTTGTTGTAATAAAATAAACCTGGAAACACAGCAGCATTAAAGCTCACACACTAGGGTGAATCACATGGAAACACAACAGCATTAAAGCTCACCCACTAGGGTGAATCACATGGAAACACAGCAGCATTAAAGCTCACCCACTAGGGTGAATCACATGGAAACACAGCAGCATTAAAGCTCACCCACTAGGGTGAATCACATGGAAACACAGCAGCATTAAAGCTCACCCACTAGGGTGAATCACATGGAAACACAGCAGCATTAAAGCTCACCCACTAGGGTGAATCACATGGAAACACAGCAGCATTAAAGCTCACCCACTAGGGTGAATCACATGGAAACACAGCAGCATTAAAGCTCACCCACTAGGGTGAATCACATGGAAACACAGCAGCATTAAAGCTCACCCACTAGGGTGAATCACATGGAAACACAGCAGCATTAAAGCTCACCCACTAGGGTGAATCACATGGAAACACAGCAGCATTAAAGCTCACCCACTAGGGTGAATCACATGGAAACACAGCAGCATTAAAGCTCACCCACTAGGGTGAATCACATGGAAACACAGCAGCATTAAAGCTCACCCACTAGGGTGAATCACATGGAAACACAGCAGCATTAAAGCTCACCCACTAGGGTGAATCACATGGAAACACAGCAGCATTAAAGCTCACACACTAGGGTGAATCACATGGAAACAGAGCAGCATTAAAGCTCACCCACTAGGGTGATTCACATGGAAACACAACAGCATTAAAGCTCACCCACTAGGGTGAATCACATGGAAACACAGCAGGATTAAAGCTCACCCACTAGGGTGAATCACATGGAAAAACAGCAGCATTAAATCTCACACACTAGGGTGAATCACATGGAAACAGCAGCATTAAAGCTCACACACTAGGGTGAATCACATGGAACCACAGCAGCATCAAAGCTCACCCACTAGGGTGAATCACATGGAAACACAGCAGCATTAAAGCTCATTTAAAGTCAGCTAATTTCTCCTGCTTCAAGCCAAGCTTCTCACCTACTTCTAATAATTCTAAGTACTCTGCCATTTTTTTTTATGTGTAATGTGAGTAACTAAAATTATATTGTTATTTATCAGTATATCAGTTATCTCCTTATTCTTTGGTTATCAATTAAAATAGTTTACGATCTTTCATATATCTACATGTTAATGAATGTATACACAAATGCAAGTTGAAACATGAATTATAAGTTATAAATAAGTGTAAGAAAAATTTAAAATAATTAAATTGTCTACTTCACAACATAAATACAGATAAGTAGACGTTTACATGAATATAAATGAGACAACAAATACAAAAGTACTGTTTAGTTTATGGACCACAAGATAGTAGAAAATATGACAGTAGGTTGACAATATGTATAACAATGACAAGACAAATAGCACAAATATGACAAGGTCTACTAAAAAACAACAGTTATGACAATGTACAAACTAGACTTCACCGCTAACACAGAATTATCCTACAGTGTTATAAATAGGGCCAGAAGAAACCTTTACCGTTTTAATAAAAAAACTTCCCTAGGAAAGATAACACCGTGGATGTCCCTACAGTATACTCTAAAATTAAACTT
>CAXITT010000332.1:124366-139811 GCA_964033795.1 Lymnaea stagnalis
CTGGCAGTGCACAACGGATGCACAGAGGTGGAGCAGCACGTGTGCTGGCAGTCAACAACGGATGCAGAGAGGTGGAGCAGCACGTGTGCTGGCAGTGCACAACGGATGCACAGAGGTGGAGCAGCACGTGTGCTGGCAGTGCACAACGGATGCATAGAGGTGGAGCAGCACGCGTGCTGGCAGTGCACAACGGATGCACAGAGGTGGAGCAGCATGTGTGCTGGCAGTGCACAACGGATGCACAGAGGTGGAGCAGCACGTGTTCTGGCAGTGCACAACGGATACACATAGGTGGAGCAACATGTGTGCTGGCAGTGCACAACGGATGCACAGAGGTGGAGCAACATGTGTGCTAGCAGTGCACAACGGATACACGGAGGTGGAGCAACATGTGTGCTGGCAGTGCACAACAGATACACATAGGTGGAGCAACATGTGTGCGGGCAGTGCACAACGGATACACAGCGGTGGAGTAACATGTGTGCTGGCAGTGCACAACGGATACACAGCGGTGGAGTAACACGTTTGCTGGCAGTGCACAACGGATACACAGAGGTGGAGCAACATGTGTGCAGAGCACAGCGGACACACAGCTCCTGATGGACACAACACTTGACGTGTCCAATAAAATCTAGTTAAAGCCCTTTTTGGGTCTCAGCTCTCGAAACACAGCCGCTTGAGTCGAAGACACCTTAATAAATTGAAATCTCCCAGATCGATTCTTTTAAAGAAGTTTCAAAGTCCTTCCTCGGAGATCAGCAAACAACGTCTCAGTGTGTTGGGGCCCGTTGACAGAAGGCAGGTACAGGAAATGAATGCGCTCGAGTCCAATCCCTGGCCGACACCCAGTCGTATCGATCCTGGGCGAGAAGCACACTGGAGATATCATTTCATTAGATCTAGAAGTGATGCCTGCTGGGCAAACGGTTTAGCGGATTTTCCCGGAGGAACCAGGTTAAGGAAGTGACGCTTAGCCGAACACATCATGGACGATGCAAAGTGGGCGTCAGCGATACGGTCATCTGCGAGCGACACTTAGTTCTTGTGTGTTTTGGACTAGAGACTGACCGAATTTCGGCTTCGGTTTCGGCGCCGAAAGTGGCCATTTTATCACTTTTGGCCAAGTTTCGGTTTCGGCCGATAAAAACTGAAAAGTTGACTTTCGGTTTTTCTTCGGTTTCGGCCGAAATTGACTTAGACTTTCGACCATCCGGCCGAAAGTGACTCAGGTTTTCGGTCATTGAATACTCAGCGAAAGCGATATTTAAGAACAAATTAAGCGATCTATGAGAACAAAACTAAACGATATTTAACAACAAACTAAGAGACATTTAAGAACAAACTAAACGATCTTTAAAACAAACTAAGCGATCTTTAATAAAAAAAACTAAACGATATTAAAGCACAAACTAAACGATTTTTAAGACCGAACTAAAATGATCTTTAAGAAAAAAACAAATGATCTTTAATAGTAAACTAAATGATTTATAAGCATAAACTAAGCGATCTTTAACAGAAAACTAAATGTTCTTTAGGAACAAACTAAAAGATCTCTAAGAACAAATTAATCGATCTTAAGGAACAAAATCAATTATCTTTAAGAACAACTAAGTGATCTTTAACAACAAACTAAGTGATCTTTAACAACAAACTAAGCGATCTTTAAGAACAAACTAAACTATCTTTAAGAACAAACTAAACGATCTTTAACAACAAACTAAGTGATCTTTAACAACAAACTAAGCGATCTTTAAGAACAAACTGAACTATCTTTAAGAACAAACTAAACGATCTTTAACAACAAACTTAGCGATCTTTAAGAACAAATTAAGCGATCGTTAAGATTAAGCTAAACGATACTTTAGACCAATCTAAGCGATCTTTTTGAACAAACTCACCGATCTTTAAGAACAAAATAACCGATCAATAACAACCAACTAAACGATCTTTAAAAACAAAGTAATCGATTCTTTAGAACCACAATTTTTAGAGACATGGTTTAAAGAAATAATATTTTGAATTAATCCCCCCCCCCCCCCAAACCATTTTTGCCAAATTTTCTCCTACCATACTAATTTTAAAAAATTGTAAAGCAATTTAAATTACTTTTATATTACAATGGTAAAATCCAAAGTATTCATTAGATCAAAGGTCTCAAACTCAAATCATGGGGGTGGGGGGTGGGGGGGCTGGTGTGGGGGAGGGGCAGGAGGTAGTGTCTGAATGAGAGTGGGCCGCATCAAGTAATCCACGAAAAAGCGATTACAACTGTTACAATCTGCTTAACCTTTATAAATAACAATGAAATCACTAAGGGTTCTCAAAAACTAGGATTCACGTTCATCCACCTACTCACTGTTGCATACAAAAATATATAGAAACATTACCCCCCCCCCCAATGAGAATTAGACTAGTCGGTGAGATTCGACGGAAACCGTCGCGGAGAGTCACGTGATAGATATGAGAATGGGGGAAACGGGCCGGCGCATTTACACTAAACTTTTCTGTCATTTAGAGGGTTCGCAAAACACCGTCTTGCGGGTCACATATGGCTCGCGGGCCGCGAGTTTGAGACCCCTATAATAGATGTTTATTTATCAATATTCACGATTATCTCATTTTTTATAAAAAGAATGTAAATATTTATACTTTCCCACATCATTTTCGAAGTATGCAGAATGTATGCGGGAACGAATTTCTAAAAATAATTTAATATTTCATTTTCGGTTTCGGCTTCGGTTTCGGCCGAAATTCATTTTAACATTCGGCCTTTTTTTTGGGTTCGGTCAAAAGTCATTTTTAAACTTTCGGCCTTTTTTCGGTTTCGGCCGAAGGTCATTTTAAACTTTCGGCCTATTTTCGGCTTCGGCCGAAATCAGAAAATCCCTTTCGGTTGGCCACGTCAGGATTGCTGCCCCCAGGAAGTATGAACATAATATAAAAGCTACATCTGGTTGACCAGCTAACTTAGTTCCGATTCTTCGTAAGGTTTGCACAATGTTGCATTGAAAGAAATTGATCTTTGACAGCTAGATATTTCAATACATTACAATGTTAGTGACATACTCTTTCCTTACTATTTTAATAATGATGTGTTTCAAAAATACTCTTGAAGGCCATATAAGGTCCGACGCTAATTTTGAAAAAAGTATAAAAAAGTATGTAACCTTTTTCATGAGCTCAAAATTTCTAAAAGTCCGCGGTAACATACATATATATATTTCAAGAAATGTATATGGCATGTGTTATTTTCAAGAGTAACTTAATATATTTAATATAAGTCTTGTCTATCTGCTCATGATACACATCTTGGCAGTTTTACCTAATCTGGACATGATATCCCAGAATGAGCTTTCATGACTTTTAGGAGCAAATAACTTAAGGTCAGAAATATGAATATTAAAAATATGAAGCTCATACATACGATATGGTAACGCCTTTGAATTTAATTGGGTTTTATGGTAACACCTTTGAAATTAATTGGGTTTTATGGTAACACCTTTGAAATTATTTGGGCTTTATTACAACACCTTTGAAAGGATTTGGGTTTTATTGTTACCCCTTTGAAATGATTTGGGTTTTATTGTTACACCTTTGAAATAATTTGGGTTTTATTGTTACACCTTTGAAATGATTTGGGTTTTATGGTAACACCTTTGGATCGACGACGCAATCATTGTGAACAACAACAACAACAGCCGTAGCAGCAACAACAAAATTCCCAATTAAAATTGTGTACCAGTTTTGAGAGACTTTCTTCATTCAGCTTTAGATTCATAAGCAACACTAGCCATACTTTCATAAACAACACTAGCCATACTTTCATAAACAACACTAGCCATACTTTCATAAACAACACTAGCCATACTTTCATAAACAACACGAGCCGTACTTTCATAAACAACACGAGCCATACTTTCATAAACAACACGAGCCATACTTTCATAAGCAACACTAGCCATACTTTCATAAACAACACTAGCCATACTTTCATAAACAACACGAGCCATACTTTCATAGACAACACGAGCCATACTTTCATAGACAACACGAGCCATACTTTCATAAGCAACACTAGCCATACTTTTACAAAAAAAAACAAAAAAAAAAACTAACCATATTTCAAGAAATGTTTGGATTTGTCTACTATGATGGTAACAGCTCCCTCCTCCCCCCTCCCCCCCTCCCCTTCCCCATGAATCATGCAACTGATACTCAACACCTCGTCTCGGAGATCTCTACGTTTAAAAATGCATGCAGAACGAGCAAAGGCTGCCCGTCAGTGCAATGAAATCACGCAGATTCTGAGCAGATGTGATGTTAGCGGTAGATAGAAAGTAGTCACTAGGGAATACAACAATGGATAGCGTTATGGATTCCATTATTCGACATCGTTATTGGATTCCATCATTGGACATCGTAATGCATTCCATAATTAAATATCGTCATGGATTTCATCATTGGATAGCGTTATGGATTCCACCATTCGATATCGTGATGCATTCCATCATTGGATATCATGACTGATTCCGTCATTGGATATCGTTATGGATTCCATCATTGGATATAGTGATGCATTCCATCATTGGATACCGTGATGGATTCCGTCATTGCATATCGTTATGGATTCCATCATTGGATATCGTGATGCATTCCATAATTGGATACCGTGATGGATTCCGTTATTGGATATCGTTATGGATTCCATCATTGGATATCGTGGTGCATTCCATCATTGGATATCGTGATGGAGTCCGTCATTGGATATCGTTGTGCATTCCATCATTGGATATCGTTATGGATTCTATTGAAAGATGAAAGCAAATCTTTGTGCCAACGCCAAGCCGTTGGTGAGAGGAGAATGGTGATTAAGATCTAGGATAACATTGTCCCATCAGTGACAATACGGCCTACGTTTTCTACCGGTATGTTAAAAAATACTTTGCTGAAAGTCTGGCCACTACCATGACACTTTTTCGACCGACTATACCGCACAGCCATGTTGATACCCACATATACCACAAGACATGACTTTACAAGTTCGGGTTATCTCCTCCTTTTAAACCTTAGTTCTTCATTGGTTTGTTTTTATTTTGTCGTGGTCTTTCTTTCATTCAGCCATTATTGATGTGGTCGGAAGTTTTACAATTGGGGGGGGGGGGAACCAGACATTTATTGTTTGCAGCACTTTCTGGGATACACCACTGTTATTTTTAGCTGATGAACTGTAGCCCCGTGGAATGAATCAACATTCATAAAATATCAGAAGTTAATGTGGTTTACAATGAGATTACGAGAGGATACCCGTCTGAAATAATGCTTTTCAAGTGGTCGGAAGTTTTTCAATTGGGGGGGGGGGGAACCAGACATTTATTGTTTGCAGCACTTTCTGGGATACACCACTGTTATTTTTAGCTGATGAACTGTAGCCACGTGGAATGAATCAACATTCATAAAATATCAGAAGTTAATGTGGTTTACAATGAGATTACGAGAGGATACCCGTCTGAAATAATGCTTTTCAATCTCTTTCTTTTCAATTCATTCATTATTGATTTTTTTCTCCCATTCATTGGGATGAATCAACTGTACACTGAGAAATCCGCCAAAGGGTGGGGGGGGGGGAGGGTAGGGAGTTGGTGCACGCGCTGATTCGGGAAATTTAAAAGGAGGGGGTGGGGGGGGCAATAATCAAATAATTGAAAAGAAATATCTTGAAAAGCGTTTTTGCCAGATGTCCTCCCTTCATCGTGGCCGCAGGCTGAAGGCTGTGTGCGCCAAATGCCTGCTGGATATGAATGATGATGAGGGTGATGTTGGCTTTAAAAGATGGCCGGCACAAGAGGTCCTACGACGGACGAACCGGTAACTGGGTCAATACAATACTAATAAACTGGACATACGATAATCACATATTTGTGTCTGGCTTGGCTGAGCTGTTCCCGCAATTCAATCACAGGCATCAGACCTTTCGTCTGGCCTAGATTGAGGTCACGTGACTTTATCGGCCGCTTGATCTGCCCCGGGCTGGTGTGGCGACCCACTTGGCTATCGGATTGATGAGCAATGTGTGGACCTCGCACTCTACAGATTTCAAACCACACGACGACGGGGGAAGCCCTGGCCGCTCGAATTTCATTCGCGTCCATCAGCAAACTCTGACACCGTGACCAGCTGCTCGACCGGACAAGGCTTCCAGTGTTGTTCAACAACAAGGGTGACTATTTCAGATCAAGTTAAGAGTGCTCTTCCCGCGTCACGCATGCCTGACGGTAACTAGACTGCCCAGCAGACGACATTGAAATCGGATTGTTCCGGGAACCCCTTGAGAGCAAACACGGCCGGCGATGTAAAACAGAAAGTCACAGTTTGGGTGACGTCGTATGCCTGAGGCCAGGGGTCATATTACGGGACACAGTTTAAGCCAAGCTCGCAGTCCAGTATCGTTCAGCTAGAGTAAACATCAAATTGACATCTTTTTATATTTCAACTAGTGTAAGCATCAAATGGACATCTTTTAATAGTTCAAATAAACATATAAGGGATATCTTTTAATAGTTCAACTAGAGTAAACATAAAATTCACATCTTTTAATAGTTCAGATAGACATCAAATTGACATCTTTTAATACCTCAAATAGACATCAAATTGACATCTTTTAATACCTCAAATAGACATCAAATTGACATCTTTTAATACCTCAAATAGACATCAAATTGACATCTTTTAATACCTCAAATAGACATCAAATTGACATCTTTTAATACCTCAAATAGACATCAAATTGACATCTTTTAATACCTCAAATAGACATCAAATTGACATCTTTTAATACCTCAAATAGACATCAAATTGACATCTTTTAATACCTCAAATAGACATCAAATTGACATCTTTTAATAGTCCAAATAGAGGAAAGATCAAATTGACATCTTTTCTTAAACAATAAATATTCTTTTTAATAAAAACAACATATTTTAAATTAAAATATTTTTTTTGTAAATACTGTACGCCAAACCTTGCAGTTTCAGGAACTTAAAATGTTTTGAAAAATGTTTTCATGGTGAATCTGAATGTGTTTGAATATTACTCAATCAAAGTGTAACAAGTTCAAACTGTAATAATAATAATAATAATAATAATAATAATAAAAATAATAATAATAAGTACATCAAATGATCGCTACAAAACTAGCCCCCTGATTGTTGAACTGAGACGAATCACATCTTCAATGACGCAACCATTTCATGCATCCCACTCACAAAACATTTGGTCACCATAATATCGACACAACAAACAAAATACAGCACAGGATCCAAACAGCATATCCCATGCACCACTTGATGCCATTTTTTAAAGCTAAGTCCTGTGCTTTAAACAGTGCGTGAGTTCTGTCCACTATATGACACTGTCCTTTGGTGTGTCCCTATTTTGAATCAGCGTCTGAGTTGACTACCACCGTGGCAATGACAGTACAGACAGTAATTGAATGTGATCTCTCACACGCTCACCCTACATCATACCGCGTAGTACTGAGTTATACGAGGTCATACTGCGTCATACTGCGTCATGATAGAAGTTCCATAATGTTTGGGGTTCCCTCCCCCCCAAATTCGGTCACCTGAAAATTAAATTTTTGCATCTTATTAGTTTTGTGTTATTTTTTAATGGACAATTAGCTTCACTGAACATTTCAGGTGATATCCACGGTCAAACACTTCCTGAATCTTCCCGAATCTCTGTGACAGTTAAGTTTCTATGGTCCAGTCTAAAGTCGTTTGGACCATGGACGCCTAACCCATTCATCGCACAGCTGTCCGTTTCTATGGCCAGCTCAGACTCGCCCGTGGAAATCTAATTATGTCCGACGTGTGTCCGGTCCGCAATGGGTCAGTCTAAGTCTCTACTTCCTGGTCAAGAGAGCGTCATCAAGGAGAGGGGAGGTGTTGAACAATGGCCAGGTCAGTCCACTAAGCAAGACCCGAAGACGTACGCTGCCATAACTGGCGCGTTCAGATCCTCGCCTGAGACAATTACCCCCCCCCTCCCCCTGTTGATGAAAGATAAGTAAACGCTATATTCTTATGTAGAAGATCTTTCTAAGACGATGCTAGAAGCAGGCAGCCTTGACCCAGTGTCGGACAAAGTTCTTTAACTCTGGGTTCAATTGAGAGAGAATTTCGGTGGTATGGGAAATATTTGTAGACTTCTTTAATTTTGTACTCTCCAACACAATATCTGGGTCGTAATGACGAAGTTGCGGTAGGTTTTGAGATCATCATGTTATGATCCGACTATTCTATTTAAATTTTGACAAAAATATTTTTACTGATCTTCCTTTGTTGAGGGTTTTTTCCCAAATGCGTGACGTAGTTTGGCAATAGATTTATACTGTAAGAACATAAATAGAAAATGTCAACGAAAAACATTATCGTCCAATGGTTTTCTTTTAAAAAGTTTGCATCAGCTTCAATGAAAAGTTCCGGCTTATTTCCCCTGTACGGATCTTGAACAGAAATGATGGGTTCTAATCTTTTGGAATCGAAATCTCATGACATACATTGCATAATTTTGAGACCAGCGATTGATCAGACTTTGAAAGTCTAAGACGATACTTGACGCCACCAAATTAGGTTCTTCTTCTTCTATATTTTTAGGGCCCACGATCAAGGAATTGATCATTCTGGCTCCTATGTTTCAGAGGGGTTCGCGATGTTACTGTGCATGGGTTTCAAGGGGATACTTCAGTGGTTGCAAGGGCGACTCAGCAGTGGTGTTATGAACTGGGGGTTGGAAGACAAGAGGCATGAGACACACATGTGTCGAGTGTAGGCGTCTCAACTGTTGCTTTTGGAAGCTTGTTCCAGTCCCCTATTGTCTTCGGCAGGAAGGAGGAGCTCCTGTACTTTGTTCTTGTTTTTACCAGCCGGAACTGTCTGTCTATAAACTAAGACAATACTTCACGATACCACATTTAAGTTCTATGAACTAAGAAACTATTTCACGATACCACATCTAAGCTCTCTAAATTAAGACAATTTTTCAGGATAAATCATTTAATTTTATAAGCTAAAACAACACTTCACGATACCACTTTTAAGTCCATAAACAAAGACAACACTTCACGATACCACTAAGTTCTATCCCAATGGGTGCAACAGAGAAGCATTAATAGATTCATCGCGAATATGCTATAATTAGAACGTTGGATTGGAAATCACAACTGATCTATGTCTCTCTTACTTAAGTATTTCAACATCCACGAAGGACTTTTCCCTTGCATTCTGTACCCGTTATCACTTGATCTATTTGCGTTTAAAATGCATTTGGTGTTTTTCCCCCCGCAATCGGTCGTCTACACATTGGACGTGGACGACGCGGATTTCATCCAGTTTAACAAGACAGTGGTTGTAGAGATAAGATCAATGTTCTGACAGCAGACAGTGGTTGTAGAGATAAGATCAATGTTCTGACAGCAGACAGTGGTTGTAGAGATAAGATCAATGTTCTGACAGCAGACAGTGGTTGTAGAGATAAGATCAATGTTCTGACAGCAGACAGTGGTTGTAGAGATAAGATCAATGTTCTGACAGCAGACAGTGGTTGTAGAGATAAGATCAATGTTCTGACAGCAGACAGTGGTTGTAGAGATAAGATCAATGTTCTGACAGCAGACAGTGGTTGTAGAGATAAGATCAATGTTCTGACAGCAGACAGTGGTTGTAGAGATAAGATCAATGTTCTGACAGCAGACAGTGGTTGTAGAGATAAGATCAATGTTCTGACAGCACTAACGGGAGCTGGCAATCAATACTTGGCATTCTGGCAATTCAAAGCTCAGTCGAGGCGACCGTATTTGCCAGGGATAATGTCCTGGTGGTTGGTCATTAGTGGGACTATGTTTGTTGGTTGTTGGTCATGAACAAATACTGGCCTGTTGGCGCGCGCCAGCTACAAAATGGCGGCTAGGATGTGCGAAGTGATGAGTTCCCTCCCTAGGAAGACTGTTGTGGTGATGTCTCTTGTTTATGTATCAGCTTTAGTCTTATAAGGAACTG
Organism: Lymnaea stagnalis; assembly: GCA_964033795.1. Classification (NCBI taxonomy): domain Eukaryota; kingdom Metazoa; phylum Mollusca; class Gastropoda; family Lymnaeidae; genus Lymnaea; species Lymnaea stagnalis. Next base: position 134,425 of record CAXITT010000332.1, read on the forward strand.
TGCTATTAAATAGATTTTTCATTTTTGTTGTTGTTGCCTTGGTAATGTCTTCTCATAGAATTACACAAATTGAGACATTTGTTAATGTTTAAAGTTTGAAAGAAATGAGGGGACACAATGATGGGGCACAATGATGGAGAACAAATGATGGGGCACAATAATGGGGCTTAATAATGGGGAACGAAGATGGATTTTAACGATGGGGCACAATAATGGGGCTTAATAATGGGGAACAATGCTGGAGTTTAATGATGGGGCACAAAGATGGAGCACAATGATGGGGCACAATGATGGGGCATAATAATGGGGCTTAATAATGGGGAACAATGTTGGAGTTTAATGATGGGGCTAAATGATGGGGCACAATGATGGGGCACAAAGATGGGGCACAATTATGGGGCATAATGATTGAGCACAATGATGGGACACAATGATGGGACACATGATGGGGCATAATGATTGGGCATAATGATGGGGCACAATGATGGGACACAATGATGGGACACAATGATGGGGCAAAATAATGGAGCACACTAATGTGCACAATAATGGTGCGCAATTATGGAACTCAATAATGGGACTTAATGATAAGACACAATGATGGGACACAATAATGGTTCACATCGATGGGGCACAATAATGGGTCACAATGATGGGGCACAATAATGGGTCACAATGATGGGGCACAATAATGGGTCACAATGATGGGGCACAATAACTGAACTCAATGATGTAGCTCATTGATGAGGCACAATGCTGAGACACAATGATCAGGCACAATGATGGGTCCCAATGATGGAGCTCATTGATGGAACACAATGATGTGACTCACACATATTTTTTCTTCTATAAAATCAATTTATGAATGTGAAATTGTATCTCTTTTTTTAAAATTTTTTTTTTACTAATTTGAGTTAAAGTGATAATACTAACTTTAAATATACATTCAAGCATATAATACTAACTTTAAATATACATTGAAGCATATAATACTAACTTTAAATATGCATTCAAGCATATAATACTAACTTTAAATATACATTCAAGCATATAATACTAACTTTAAATATGCATTCAAGCATATAATACTAACTTAAAATATGCATTCAAGCATACAATACTAACTTTAAATATGCATTCAAGCATATACTACTAACTTTAAATATGCATTCAAGCATGTAATACTAATTTTAAATATACATTCAAGCATGTAATACTAACTTTAAATATACATTCAAGCATATAATACTAACTTTAAATATACATTCAAGCATATAATACTAACTTTAAATATGCATTCAAGCATATAATACTAACTTTAAATATGCATTCAAGCATATAATACTAACTTTAAATATACATTCAAGCATATAATACTAACTTTAAATATACATTCAAGCATATAATACTAACTTTAAATATGCATTCAAGCATATAATACTAACTTTAAATATACATTCAAGCATATAATACTAACTTTAAGTATGCATTCAAGCATATAATACTAACTTAAAATATGCATTCAAGCATACAATACTAACTTTAAATATGCATTCAAGCATATACTACTAACTTTAAATATGCATTCAAGCATGTAAGACTAATTTTAAATATACATTCAAGCATGTAATACTAACTTTAAATATACATTCAAGCATATAATACTAACTTTAAATATACATTCAAGCATATAATACTAACTTTAAATATGCATTCAAGCATATAATACTAACTTTAAATATGCATTCAAGCATATAATACTAACTTTAAATATACATTCAAGCATATAATACTAACTTTAAATATACATTCAAGCATATAATACTAACTTTAAATATACATTCAAGCATATAATACTGACTTTAAATATACATTCAAGCATATAATACTGACTTTAAATATACATTCAAGCATATAATACTGACTTTAAATATACATTCAAGCATATAATACTAACTTTAAATATACATTCAAGCATATAATACTGACTTTAAATATACATTCAATCATATAATACTGACTTTAAATATGCATTCAAGCATATAAAACTGACTTTAAATATACATTCAAGCATATAATACTGACTTTAAATATACATTCAAGCATATAATACTAACTTTAAATATGCATTCAAGCATATAATACTGACTTTAAAAAGTTATTAAAATATATATTAAAATTGTTACCATTCAAAGAGAGGTCCGCTGGGACGAGCATATTAACAATGTATGTAACCAAGCAAACCAAACCCTAGGGTTCTTAAGGCGTAACCTGAAGATTGGCAACTCCTGTGTGAAAGAAAGAGCATATAAAGCCTTTATCCGCCCGATTTTAGATTATGCATCTTCCGTCTGGGACCCATTTACCCAGAAGAGCATTGACAGGTTGGAGACGGTCCAGCGACGACAATCCAGGCTCTCCATGATGTACAAAATAAATAATGGGCAGATCCACTGTTCCAGTATTTAACAGAAACTCGCCCCCCTCCCCCATAGACAGCGACGAGGCCATGACAGGCAGTTCAGGCTCATACCAGCAAGAAGCCAGTATAGGAATTGCTCATTTCTGCCCAAGACAATCAGGGACTGGAACAAGCTTTCAAAAGAAACAGTTGAGGCGACAACACTAGACACATTTGCGTCTATTGCCTCAAGCCTTCCAACCCCCATTGCACGATTCCCTCACAAAGTAGCACTTGTAATCATTGAAATATCCTCATCAGCACCAGGCACAGAAACATTGCAAATCCTCTCTACATGCATAGGAGCCAAAATGATCAATAAATTGATCGTGGGCCCTTAATCTATAGAAGAATAAGAAAATATTTGACGTTATTTAGTGATTGCCCGCTGGGACAATGCTTTTTAACCAGCTTATGTCACCACACAGATCTGCACATCAACACTTTATCGTGCACACTCTTCTCTTAACTCATTCCCTTATCCACTTTAGCTTCACGGCTACAGCAGTACATTATGTCCTTATCTATTTCAGCATCACGGCCACAGCAGCGTCAGTTGGTGCAGCTGGTGTTCCCCAAGCTGGTCTCGTTACCATGGTGATAGTTTTGGCGGCAGTGGGACTCCCTATAGATGACGTCACGCTGATTCTCGTCGTTGATTGGTTCTTGTAAGTATTGCTCCTGCATAGCTCATACAATCCTTAACTTGTTAAGTCGTGTGTCACAGCTTTCACCGCGTCAAATGACGCCATATAAGAAAATGTTGGACTCTTCAACAACACTGGCCCTTTCCGAATGTGTTTTTGTGAATGGTTCGAGTCACTCGGTGCAAGTATCTTATGCACTCTGACCAAAGACACAGGGAAACTATTATACAGTCTTACTAAACATATGTTGATACTGTTGTAAAAAGTCTCACTAAATACACGGTGAAAGTATTGTGTGAAGTCTCACCAAAGACGCTGTTAAAGTATTGTATTAAGTCCCTCTAAAGATGGTGATAAAGTATTTTATGAAGGCTCACTACAGGCAGGGCTAAACGATTGTATTAAGTCTCACTTAAGACGCTGTTAAAGTAATTGTTCGAAGTCTCACTAAAGACAGGATAAAACGATTGCATAATGTCTAACTAAAGGCAGGGTGAAACGATTATTTCAATACTTACGAAAGATACTGTGAAAGTATTGTAAGAAATCTCACTAAAGGCAGGGTGACACGATTATTTGAAGTCTCTCTAAAGACGATGTTAAAGTATTGTATGAAGTCTCACTAAAGACGCTGTTAAAGTATTGTATGAAGTCTCACTACAGATGCTGTTAAAGTATTGTATGAAGTCTCACTAAAGACGTTTTTAAAGTATTGTATGAATTATATCGAAAGACGCTGTTAAAGTATTGTGTTAAGTCTCACTAAAGGCTGGGTGAAACGATTATTTAAAGTCTTACTGGAGACACTGTTAAAGTATTGTTTGAAGTCTCACCGAGGACGCTGTTAAAGTATTGTATGAAGTCTCACTAAAGACGTTTTTAAATTATTGTATGAAGTCTCACTAAAGACGCTGTTTAAGTATTGTGTTGAGTCTCACTAAAGGCGGTGTGAAAAGTTTATTTGGAGTCGAACTAAAGACGCTCTTAAAGTAGTGTGTAAAGTCTCACTAAGGACGCTTTTAAAGTATTGTGTAAAATGTCACTAAAGACTGTTAAAGTATTGTGTGAAGTTTCACTATAGACGTTTTTAAATTATTGTATGAAGTCTCACTAAAGATGCTGCTAAAGTATTGTATGAAGTCTCACTAAAGATGCTGTTAAAGTATTGTATGAAGTCTCACTAAAGATGCTGCTAAAGTATTGTATGAAGTCTCACTAAAGATGCTGCTAAAGTATTGTATGAAGTCTCACTAAAGATGCTGTTAAAGTATTGTGCGCAGTCTCACTAAAGACGTTGTTTAAGTATTGTGTGAAGTCTGACTAAAGGCAGGGTGAAAAGATTTTTTGAAATCTCACTATAGACGCTGCTAAAGTATTTATGAATTTTTCCTAAAGACACCGTTAAAGTATTTTATGAAGTCTCACTAAAGACACTTAAAGTATTGTATGAAGTCTCACTAAATACGATGTTAAAGTATTGTATGAAGTCTCACTAAACACCCGATGAAACCATAATTGTTTAAGTCTCACCACGGACACAACAAAGGAAGGATATTAAATTAAAAGATATCTCACCATGTTTTCTTAGACGGGCTCTGGCAAGAGATCAATAACAGATGCCTGGCTAGGGGGTCGTAATCATTTTCACTGAGAGACAAGAGTTCCCCCCCTTACACGCCGACTCGATGATATTCATGGTTTGCAGAGGGTCATCGCTTTCTGCTGTGTGCAGTCAAAGCGATTGAGAATTTGAACAATTTATGCTCCAAACAAGCTTAAAAACTGAATGAAACAATATGCTGGAAATATCGCAAACTTTTTATAAATGTGTCCAACCTAATGGACGTTTTTATGTATGATCATCAGTCGTAAGACTTGGGTTTGGGGCGTCAAAAACAAGTCTACGTGAGGTAACATGCAGGGGTCTATGTGATGTAACATGCAGGGGTCTATGTGATGTAACATGCAGGGGTGTATGTGAGGTAAAATGCAGGGGTGTATGTGAGGTAAGATGCTGGGGTCTATGTGAGGTAACATAAAGGGATCTATGTGAGGTAACATGCAGGGGTGTATGTGAGGTAACATGCTGGGGTCTATGTGAGGTAACATGAAGGGATCTATGTGAGGTAACATGCAGGGGTGTATGTGAGGTAACATGCAGGGGTCTATGTGAGGTAACATGCTGGAGTCTATGTGAAGTAACATGCTGGGGTCTACGTGAGGTAACATGCAGGAGTCTATGTGAGGTAACATGCAGGGGTCTATGTGAGGTAACATGC
>CAXITT010000332.1:140869-185369 GCA_964033795.1 Lymnaea stagnalis
TGAGGTAACATGCAGGGGTCTATGTGAGGTAACATGCGGGGGTCTATGTGAGGTAACATGCAGGGGTCTACATGACGTAACATGCAGGGGTCTACCTGAGGTAACATCATGGGGTGTATGTGAGGTAAAATGCAGGGGTCTATGTGAGGTAACATGCAGGGGTCTACGTGAGGTAACATGCAGGGGTGTATGTGAGGTAACATGCGGGGTCTATGTGAGGGAACATGCAGGGGTCTACGTGATGTAACATGCAGGGCTCTACGTGAGGTAACATGCTGGGGTCTATGTGAGGTAACATGCGGGGGTCTATGTGAGGTAACATGCAGGGGTCTACGTGAGGTAACATGCAGGGGTCTATGTGAGGAAACATGCTGGGGTCTATGTGAGGTAACATGCAGGGTTGTATGTGATGTAACATGCTGGGGTCTATGAGAGGTAACATGTTGGGGTCTATGTGAGGCAACATGCTGGGGTCTATGTGAGGTAACATGCTGGGGTCTATGTTATGTAACATGCTGGGGTCTATGTGAGGTAACATGCTGGGGTCTACGTGAGGTAATATGCAGGGGTCTATTTGAGGTAACATTCACTTGTGTATGTGAGGTAACATGCAGGGATCTATGTGAGGTAACATGCTGGGTTCTTTGTGAGGTAACATGCTGGGGTCTACGTGAGGTAACATGATGAGGTATATTTGAGGTTACATCCAGGGGTCTATGTGAGGTAACATGATGGGGTCTATGTGAGGTAACATGCAGGGGTGTATGTGAGGTAACATGCAAGGGTCTATGTGATGTAAATGCTGGGGTCTTTGTGAGGTAACATGCTGGGGTCTATGTGAGGTAACATGCAGGGGTGTATGTTAGGTAACATGCAAGGGTCTATGTGAGGTTACATGCTGGGGTCTATGTGAGGTAACATGCTGTGGTCTAGGTGAGGTAACATGCAGGGGTCTATGTGAGGTATAATGTTGGGGTCTATGTGAGGCAACATGCTGGGTTCTATGTGAGGTAACATGCTGGGGTCTATTTGATGTAACATGCTGGGGTCTTAGTGAGGTAACATTCTGGGGTCTACATGAGGTAACATGCAGGGATCTATGTGAGGTAATATGCAAGGGTGTATGTGAGGTAACATGTAGGGATCTATGTGAGGTAACATGCTGGGGTCTTTGTGAGGTAACATGATGGGGTCTACATGAGGTAACATGCAGGGATCTATGTGAGGTAACATGCAGGGGTCTATGTGAGGTAACATGATGGAATCTATGTGAGGTAACATGCAACGGTCCATGTGATGTAAATGCTGGGGTCTATGTGAGGTAACATGCTGTGGTCTATGTGAGGTAATATGCTAGGGTCTATGTGAGGTAACATGCTGGGGTCTATGTGAGGTAACATGCTGGGGTCTATGTGATGTAACATGCTGGGGTCTATGTGAGGTAACAGGCTGGGGTCTATGTGAGGTAACAGGCTGGGGTCTATGTGAGTTAACATTCTGGGGTCTATGTGAGGTAACATGCTGTGGTCTATGTGAGGTAACATGCTGGGGTCTATGTGATGTAACATGCTGGGGTCTATGTGAGGTAACATGCTGGGGTCTATCTGAGGTAACATGTTGGGGTCTATGTGATGTATCATGCTGGGGTCTATGTAATGTAACACGCTGGGGTCTATGTGATATAACATGCTGGGGTCTATGTGAGGTAACATGCTGGGGTCTATGTGATGTAACATGGTGTGGTTTATGTGACTTAACATGCTGGGGTCTAAGTGAGGTAACATGCAGGGGTCTATGTGGGTTAACATGATGGGGTCTATGTTAGGTAACATGCAGGGGTCTATGTGAGATAACATGCTGGGGTCTATGTGAGTTAACATTCTGGGTTCTATGTGAGTTAACATGCTTGAGTCTATGTGAGGTAACATGCAGGGGTCTATGTGATGTAACATGCTGGGGTCTATGTGACTTAACATGCTGGGGTCTATGTGAGGTAACTTGCAATGGTCTATGTGATGTAACATGCAGGAGTCTATGTGATGTAACATGCTGGGGTCTATGTTAGGTAACATGCAGGGGTCTATGTGAGATAACATGCTGGGGGTCTATGTGAGGAACCTGTCTGGGTTCTAGGTGAGGTAACAGCCGGGGGTCTANGTTCTATGTGAGTTAACATGCTTGAGTCTATGTGAGGTACCATGCAGGGGTCTATGTGATGTAACAGGCTGGGGTCTATGTGACGTAACATGCTGGGGTCTATGTGAGGTAACATGCAAGGGTCTATGTGATGTAACATGCAGGAGTCTATGTGATGTAACATGCTGGGGTCTATGTTAGGTAACATGCAGGGGTCTATGTGAGATAACATGCTGGGGGTCTATGTGAGGTAACATTCTGGGGTCTATGTGAGGTAACATGCTGGGGTCTACATGAGGTAACATGCAGGGTTCTATGTGAGGTAACATGCTGGGGTCTATGTGAGGTAACATGCAGGGGTCTATGTGAGGTAACATGCAGGGGTCTATGTGAGGTAACATGCAGGGGCCTATGTGAGGTAACATTCTGGGTTCTATGTGAGTTAACATGCTTGGGTCTATGTGAGGTAACATGCAGGGGTCTATGTGAGGTAACAGACAGGGGTCTACTTTAGGTAACGTGCAAGGGTCTATGTCATGTAACATGCATGGGTCTATGTGATGAAAATACAATGTCTCTGATTGTGAGATAACATACAAGTCTATGACTTTGAGATAACATACAAGTCTATGATTGTGACATAACATACAAATCTATGATTGTGACATAACATACAAATCTATGATTGTTATATAACATACACGTCAATGATTGTCAGCTAACGAATGAGTCCAAGAGGCGATATAACATACAAGTCGGTGATTTTGAGATACGATAAAAATCTATGATTGTGATATAACTCACAAATCTATGATTGTGAGATAACATTCACGTCTATGATTGTGAGGTAGCATACACGTCTGTGATTGTGAGGTAACATACACGTCTATGATTGTGAGGTAACATACATACTCGTATATGATTGTGAGGTAACATACACGTCTAAGATTGTGAGGTAACATACATACTCGTATATGATTGTGAGGTAACATACACGTCTATGATTATGAGGTAACATACACGTCTATGATTGTGAGGTAACATACACGTCTATGATTGTGAGGTAACATACACGTCTATGATTGTGAGGTAACATACACGTCTATGATTATGAGGTAACATACACGTCTATGATTGTGAGGTAACATACATTCTCGTATATGATTGTGAGGTAACATACGTCTATGATTGTGAGGTAACATACACGTCTATGATTGTGAGGTTACATACACGTCTATGATTGTGAGGTAACATACACGTCTATGATTGTGAGGTTACATACACGTCTATGATTGTGAGGTAACATACACGTCTATGATTGTGAGGTTACATACACGTCTATGATTGTGAGGTAACATACACGTCTATGATTGTGAGGTTACATACACAATATAAATAAGAACGTTTCTGGTTTGGAACTTTTCACGTCATAACCTTTTTTTTTTTTCATGATGTTGAAGAATCTCTTAAGAGCTACACCATTTAAAAAAAAAAAAACAGCATCGAAAAATGTTTCACCACAAGTTGACCAGTTCTTAAAATGCTACACCAAAGCTTCTTAAATGCCACACCACATCATCTTAAATGTTACACCACAGTTTCTAACCTGGTGATTACTCACCTGGTTATTTGATCGCCTGGTTATGATCCACCTAGTGACTGTGACAGTATTAGTGATTTACGATTTTTGTGTTGGAAGTGTGAATGTGTGAGTGATCTTGGCGACCTGTGTTGTTGTCATGGTGTATGACTGGATGTGGTGAGTAGTTTTCATGACTGTTTAAACTTGGATTTCTGAATATCTGTTGACGAACCTGGGGTGAGTTGTCACGTGATGTGCAAAGAGAACCTAATTTTTTTTTCCTTTACCTAGCTATGGTCCACCGAGCTATCGTCCACCGAGCTATGGTCCACCTAGCTAGGACTCCCTTAGTTTTGACTGACCTACTTATGTATATTAACAGAAAAAAAAATCGAATATAAACGAGTGCTTTATAAAGCTCTTACCAAAGTCATGTTTATTTCGTGCCTACCCCTGCCAGGGTTAAGACATTCCTTTATAAATATGACAATGATTACCTCTACCTTCCCTGGCATGGAAACACAGTCATAGTTTTCGATGACCCTTACACTGAGAGACACATTGATTGGTTCACGCATGAACACTCTCTGTGTCGATTGCTTCGCCTTGTTCAATTAAAAAAAAGCTCAAGTGATGACGTCACCAACCCGTCCAATCAGCGCTGACAAGAGTAACAAGAGTCAGGGCTCGAATCAACCACACGTGTCTTCTAAAAATAGGTGATGAGTTTACTTATGAACACAGAGTGTGGCAGGAAAATAGCCTGCCGATGTTCTTCTTCTGATATGAGTGTCGGAGTGTCAAGTTTTCTGAGTCTACTTTGACCGATGTCCATGTTTGTGGATTTGTCAATGATAAAACCGTGATACGGAATCGAGCAAAGCATTTGGCACATCGATTCTTGATTCGGATGTAATTACATGAGTACGATGCTATGACTAGATACAACTAATGGGTATGTTCTATCATATGTCAGTGGTTCTCAACCTTCCTAATTCCGCGACCATAAAATACAATGCCTCATGTTGGGGTGACCCCCCCTCCCCCAACTATAAAATTATGTTTGTTCCTACTTCAAAAATACGTGTATCCCGATGGTCTTAGGCGACCCCTGTGTAAGTTCGACCCCCCAAAGTGGTCGCGACCCACAGATGGAGAACCACTGCTCTATAATGTGCTTTCTTTGAATAGATGGATATGAGTCTGTCTAGAATCAAAAGTCAAGATGCATTGTTGAATTGTGAAGATTTTTAGAGATATTTTCATCGATGATAAATTTGAAACAGTTGATGCTGCGTCTGTGACTCAGCCTCAAAGACTCCGTCTTCCCTGCCTGGGTGTCTAAGGTCATGGAGTCTATGGCACTGATGTCTATAACACTCATGTCTATGGCCCTGATGTCTATGGCCCTTATGTCTATGGCCCTGATGCCTATGGCCCTAATGTCTATGGCCCTGATGTCTACAACACTGATGTCTATAACACTGACGCCTATAACACTGATGCCTATAACAGTGATGACTATGACCCTGATGTTTATAACACTGTTTCTATGGCCCTGATGTCTATAACACTGATGTCTATAACACTGATGTCCATGGTCATGATGTCTGTAACACTGATTTCTATGTTACTGATGTTTATGGACCAGATTTCTATGGTGCTGATGTCCATAACACTGATGTCTATGGCTCTGATGTCTATAACACTGTTTCTATGGCCCTGATATCTATAACACTGATGTCTATAACACTGATGTCTATGGTCCAGATGTCTATAACACTAATGTCTATGGCCCTGATGTCTATGTCACTGATGTCTATAACACTGTTGTCTATGGCCCTGATGTCTATGGCTCTGATGTCTATGGCGCTGATGTCTATGGCCCTGATGTATATGGCTCTGATGTCTATGGCCCTGATGTCTATGGCCCTGATGTCTATGGCCCTGATGTCTATGTCGCTGATGTCTATATCACTGTTGTCTATGGCCCTGATGTCTATGGCTCTGATGTCTATGTCGCTGATGTGTATGGCATCTATGGCCCTGATGTCTATGTCACTGATGTCTATAACACTGTTGTCTATGGCCCTGATGTCTATGGCTCTGATGTCTATGGCGCTGATGTCTATGGCCCTGATGTCTATGGCTCTGATGTCTATGGCCCTGATGTCTATGGCCCTGATGTCTATGGCCCTGATGTCTATGTCACTGATGTCTATATCACTGTTGTCTATGGCCCTGATGTCTATGGCTCTGATGTCTATGGCGCTGATGTCTATGGCCCAGATGTCTATGCCCCTGATGTCTATAACACTGTTGTCTATGGCCCTGAAGTCTATGGCCCTCGCGTTGATGGCGTTGATGGCACTTGTCGATAAAAGCGAGTCAATGTTAGGAGTTTAGGAGAGATGAAGATCCCCATTACAGACAATTGTTTCTATTGATTACCACCCCTGGTCTCCTCTGGCCCGACGAGTTAAGGAACTTTATGGAAGTCTTGAATGTGACAGACGCAAACTTGGTCTCATTCATAGAGACGGCACGGGGTTAGGGTGGGACAAGGGGAGGGATGGTTGGGGGGACAGGAGGGGACACGGAATGGATCTGCTCTCTATTACGTCATAGGCCCGCCAAGAATCGTATGAATGTTAGACCCCCCCCCCCGCCCCCGCACCCCTCAGAGTCAACATTCTGGTTCCAGGACGTTATTTCCTAGGGAAGTTATTGACAGTGCACTCGGTCCCTCTGCACTGCTCACTGCTCTGTACCTTACTCTCTCCTCTGGCAATGCTCACTGCTCTGTACCCTACTCTCTCCTCTGGAACTTCTCACTGCTCTGTACCCTGTTTTGTCTTATTACATTGCTCATTGCTATTTACTATGCTCTGTCCTCTTTCACTGCTTACTCTTTGTGCTCTACTCTCTCCCCTTGCACTTCTCACGGCTCTGTATCCTACTCTGCCCTCATGCCTTGTTTACGGCTTTGTCATACTGCACTGCTCACTGCTCTGTACCCTGTTCTGTCCCTTTTGACGGCTAACTCTCTGAAACCTACTCTTTCATCTTGCACTGCTCAAAGCTCTGTACCCAGCTCTGACATCTTTCACTGCTCACTCTATGAACCTGACTCTTTCCTCTTGCACTGCTCACTGCTCTGTACCATACTTTTTCCCCATTCACTGTTCACTGCTCTGTACCCTACTCTCTCCTCTGGCACTGCTCACTGCTCTGTACCATACTCTTCTCCTACTCTGTCCCCTTGCCTTGCTTACGGCTTTGTATCCTACCCTGTCATACTGCACTGCTCACTTCTCTGCACCCTGTTCTGTCCTCTTTCACTGCTCACCGACCCACCGACCCCCCTTAAGACAACACATGCTTCTCATTGAATTCAGGCAATGTTTACGTTTAGTGACACTACTTTATACTTAATGTTTCAGCTACAATTTCTCAAGTACTTCTACTGGAGTCTGTAATTATGTTAAGTTGAATGTTAAGATCCAGCAAAACTTATGTCATATGCTTAAATGACGTCACAGTAGGGCTACACTGACGTCACAGTCAGGTTCCACTGCTCGACACATCCAATGGCCACGCCCCTGGCAATGCTGCAAACCATAAGAATGATAATCACACGTCAAAAAGTGCGATCCACGTCTGAAGTGACACCCTGCTCCCTTCTACCCTCCTGCTCCACCCTGCTCCCTCCGGCTCCCACCTGCTCCACCCTGCTCCCTCCTGTTCCCCCCTGCTGCACCGTGCTCCCTCCTGCTCCACCCTGCTCCCTCCGGCTCCCTCCTGCTCCATCCTTCACAAAATATGGATGCATCGATGGCTGTTTGAAATGCAAAGCAGCCTGTCGAGCTGTTATCCCAGGCTTTCCAAACGGCCTCAGCGTTAAAGCCCCTCTGATCGCAGTCAGCGTAATGGCGTTCTGAAATATGGCGACTGAAATTTTTTATTCGTGAGCAGCATTTTGTGAACAGAATTAAGGAGAAAAAGATCTTCACACTTTACATTATAGTGTAATTTCATTGTAAATCAGAGTGGGTGTAAATTAAGATTACAATACAGACTTACACTATAGACATACATTACAGACATATTACATACGTATATATATTTCAGTCTCAAGGGGAGTTTTATGTATATCCAATTTCTTATTACATACATTGTCCATAAGTTTAGAAATTCTAAAGAAAAGAATTAATGCAATCAATGAGGTTTGTTGAGGTATGCTGAAACGCAAGAATTGAAATGTGTCCTTATTGGTGTAGATAAGTTCGAATTTTAATGATAGTGCTGGCTTGTTGAGAGAGAATTCATCAAAGAAAGCTAGGGCTCAGTTGAAGAGACGCATTGATGGGCGCCACTGGGATATGTTGTCAGCGTTTTAATAAAGTTTAAACCAATGGGTGCCATTAACAGCAAAGCATAATTCATCGATGTTACCCAAATAGAATCCACCAGGAAGTAAGAGATTACAGATACTTAAAAAATAACTTTGTATTAACTTAGGTAGACTTGATTGACAATGTTACAAAACAAAAGTATTGGATTTAACTATAAATCTCTCATAAGTCGATCCTTTCTATATTATTATTATTGAAGTGGTCTTGTACAGCACGGTGCCTTAGTCTAGGGCTCAATGGTCTTATATAGGACGATACCTTAATAATAAAAATAATAATAGAGTTTATTTGAAAAACACGCTTCATCCCCAAAAGCTCGAAGCACGGTACAAAGTCAACCATATTAAAAAGAGAAATAAAAAAAAATCTAAAATTACCACATTTAAAAAACAGACGCCACGCTATAAAACTACATACGAGCATACCAAGTCAAAGTCTTTCATCCCGTTTCAATCATAAGCAACACAAGCCAATATACATTAACTGAAAAAGATGGTAGATAGCACCACCCCAGAAGGTGTTTGCGAAATAGATGTGTTTTTAAATCGGTTTTAAAAGACTCCTGTGTCTGGCTGTTTCTGAGAGCGACTGGAAGGGCGTTCCAATTTGTTGGGCCGGCAAATGCAAAAGTGCGCTTTCCGTAAGTCTCAAGGCGAACACGCGGTATCGATATTTTGCCACTATCGGATGAGCGGAGCTGTCTAGTGGGTACATAAGGCGTCATGAGTGCTTTGAGATAGGACGGTGCCAGGTCATGTAAGCAGCGGTAGCACAAAGTTGCAATTTTGTACTCTATACGAGCGTGGACCGGCAGCCAGTGCAGCTGCCTCAGAAGTGTTTTAGCATGGTCGAATTTGCGTTTGCAAAGAACAATGCGAGCCACATTATTCTGTGCTCTTTGAATTTTATACAGAAGCGTAGCTGGGAGACTCACCATGAGAGCATTGCAGTAGTCCATGCGTGATAACAAAAATGCAGACATCAGTCTCTTTGACTCAGTGGTCTTATATAGTGCGGTACCCCATCTTGGAATCATTAGTCTTATATAGCGCGGTACCCCATCTAGGAATCATTAGTCTTATATAGCGCGGTACCCCATCTAGGAATCATTAGTCTTATATAGCGCGGTACCCCATCTAGGAATCATTAGTATTATATAGCGCGGTACCCCATCTAGGAATCATTAGTCTTATATAGCGCGGTACCCCATCTAGGAATCATTAGTCTTATATAGCGCGGTACCCCATCTAGGAATCATTAGTCTTATATAGCGCGGTACCCCATCTAGGAATCATTAGTCTTATATAGCGCGGTACCCCATCTAGGAATCATTAGTCTTATATAGCGCGGTACCTTAGTGAAGGGCTCAGTGGTCTTATAACCGTGGTACCTTAGTCTAGGGCTAGGCTCACCACGCTTCGCATAAAATTACCAAAAAGAAGAAAAAAAAAGAAAAATGACATTTACACACACAAAAAACAGTAACACACAAAAATTCATTTAAAACTTTGTAAAAAGATTGACCTAGCCCACCCAGTACTATTTTCAAACCATGGACGGCACCCTGTGTAGCCATGGACCCAGCAGCACTGAGCATTTTCAACCACAGGGAAGCGAGAATGTGGCAGAATGACAAAGTTTGAGGAGATGAGTCTCGAGGGCAGTTTTGAAGGCTTGGATGGTCGGTATATTGCGGATGTGTAATCGGAGAGAGAATCCCATTGCTTGGTGGGGCAGAAAGAGAAAGATCGCTCACCGTATGTTTTAGTATGCGTTGACCAAAGTCTTGCTACTTACTGTGTCAACTGTTGCGGGTTGGTTGGGAAACGAGACTGCAATTTTACTAGCGCCCAAAGCAGTGGATACACCACTGACTTCAAGCCAGAAAGGCATTGATATTATCTTAAGCTATTACAGAGGTGGCGCCTATATCCTATCCACTACAGATGAGACCGTGCAATTCTTTCACCAAACTGTGTCATTTCATTCGATTCTTTCCCTCTCTTATTATTGATTTCAAATAACTTTTGGAAATATCACATCCGGGGTATTCTAAGTAAAACTTGCTCAGTTTATTTCTTGTAATCGCTAGTCTTCATTCCTATTGTGTTCTGTCTTGTATCATACGTCTTCATTCCTATTGTGTTCTGTCTTGTATCATACGTCTTCATTCCCATTGTGTTCTGTCTTGTATCATACGTCTTCATTCCCATTGTGTTCTGTCTTGTATCATACGTCTTCATTCCCATTGTGTTCTGTCTTGTATCATACGTCTTCATTCCTATTGTGTTCTGGCTTGTATCATACGTCTTCATTCCCATTGTGTTCTGTCTTGTACCATACGTCTTCATTCCTATTGTGTTCTGTCTTGCATCATACGTTCCTAGACCCAATAAAATGAAACTGTTTCATTGAATTATGAAGATATACTTATGAAATTTAATTTAAAGGAACCGGGACATTAAAATAATTGGGGGGGGGGGTGAGAGGGCATCTTCGGGACAAGGTCTGTCGTCTTGTGTTTGTTGCCATGTCGTGTATAGCCACGTCTGCTTGGTCTCCAGCCTGGATACATCTCTATATATAAGTCCTAGGAATGACTTCAAAGAATTTGGTATACAATTCTGTAAATATTTATGTGTGTTTTTCAAAATGTAATAGAATGGAAAGACTTGCTTGTGAGTAAAACGTGTTCTATCGTATCATTGAAAATCCTCGTCGTGTGTAAAAACGTGTTCTATCGTATCATTGAAAATCCTCGTCGTGTGTAAAAACGTGTTCTATCGTATCATTGAAAATCCTCGTCGTGTGTAAAAACGTGTTCTATCTTATCATTGAAAATCCTCGTCGTGTGTAAAAACGTGTTCTATCTTATCATTGAAAATCCTCGTCGTGTGTAAAAACGTGTTCTATCTTATCATTGAAAATCCTCGTCGTGTGTAAAAACGTGTTCTATCTTATCATTGAAAATCCTCGTCGTGTGTAAAAACGTGTTCTATCTTATCATTGAAAATCCTCGTCGTGTGTAAAAACGTGTTCTATCTTATCATTGAAAATCCTCGTCGTGTGTAAAAACGTGTTCTATCTTATCATTGAAAATCCTCGTCGTGTGTAAAAACGTGTTCTATCTTATCATTGAAAATCCTCGTCGTGTGTAAAAACGTGTTCTATCTTATCATTGAAAATCCTCGTCGTGTGTAAAAACGTGTTCTATCTTATCATTGAAAATCCTCGTCGTGTGTAAAAACGTGTTCTATCTTATCATTGAAAATCCTCGTCGTGTGTAAAAACGTGTTCTATCTTATCATTGAAAATCCTCGTCGTGTGTAAAAACGTGTTCTATCTTATCATTGAAAATCCTCGTCGTGTGTAAAAACGTGTTCTATCTTATCATTGAAAATCCTCGTCGTGTGTAAAAACGTGTTCTATCTTATCATTGAAAATCCTCGTCGTGTGTAAAAACGTGTTCTATCTTATCATTGAAAATCCTCGTCGTGTGTAAAAACGTGTTCTATCTTATCATTGAAAATCCTCGTCGTGTGTAAAAACGTGTTCTATCGTATCATTGAAAATCCTCGTCGTGTGTAAAAACGTGTTCTATCTTATCATTGAAAATTTTCGTCGTGTGTAAAAACGTGTTCTATCTTATCATTGAAAATCCTCGCCGTGTGTAAAAACGTGTTCTATCGTATCATTGAAAATCCTCGTCGTGTGTAAAAACGTGTTCTATCTTATCATTGAAAATCCTCGTCGTGTGTAAAAACGTGTTCTATCTTATCATTGAAAATCCTCGTCGTGTGTAAAAACGTGTTCAGTCTTATCATTGAAAATCCTCGTCGTGTGTAAAAACGTGTTCTGTCTTATCATTGAAAATCCTCGTCGTGTGTAAAAACGTGTTCTATCGTATCATTGAAAATCGTCGTCGTGTGTAAAAACGTGTTCTATCTTATCATTGAAAATCCTCGTCGTGTGTAAAAACGTGTTCTATCTTATCATTGAAAATCCTCGTCGTGTGTAAAAACGTGTTCTATCGTATCATTGAAAATCCTCGTCGTGTGTAAAAACGTGTTCTATCTTATCATTGAAAATCCTCGTCGTGTGTAAAAACGTGTTCTATCTTATCATTGAAAATCCTCGTCGTGTGTAAAAACGTGTTCTATCTTATCATTGAAAATCCTCGTCGTGTGTAAAAACGTGTTCTATCTTATCATTGAAAATCCTCGTCGTGTGTAAAAACGTGTTCTATCTTATCATTGAAAATCCTCGTCGTGTGTAAAAACGTGTTCTATCTTATCATTGAAAATCCTCGTCGTGTGTAAAAACGTGTTCTATCTTATCATTGAAAATCCTCGTCGTGTGTAAAAACGTGTTCTATCTTATCATTGAAAATCCTCGTCGTGTGTAAAAACGTGTTCTATCTTATCATTGAAAATCCTCGTCGTGTGTAAAAACGTGTTCTATCTTATCATTGAAAATCCTCGTCGTGTGTAAAAACGTGTTCTATCTTATCATTGAAAATCCTCGTCGTGTGTAAAAACGTGTTCTATCTTATCATTGAAAATCCTCGTCGTGTGTAAAAACGTGTTCTATCTTATCATTGAAAATCCTCGTCGTGTGTAAAAACGTGTTCTATCTTATCATTGAAAATCCTCGTCGTGTGTAAAAACGTGTTCTATCTTATCATTGAAAATCCTCGTCGTGTGTAAAAACGTGTTCTATCTTATCATTGAAAATCCTCGTCGTGTGTAAAAACGTGTTCTATCTTATCATTGAAAATCCTCGTCGTGTGTAAAAACGTGTTCTATCTTATCATTGAAAATCCTCGTCGTGTGTAAAAACGTGTTCTATCGTATCATTGAAAATCCTCGTCGTGTGTAAAAACGTGTTCTATCTTATCATTGAAAATCCTCGTCGTGTGTAAAAACGTGTTCTGTCCAAAACATGTAAAATCTTTGTTATCATTACATTATCTTTATTTCCAAATTTATTCAACATGTTAAACTTTTAAATATATTTCTTTTTTTTTTTTACTTAAAAATTATGTCATCTAACCAAGTAGTATGCCAAACATTCTATAAACAGTGGTCGCGTTGAATCATGTCCTGCCACTGATATCTAGACCCTGCACTAGTTTTGTTCCTCCAAATGAATCTGAGAAATAACAAGATAACAAAGCCACGAATCAGATTAATTATCATACATTAGTGAAATCAACTAGGACTTATTTCAACTGTTGAGGAAGATGCTAGCCTAGTACTATCTAACAAATTGGCACTAATAATCCCTGTAACACTTAACCCATAGAGAACAAACTGCTGGCGAAGTATTATCTAAGAAAGTAGC
This sequence comes from Lymnaea stagnalis, assembly GCA_964033795.1. Taxonomy (NCBI): domain Eukaryota; kingdom Metazoa; phylum Mollusca; class Gastropoda; family Lymnaeidae; genus Lymnaea; species Lymnaea stagnalis. Next base: position 154,346 of record CAXITT010000332.1, read on the forward strand.
ATTTGTAATCAATTTAACATTATCTCCTTAGGGAACAAAAGACTAACATAGCACTATCTAACAAATTAGCAACTATAATCAATTTAGCCCTTTCTTTAAATAGAAAAAAATGCTAGCATAGTACTATCTAACAAATTAGCAACTATAATCAATTTAGCCCTTTATTTAAAGAGAAAAAATGCTAGCATAGCACTATCTAACAAATTAGCAACTATAATCAATTTAGCGCTTTCTTTAAAGAGAAAAAAAGCTAGCATAGCACTATCTAAAAAATTAGCAACTAATCAATTTAGCGCTTCCTTTAAAGAGAAAAAAATGCTAGCATAGCACTATCTAACAAATAAGCAACTATAATCAATTTAGCCCTTTCTTTAAAGAGAAAAAAATGCTAGCATAGCACTATCTAACAAATTAGCAACTATAATCGATTTAGCCCTTTCTTTAAAGAGAAAAAAATGCTAGCCCAGCAGTATCTAACAAATTAGCTACTATACTCAGTTTAGCCCTTTCTTTAAAGAGAAAAAAATGCTAGCATAGCACTATCTAACAAATTAGCTACTATACTCAGTTTAGCCCTTTCTTTAAAGAGAAAAAAATGCTAGCCCAGCAGTATCTAACAAATTAGCTACTATACTCAGTTTAGCCCTTTCTTTAAAGAGAAAAAAATGCTAGCCCAGCAGTATCTAACAAATTAGCTACTATACTCAGTTTAGCCCTATCTTTAAAGAGAAAAAAATGCTAGCCCAGCAGTATCTAACAAATTAGCTACTATACTCAGTTTAGCCCTTTCTTTAAAGAGAAAAAAATGCTAGCATAGCACTATCTAACAAATTAGCTACTATACTCAGTTTAGCCCTTTCTTTAAAGAGAAAAAAATGCTAGCCCAGCAGTATCTAACAAATTAGCTACTATACTCAGTTTAGCCCTTTCTTTAAAGAGAAAAAAATGCTAGCCCAGCAGTATCTAACAAATTAGCTACTATACTCAGTTTAGCCCTTTCTTTAAAGAGAAAAAAATGCTAGCCCAGCAGTATCTAACAAATTAGCTACTATACTCAGTTTAGCCCTTTCTTTAAAGAGAAAAAATGCTAGCCCAGCAGTATCTAACAAATTAGCTACTATACTCAGTTTAGCCCTTTCTTTAAAGAGAAAAAATGCTAGCCTAGCACTATCTAACAAATTAGCAACTATAACCAGTTGAACAATCTCTCCACAGGGACCGGTTCCGTACGATGACGAACGTCATGGGGGACAGTCTCGGTGCAGGAATCGTCAACCACTACTCTGTGGACGAGATGCCGCCTCTGGACCATGAGATGCACGACACAGAACCGGAGAAGGTCCCCAACGGCCAGCAGCAGGAGACGACACCTGTGTAACACTAGGTCCATCCCACCTCACGGCACAAACATAGACTCTTCTGATTGGCTGATGGGTTGGCTTCGGCATGACGGAAGTGACGTCATTTGTAAACTAACCTTTCGGATTGTCTTTTGGTCGACTGTTGATTTGATTCGTTTATCCACACATTAATACATCTGTAATCAGTGATTGAATAAGTCATTGAAGTGTCCAGAAAATAAATTGTGTCGAGGCTGGGACTGAGACTTAACAAAGCAGTGTCGCCTGGCGGTGTTCTGTTGCGTCTCAGTTCAAGCTTTCCCGCGAACTATGTTTGCTAGTTCCAGAGTCTACAGCTCAATAGCTGAACAGCTGAGTAGCTAAACAGCTGAGTAGCTGAACAGCTGAGTAGCTAAACAGCTGAGTAGCTGGACAGCTGAGTAGCTGGACAGCTGAGTAGCTGGACATCTGAACAGCTGAGTAGCTGAACAGCTGAGTAGCTGAACACCTGACCAGCAATCTTTGTTATCCCTATAACATTTTAATAAATTTGTCTTGATACTTTTTTAAAACAATGTATTTATGGCAATGCGTCTCCTTAATTTCTTTTTTCAACAAGGCCAAGTCTAGTATGTAAGGCAAAGACTAAAAAAAATTGTCTATTGTTTTGTCAAGTTTCGAAAGATAATAATAACCTTACATTGAAATGTAAATTTCTCTCATGACTTGATAGAATTCCGTGTAACAGAAAAGTGTTCTAATCATTTCAGTTTTGGAAAAGAAAAATCAATATCTATATTTTCTTTGTCTCCTTGTACTCTAACTCTCATATCTTCAAACACTTCGAGACTTAACAGATGATTAGACTCACTTGCCACGTTGCATTGGTTAAAGTTTAAATTATTTTTGGTTCATCACGTCAGGTTTTTGACTCGACTAATGTTCATAAGAATTTTTTTTTATTATGGTACATTTTTAAAAATGTTTTATTTCGGATCAAATATAAAAAAAAAAAAGAAAATAAAACAGGAAGTCAGCGGCTCGATAAGGGGGTACGTCCATTTTTTTGTAAAACAGAGTAGCTTGCCCTTGGACACTTTTTCCCCTTCTGGGGAGGTCCTGGTTCCTCTTTGATTTTTCTAAACTTTATTCGATGAAGCTGAGTAGGGCTTATTAAAACATGACTCTGTAATAAAATGTTTGTAAAATGCAGCGTGTTTTCGATACAAATAATTTATTTCCCTTCAATTCATGGTCCAATCGATGTTTACATTGGCAACCTGTGCCAGCCACCAGTGATGTCCTCTAATCATGGCAGCGACCAATGAAGTCATCACACCATGGAATCGACCAGTGATACGAAAGCGGGGCAACCTTGACCTCCTCGTTTCTGCCCGGATATAAAAAGGTGTTTTATAAAATATTTTTTTTATATTAGAAAAATAAAAAATAAAATTAGCGGTCGTACCCCATAGATACGAAACTAAATTTTATTTTTTTCATCTTTTGGCAACTAAATGTCTAAGCATACAAACATCAAAGCTTATTTGGCAACACATATCTATAGATAGATAGATTAAGCTGTTTTATATTCAATCTTTTTTTTTCATGAACTCAACATTTCTTCATCTTTCAAAAACCAACTTGAGCGCAGAGTTCACTTTAATAAAAAAAAAAAAAAAAGAAATACTAACATCACGATCAATGTACATAACCATTACAGAAACTTGATATGTATATTGTGTACATACCACGTGTACATAAATCTATNAATCTTTTTTTTTCATGAACTCAACATTTCTTCATCTTTCAAAAAACAACTTGAGCGCAAAGTTCACTTTAATAAAAAAAAAAAAAAAAAGAAATACTAACATCACGATCAATGTACATAACCATTACAGAAACTTGATATGTATATTGTGTACATACCACGTGTACATAAATCTATGGACCACCTAGCAATATTTTTGTATGATGTACACACATATTTCTCTACACCGAGCGTCAAATTATGACTTGTATATCTCAGCTGTACCATGGTCATATATTTGTACCTTCAGACTAGGCTTGCTGGATTTTATTCTGTACTCTACACAAAAATCGCGTTAGAATTGTGAGTAGCATCATGCAGCATGGTAGCTGGATGTCCTTGTAAATAGAACTTTTTTTTCTAGATTTGATGTTGGTTTTTGAAAAAAAAAAAACTGGTTGTGATATTTCCACTTTATACACTAGGTTGTGATACGATCCAAGACAGCACATTTTGTTGGTGTATTTCAATGGTTGTGATACTTTGTTAGTATAAGACAGAGTCTGTGACATCTTTTTTTGAAATAATTCGAGGGTTGTGACAATTTGTTGGTGTAACACAGAGACTGTGACAATGTGTTGTGTAGGACAGTATTTGTTACAGTTGTTTGTGGAAACACAGTCTGTATAATAAAGTGGTTGTGGCACTTTGTTGATGTACGACCAGGTTGTTAGAGCGCGTTCATATTAGCTTAGTTTGCGACAGCTTGTCTTTATAAAGTGGTCTTAACTTTTTAATTTTTTTTTTATTATTAATTAAGAGGTTGTTACCTATTAAAAACGCATTCTACAGCTATCATGGTAAGAAGCGGACCAAAAACCAGCACTTGAATTTTTCATTTAATTTGACCATATTTGAGTGAGTTATAAAGTATAAAAAATGTAGACGTCTTATTGAACAATTCAGGCGAAAGATTGGTTTTGAGTATTACAAATAATTGATCAAAGAATTTTGTTTAAACATAGTGGTGGTTTTATATAGCGCGGTATCCCAGCCTGGGGATCGGCTTGTCATTTCTAAGACCGGAAATCGTCATTACGTAATGTTTCTATTTTTAGACACTATTTTCGTAAAACATAGATAGTCTCTAACAATTTATTTCCTCATATATATATATATATATATATATATATATATATATATATAATAGCAGAAACAACTTGTTTATCAAATATTTCTTTAAATAAAGTTGTAAACGCGAGTTTGTCTAGATCGAGACTCTCTACGCCCGCTCACACAAACAATGTTTCTATTTATAGACAATATTTTTGAAAAACATAGATAGTCTATAAAAATTTATTTCCTCATATATATATATATATATATATATATATATATATAATAGCAGCAACAACTTGTTTATCAAATATTTCGTTAAATAAAGTTGTAAACGCGAGTTTGTCTAGGTCGAGACTCTCTACGCCTGCTCACACAAACAGCTGTTGAGAGATTGGCCAAGCGTAATACCAGGATGTTTAATTGATATCTTCATATACCAGACGGTACGCCCGGATGTTCTATTAATAGATTTTCGCCATTAAACGACAAACCATTTTACATCTTCGCGACATAAAACATGGGGGAACCTCAAATGTTTGGGTTTAATTGAAACTACTTACCCGTTGGATCCCTTCAGCTAACGGTTGAAACTGTAAGTAGGTCTTCTAAAATAAAAAAAGTGGCGTTTCACAGCAAAGTGATTCGTGTGTTCTCGTGTGTTCTTGTGTGTTCGTATGTTCTTGTGTGTTCTCGTGTGATCGGGAGGCCAACAATTCTGTGTCACACCTAACACACTCTAAGCTAGTTCAAGTCATAATCCAATAGCATTTTGTCACTGTGTATATAAAGATATAACTTATTTTTTTCCATTGATGGGTCCACTTACATTGGTTGTGATGATGTAGCTATATTATCGCTTGTAAAATATCAATACCTATTGTTGTCATTTTTTGATGTTTTTTCACCACAAAACTTGATGGTTGTGATATAGTTACAATAAACTATTGTACTATTTTTTGTGATATATTTATAGAATGTAGTGGTTATTTTTACATCAGCAATGAAATCATTGAACTATGGAGCTATTGTGTCAACTAGATGTGGAGGTTATGATGCCAACTAGCAGTGGAGGTAATGATGTCAACTAGCAGTGGAGGTAATGATGTGAACTAGCAGTGGAGGTTATGATGTCAACTAGCAGTGGAGGTTATGATGTCAACTAGCAGTGGAGGTTATGATGTCAACTAGCAGTGGAGGTTATGATGTCAACTAGCAGTGGAGGTTATGATGTCATTTAACAGTGGAGGTTATAATGTAAACTAGCAGTGGAGGTTATTATGTCAACTAGCAGTGGACATGGTAATTGACCTAGGTGATACAGGTGTAGTTTTGATGGTTGCGATAATCAGATAATCCTGTGTTATACCAGATAACTATTTGTACTTATAGAAATTGTTACGATTAGACTGAAATCATGCGTTATATTAAAATTAAGAAGCCGACAATAAACTCAGACTTTGCAGCAACGTCTACAAGACGCTAATAAGAATACTATTAGAAAAGTTTATTGTTTGCTGAAATAACGTTGAAAGAAGCGTTTTCTGTTGATGAATATAAACATTGGACTTTACATGTTTGTATTAACAGTTTAAGAAGCCTTTCTACCTCTTCATTTATGGAATTAAATAATATCAGCTTTCGGTGGAAGAGAAAAGGGGAGGGGGCATCGAAGACAAGATCTTAAAATAGAGCAACCTCTCGGGTAGGACATCAGGGAACTGTAATGCCAATGTTCTGTTTTAAAGTCGAAGGAAATGTCTGTGAGTCACAGAGCCGTGGGCCACAGCGCGGTGGGTCCCAGAGCCGTGGGTCCCAGAGCCGTGGGCCACAAAGTGAGTCACAGAGCCGGGAGTCACAGAGCCGTGGGCCATAGACGTGGGCCGCAGAGCCGTGAGTCACAGAGCCGTGGGCCATAGAGACGTGGGCCACAGAGCCGTGATCCAAAGAGCCGTGGGACACAGAGCCGTGGGCCACAAAGCCGTGAGCCACACACCTATGGTTTGCATCGTGACATTAAAGTTGTGGAATTATTTGCAATCAACTACGTGTTTCACCGAGATGGTTTTTAAAGAGGAGAAATTGACATGAGGGAAAGAGGAGATGATGACATGGGAAAAGAGAAGAAATTGACATGAGGGAAAGAGGAGATAATGACATGGGAAAAGAGGAAAAGTTGACACGAGGGAAAGAGGAGATGATGACATGGGAAAAGAGAAGAAATTGACATGAGGGAAAGAGGAGATTATGACATAGGAAAATAGGAGAGATTGGTATGGGAAAAGAGGAAAAATTGACACGAAGGAAAGAGGAGATAATGACATAGGAAAAGAAGAGAGATTGGCATGGGAAAAGAGGAGAAATTGACATGAGGGAAAGAGGAGATAATGACATGGAAAAAGAGGAGGTAATGTCAGGGCAAAGAGTGGAGTTTGACATTGGGAAACAGGAGAGAATGACATGAGAAACAGGAGAGAGTGACATGGGGAGGTAGCTGAAGTCGTATTGATGTCGTGCTGATGTCATCCTGATGTGGCACAGCGAATGTGGTTAAGGCGAAAGCCAATTTCCTGTTGATTTGGTTATAAAGTTTCAACTGATCTGAACAGCACTAACCAGTCTGAGCTGAGCAGCTTTAACCAGTCTGATCTGAGCAGAACTAATCAGTCTGAGCTGAGCAGCACTAACATGTCTGAGCTGAGCAGCACTAACCAGTCTGAGCTGAGCCGCACTAACCAGTCTGAGCTGAGCAGCACTAACCAGTCTGAGCTGAGCAGCACTAACGTCAGACTCGACTCGTCGTCTAGCATGTCTGAGCTGAGCAGCACTAACCAGTCTGAGCTGAGCCGCACTAACCAGTCTGAGCTAAGCAGCATTAGTCAGTCTGAGCTGAGCAGCACTAACCAGTCTGAGCTGAGCAGCTTTAACCAGTCTGATCTCAGCAGCACTAACCAGTCTGAGCTGAGCAGCACTAACCAGTCTTATCTGAGCAGCACTAACCAGTCTGAGCTGAGCAGCACTAACCAGTCTGAGCTGAGCAGCACTAACCAGACTGAGCTGAGCAGCACTAACCAGTCTGAGCTGAGCAGTACTAACCAGTCTGAGCTGATCAGCACTAACCAGTCTGAGCTGAGCCGCTTTAACCAGTCTGATCTGAGCAGCACTCACCAGTCTGAGCTGACCAGCACTAACCAGTCTGAGATGAGCAGCGCTAACCAGTCTGATCTTAGCAGCACTAACCAATCTGAGCTGAGCAGCACTAACCAGTCTGAGCTGAGCAGTACTAACCAGTCTGATCGGAGCAGCACAAGCCAGTCTGATTAGAGCAGCGCTCATCGTGTCCTTTTCTCTTGGATTATTGATTGCGGCTTTGTGGTTAAACTACAAACGGCGCTTCTGTCTTGCGTCAATTTAGTAAAGGTCCACGGTGTAGGAGAGTTCACATGCCCCTTACCCATGTGTAGCTGCTAGAGGGTCAGCATGGACCGCCGGCAGGGACAGCTATTTTTGGCACAAGTAATACATTTTCATGACAATTGTTTATTAAATTAAGTGATATGTCTATTATAGAAATCTCAAGCTTATTTTGTATGCTCACTGATAAATCTGTCTTGAAAATGCCTAGGTTCTAATATCTAACTTGGCGTGTTGCGTCGACAACTGTCCCGTGCTGACTGTGTGTGACCAGATCTGACTGTGTGGTGGTTTTTTTTCTCAGTGGCGTAGCTAGGGCTGGTGTCATCCGTGGCGGTAAACTCATTGTGTCATCCCCTCCCCCCCACACACACACGTTTTCAACCGACTTTATCGGGGCATTTCTTCTTGTTGAAATAAGTATAACAATGACAAGAACAAAACAAAATTAATTGAAAGTCAGAAGGTAAAGGTATTTAAGAACTGTAACACGTCGTTAGAATCACCCGACCACATCGTATTTGGCATCAAAAGCTTCATATCTCAGAAATTAGATAAATATAGCTTCCTGTCAAATAGGAACACTACCGAGCGCTTCTACCGGCGTTGAATAGTTGTCAAAAACGATATTTTCTGACCTAATTATATGAGCACCTTGTTTTTTGACGCATCAACCTTGAACTCTTCATAATGCACGCATTTGGATTGGTTACATGTCCAGAAAATGTATGTGTTATCGGTTATCCTTTTATGACCGAGCAGTTTGTGATCTCTGTAAATATTCAATTTTTCCATTTCGTGCGCCCCTCCCCCCTGATATGATCACACCCGGTACGGTTTGCACCCCTCCCCCCCCCAGCTACGCCACTGTGTTATCTAGATATTTAACGGAATCAAATTTAATTTGCTAACACCTCTCCGAAAATTTGCTTAATTTAATCAACATTTTGTTAGTTGAACTTACTTTATGTAAATTTAATAATTCTTGTTTTTTCCATGACAATTCTACACATTTTAGAAAGCTAAATCCACACAAACCTAATTATTTGAAAGATTCCATTAGCCAAGAATATCCTATTTAATAAGTAGCTGTTATTTTATCGACATTTGTATTGTTCTAGATTTGAAGCTGATTGTTCTATACGCTGGGGTAGATTTGGACTTGAGATGATGTATCAAGATTTTGTTTCTAGAAATATAGATTGCAAGAAATTGGGCTAAAAATGCTTGCCATTTATTTATATTTTAGAAACTTCTAGAAAATTGCCTAATGCAAACATTTTTTTTAATGCAGATGAATCCGATTGTCAGTTGTTGATGCAGTAATGTTTAGAGTGCATTGGTCGATTGGCTACCTCTATTAGAGTGCATTGGTCGATTGGCTACCTCTATTAGAGTGCATTGGTCGATATGCTACCTCATTTAGAGTGCATTGGTCGATATGCTACTTCTATAAGGGTGCATTGGTCGATTGGCTACCTCTATTAGAGAGCATTGGTCGATTTGCTACCTCTATCAGAGTGTATTGATCGATTTGCTAGTCTATTAGTGTGCATTGGTCGATTTGCTACCTCTATTAGAGTGCATTGGTCGATATGCTACCTCTTTTAGAGTGTATTGGTCCATTTGCTACCTCTTTTTATATGTATTTTGATATTACGTCTAATCATTTTTTTACTATAGATTTTTGTTGTTCTTTACTTAATCAAACATCTGTATGTAATCTCCTGCCCTCATTTACAGCACATATTTACCATTTTTTACAAAGAAATAGTTAATTTACCACTATATGTACGAAGACATCATTCATTTTTTAGCTTTTTGTACGAAGACATCATTCATTTTTAGCTTTTTGTACGAAGACATCATTCATTTATAGCTATATGTATGAAGACATCATTAATTAATAGATATGTGTATGAAGACATCATTAAAATTATAGCTATTCGTACATCATTCTTATAGACAGTCGTGCGTTCCTTAATAAAATTTATAAAATAAACACAGTGTTATTTCAATTTTTCTTTTTCTTGACTTTTTTGTGTGTTTGTCTTCTAGGCGATCATATCCAAAAAGTTTTCATGTAAATGTCAACCCTGTCATGTAAATGTCATCCCTGTCATGTAAATGTCACCCATGCCCTGTAAATGTCACCCATGTCCTGTAAATGTCACCCATGTCATGTAAATGTCACCCATGTCATTAAAATGTCACCCATGTCATGTAAATGTCACCCATTACATGTAGATGTCACCCCTGTCATGTAAATGTCACCCATGTCATGTAAATGTCACCCCTGTCATGTAAATCCATTCTTGAACCAGCTCCCCTTCCATATCCGTCATTGTGAAACCTCGTCCATTTTCAAAAAGTCCCTTAAAACTCATCTGTTTAGGTCCGCCTATGACCTGTGATGCACCCTCTTGCCCTGCCTCATTTTCTGTTTCGTGTTGATCCTGAAGTATGGGCCAAAACCTGTCAAAGTGTCCTCGTTTTATAGCCATTTTCATTGTTTCTATAGTATAGTAGTTACTATCCTAATGTCTCATTTTTATTTAACTTAGTTTACATGTTTTTAATAATTGTAAAGCGCTTAGAGCTTTATGGTAAGCGCTATATAAAAATGACTAAATAAATAAATAAATGTCATCCCTGTCATGTAAATGTAGCCAATGTCATGTAAATGCCACCCTGTCATGTAAATGTCATCAATGTCATAAAAATGTCACCCCTGTCATTAAAATGTCACCCATGTCATGTAAATGCCACCCCTGTCATCTAAATGTCACCCGTCATGTAAATGTCACCCCTGTCATTAAAATGTCACCCATGTCATGTAAATGTCACCCATTACATGTAATTGTCACCCCTGTCATGTAAATGTAATCCCTGTCATGTAAATGTAGCCCATGTCATGTAAATGCCACCCCTGTCATGTAAAAATCACCCATGTCATGTAAATGTCACCCCTGTCATTAAAATGTCACCCATGTCATGTAAATGTCACCCATTACATGTAAATGTCACCCATGTCATGTAAATGTCATCCATGTCATTTAAATGTCACCCATGTCATGTAAATGTCACTCATGTCATGCAATGTCACCCATTTCATGTAAATGTCCCCCCTTTCATGTATATGTCCCCCCCCCCCCCCCAGAATTAAGTGTTCACCCCCATTCAATATTTAGGCACACATTAAATATTCCTTACCAAGGGAATGATTTCCTCGGTCGAGACTCGGAGTCCACAGGCCTGGTGTTGGGAGTTAACGAAAGTGGAGTGTGGACCACCAGCATAACATGTTCTGCCGTCACTGTATGTGGTGACGTCAGTGCAATCACTGGGATGACCCCCATGGAACGTAATAACAACTTTACTATGTTCCAAGTTCCTAACAATGACGCTTTGATTCGCCAGATCACGTCCAGAACATTCACACGGGCCAAATTCACCAAAACATCTTTTTAGGTTGACAGGTAGAGTTTGTGGGACAAACCGGGTGAACATTGAATCTGCTCTCAAGGCGAGCAAAAGAAAGATGGGACGTGGTATGGGCAAGACTTAGCTGAGATGGGCTAGACATAGCTGAGATGGGCTAAACTTAGTTGAGACGGGATAGACTTAGCTGAAACATGATAGACTTAGCTGAGACGGGCTAGACTTAGCTGAGACGGACTAGACTTAGCTGAGACGGGATAGACTTAGCTGAAACGGGCTAGACTTAGCTGATACGATCTAGACTTAACTGAGACGGGCTAGACTTAGCTTAGTTGGGCTAGACTTAGATGAGACAGGCTAGACAACTGAGACCTGCTAAACTTAGGTTGGAATGGCGAAGTTTTGTGAGAGAAAGATTGTTGAGATCATGTTGAGTGCTACTGATGTAGAGATCCAATGCTTTTATGGCAGAGAAAACACACAACAGGAGGATGAATTGTTCTCATTTCAGAGACAGCGAAAGTCGACCTGGACACCACCATCGGATCAATCCAACCTCTCTAAACAAGAATCTCAGGCGCTGTCTGCGTTACGTAAACGTAACGACATTGTGATCAAACGTGCCGACAAGGGTGGCACTGTCGTAGTTTGGGACAAAAATTTATATATTAAAGAGGCTGATAAACAATTGAGGGATGAAAGATTCTATAAGCCCCTCAAGAATAACCCCATTATTCAACATAATGAAATTGTGTATCAAACAATAAAAAAACTCATTAACGAATCAGCACTTCCAAAATCGGCCTCTTCTTTACACATTTTCAATAGTGACCTTGGCAAACCTTCTTTCTATTTGCTGCCTAAAATTCACAAAGTGGGCAACCCGGGACGACCTATTGTCTCAGTCTGCGCTTGCCCCACTGAACACATTTCAGAATTCTTAGATGAAGTCTTTCAACCCTATGTTACCTCATTACCCTCCTACATTAAAGATACCAACCACGATTTAGTGACAACATTTAATTCTCTAAACATCAACTCTGACACAAAACACTCACTGTTTTTACTTGATGTCTGCTCCTTGGACACATCAATCCCACATGCTGACGGCCTTAGGGCCTTGAAATTTTTCCTAGAAAAAAAAAACCGCACTCCTCTATTCCTACTGACACTATCATCAGATTGGCCGAACTGGTACTTGACCTCAACTCCTTTGAATTTAATGGCCATTTCTTTGATCAAATCAGTGGTGTAGCCATGGGCAACAAAATGGGCCCTAGTTATGCTTGCCTATTCATGGGTCATTTTGAATATATGATAGAGAGGGCATATACTGGCCATATTCCTGAATTTTATAGGAGATACATAGATGACGGCATGGGTATCATAAGCATGGAAACTAATGATCTCCAGACATTTATAGATTCTTTAAACTCATTTCACCCATCAATAAAATTTACTTCTCAAATCTCTGGACATTCTGTCAACTTCTTTGATATCACCGTAACTTTGAAAGAAAACGAATTGATTACATCTGCCTACTACAAACCAACTGACAGCCATAGTTACCTATTGTACTCATCCTCCCACCCTAAATCATGAAAGACTCTATACCTTTCTCACAACTTCTTAGACTACGGTGTCTCTGCCAAATTGATGAGGAATTTCTAGAAAGAGCCGATGAAATGATGGATTTCTTCCGCTCCAGATCCTATCCTGAAACTACTCTGGTCTCAGCACTAGATCGCATCAGCACGATCACACGAAAAGAGGATTTCAAAACTCGCCCAAACAACAATGAAGATCGTACCAAACTTATACTAACCTACCACCCTCACAATTTAACTGCCAAAAAAATATTCCTAAAAAATCGTAGCATACTTCTTGCTGAAACTGATACCAACAGGGTTTTCTCATCCCCTCCACTGATTGTCTTTAGATGGGACAGAAATCTAGGTGATCTTCTGGTTCATAGACGCCTTCGATCTCAACCGTCTTACGTTGGTACTAAACCATGCTTAAGAGGCCGCTGCAGGACTTGTCCCTTTAGACTTCAAACTGAAAGCATTGGCCTCCCTAAAGGTACCTTTACCATTAAAGAGGGTTTCACCTGTGTCAGCAGAAATGTAATATATGCGATTGTGTGCCGTAGATGCCAATCTAGTTACATAGGGGAAACTGGGAGAAGATTGGCTGATATGTTTCCTGAACATCTTCGGGATATTGAGCAATGTAAACCTTCCCCGGTCTCTTCTCATTTCAACCAAAAAGAACATAAAGGTGCATTTGATTTAACCATTACGGCACTGATTTCATGCAGTAACACACCAGAGAGGGTTAAAAGGGAAAATACATGTATTCAGCTGTTTTGCACCATATCTCCATATGGTATTAATCAAATAATATCCTACTGATGTTTCTCTGTTTCCCTATATTTCATCTATTTTTTTATAGCTGTTTGTTGATGTATCCCTGGATATTCTGGTCCTTTATTATTGTGGACTTCTATTTTCACAGTGTTAATATTTATATTCTCTCGCTTCCTGTGTTCCCACTTCCGGAGACACGAATGAATACTGCTTGAGTTGTCTACTGTACTCTTTTCTTTGTTACATTTTCATTTCTATTGTTGGCTGAGGAAGGCTTTATGCCGAAACGTCCTTGTTTTTTGTCCTGTTATCTTATTTCAAGCTTCCACATACTTCTTTTCGCTATTTCACATTGACTTAGCTGAGACGGGCTAGACTTAGCAGTGACAGCCTAGACAACTGAGATGGGGTAGACTTAGCTGAGACAGGCTGGACTTAGCTTAGACGGGCTAGACTTAGCTGATACGGACCAGACGTAGCTGAGACGGAGCAAACTTCACTGAGACGGGCTACACTTAGCTTAGATGAACAAGACTTAGCTGAGACGAACTAGACTTAGCTGACACAGGCTATTCTTAGCTTAGATGAGCTAGACTTAGCTTAGACGGCCTAGACTTAGCTGAGACGATCTATACCTAGCTGATACGGCTGATACAAATGAGAAGGGCTTTACTTAGCTTAGACGAGCTTGACATAGCTTAGACGGGCTAGACTTAGCTTAGACGGGCTAGACTTAACTGAGACGGGACATACTTAGCTTAGACGAGCTAGACTTAGCTTAGACGGACTAGACTAGCTGAGACCGGCTAGACACTTGAGACGCTCTAGACTTTGCTTAGACGGATAGACTTAGCTGAGACGGGCTAGACTTACCTGAGACGGGCTAGACTTACCTGAGACGGGCTAGACTTATCTGAGACGGGCTAGACTTAGCTGTGACAGCCTAGACAACTGAGACGGGATAGATTTAGCTTAGATGAGCTAGACTTAACTTAGATGGGCTAGACTTATCTGAGACGGGCTAGACTTAGCTGAAACGGGTTTAGACTTAGCTGAGACGGGCTAGAATTAGATGAATCGGACTAGACTTAGCTGAGATTGGCAAGCCTTAGCTGAGACGGGCTAAGCTAACTTAGATGGGCTTGATCTAGCTTATACGACCTAGACTTATCTGAGACGGGCTAGACTTAGCTGAGACGGATTAGACTTAGATGAGACTGGATAGACTTAGTTTAGACGGGCTAGACTTAGCTGAGACGGACTAGACTTAGCTGAGACGGACTAGACTTAGCTGAGACGGACTAAAAACTAGCTGAAACATGCTAGACTAAGCTGATACGGGCTAGACGACTGACACAGTCTAAACTGAGCTTTCACGGTTTAGACTTAGCTGATACGGGCTAGACTTAACTGAGACGGGCTAGACAACCGACATACGCTAGAATTATCTAAGACGGCTAGACTTAACTGAGACGGGCTAGTTTTAGCTGATAAGAACTAGACTAAGCTGAGACGGGCTAGACGTAGCTCATATGGACTAGACATCTGAAACTGGCTAGACTTAACTGAGACGGGCTAGACTTAGCTTAGTTGGGCTAGACTTAGATGAGATAGGCTAGACAACTGAGACCTGCTAAACTTAGCTGATACGTGCTAGACTTAGCTGATACGGGCTAGACTGAACTGAGACGGTCTAGACAAATTAAACAGTCTAAACTTAGTTTAGACGGGCTAGACTAAACTGAGACGGGCTAGATGTAGCTGATACGGCTAGACTTAGCTGATAAGAACTAGACTGAGCTGAAACGGGCTACACTTAGCTTAGACGGGCTAGCCATAGCTCAAACAGACATCTGACACTGGCTGGACTTAATTGAGACGGGCTAGACTTAGCTGAGACTGGCTAGAATTTGCTTAGACGGGCTAGACTTACCTGAGACGGACTAGACTTAGCTGAGACAGACTAGACTTAACGGAGACGGGCTACACTTAGCTGAGACGGACTAGACATAGCTTAGACGGGCTAGACTTAGCTGAGACAGGGTATTCTTAGCTTAAACGAGCAAGACTTAGCTTACACGGGCTAGACTTATCTGAGACGGGCTAGACTTAGCTGAGACGGGCTATACAAATGAGAAGGGCTAGACTTAACTTCGACGAGCTTAACATAGCTTAGACGGACTAGACTTAGCTTAGACGTGCTAGACTTTGCTTAGATGGGCTAGACTTAGATGAAATGGGATAGACTTAGCTTTGACGGGATAGAGAAAATTGAGATGGTCTAGACTTAGCTAAGATGGCCTATACAAATGAGAAGGGCTAGACTTATCTGAGACGGGTTGACTTAGCTGAGACGGGCTATACAAATGAGAAGGGCTAGACTTAGCTTCGATGACCTTAACATAGCCAGACGGACTAGACTTAGCTTAGACGTGCTAGACTTTGCTTAGACGAGCTAGACTTAACTGAGATGGGCTAGAGTTAGCTACGACGGCCTAGACTTAGCTTAGACGGGCTAGACTTAGCTGAGACGGGATAGACTTAGCTTTGACGGGATTGAGAAAATTGAGATGGTCTAGACTTAGCTAAGACGGCCTATACAAATGAGAAGGGCTACACTTTACTGAGATGGACTAGACAACTGTGACGGGCTAGACTTAGATGAGACGGGCTACACTTAGCTGAAACATGCTAGACTTAGCTGAGACAGGCTAGACAACTGAGCATTTCTAAACTTAGCATTCACGGGCTAGAATTAGCTGAGACAGGCTAGACATAGCTTAGATGGGCTAGACTTAGCTTATACGGGCTAGACGTAACTGAGACGGGCTAGACAATTGAAACAGGCTTGACTTAGTTTAGACGGGCTAGATTTAGCGGAGACATTTTGACTTAACTGAGATGGGCTAGACTTAGCTGAGACGGACTAAACGTATCTGAGACGGGCTAGACTAGGCTGAGACAGGCTATTCTTAGCTAAGACGAGCTACACTTAGCTTAGACGAGCTACACTTAGCTTAGACGGGCTAGACTTAGCTGAGACGTGCTAGACTTAGCTGAGACGGGCTATACAAATAAGAAAGGATATTCTTAGTTTAGATGGGCTAGACTAAGCATAGACGGGCTAGACATAGCTGAGGCGGGATAGACTTAGTTTAGACAAGCTAGACTTAGCTTAGACGGACTAGACTTAGCTGAGACAGATTAGACACTTAAGACGGGCTAGACTGAGCTGAGACGGGCTAGACTTAGCTGAGACGGTCTAGACTACCTGAGATGGACTAGACTCACCTTAGACGAGCTAGACTTAGCTGAGTCGTTCTTGACGTAGCTGAGACAGGCTAGACTTAGCTGTGACAGCCTACACAACTTAGACGGAATATACTTATCTGAGACGGCTAGATTTAGCTGAAACGGGCTATACCTACTTGAGATCGGCTAGAATTAGCTAAAACGCCCTAGACTTAGCTGAGATTGGCTAGACATATCCGATACGTGCTAAACTAATGAGACTGGCTAGACTTAACTGAGACGGGCTAGACTTAGTTGAAATGGACTAGACTGAACTGAGACGGGCTATACTTAGCTGAGACGGACTAGACTTAGCTTAGACGGGCTAGACTAAGCTGAGTTAGGGTATTCTTAGATTAAACGTGCAAGACTTAGCTTAGACAGGCTTGAATTTATCTGAGACGGGCTAGACTTAGCTGAGACGGGCCATACAAATGAGAAGGGCTAGACTTAGCTTCGACGAGCTTGACACAGCTTAGACGGGCTAGACTTAGCTTAGACGTGCTAGACTTTGCTTAGACTGGCTAGACGTAGCTGAGACAGGCTAGACAATTGAGACTGGCTAAACTTAACTTTCACGGGCTAGACTTAGCTGACACGGGCTAGACATAGCTTAGACGGGTTAGACTTAGCTTATACGGGCTAGACTTAACTGAGACGGGGTAGACACTTGAAACAGGCTAGACTTAGTTTAGACGGCTAGACTTATTTGAGACGTGGTAGATTAAGCGGAGACGGTTTGACTTAACTGAGACTGGCTAGACTTAGCTGATACAAACTTTACTAAGCTGAGACGGGCTAGACTTAACCTAGACGGGCTAGACTTAGCTGATACGTGCTAGACTACTGAAACTGGCTAGACATAACTGAGACGGGCTAGACTTTGCAAAAATGGGCTAGTTTTAGCTGAGATTGGCTAAAGTTTGTTTAGATGGGCTAAGTTTAGCTTAGACGGGCTAGACCTAGCTTTTACGAGATAGACTTAGCTGAGACGGGTTTAACTTAGCTGAGATGGGTTTAACTTAGCTCATACGGGTTAGGGTTAATTATGATGGGCTAGAATTAGCTTAGACGGCTTGGACTTAGATTAGACGGCTAGACTTTGCTGATACGGACTAGACTTAGCCGAGACGGACTAGACTTAAGAGAAACGGGTTAAACTTAGACTAGTCGGACTAGACTTAGCTGATATGTGCTAGACTACTGAGACTGGCTAGACTTAACTGAGACGGGCTAGACTTAGCTGAGATGGACTATACTGAATTGAGACGGGCTACACTTATCTGAGATTAGCCCTAGACTAAGATGAGACGGGCTATACAAATGAGAAGCTCTAGACTTAGCTTAGACGAGCTTGATATAGCTTAGACGGGCTAGACTTAGGTAATGCGTGCTAGAATTTGCTAAGACGGGCTAGACTTAGATGAGACGGGATAGACTTAGCTCAAACGAGCTAGAATTAGCTTAAAAGGGCTAGACTTAGCTGAGACTGGCTAGACAATTGAGACGGACTAGACTTTGCTGAGACAGACTAGACTTAGCTGAAAAGGTGTAGACTTTCCTGTGACTGACTTGACTTAGCTGAGACGGGCTAGACTTACCTGTGACAGCCTAGACAACTGAGATGGGCTAGACTTAGCTTAGATGGGATAGACTTAGCTGATATGTGCTAGACTAGTGAGACTGGCTATACTAAACTGAGACGGGCTAGACTTAGCTGAGATGGACTATACTGAATTGAGACGGGCTACACTTAGCTGAGACGGACTAGACATAGCATAAACGAGCAAGACTTAGCTGGACGGGCTAGACTTAGCTAAGACGGGCTGTACAAATGAAAAGGGTTAGACTTAGCTTTGACGAGCTTGACAAAGCTTAGACGGGCTAGACTTAGCTTAGACCTGCTAGACTTTGCTTAGAAGAGCTAGACTTAACTGAGATGGGCTAGACTTAGCTGAGACGGGCTAGAGACATTTGAGATGGGCTAGACTTAGCTTAGAAAGGCTAGACTTAGCTGTAACGGGCAAGACGTAGCTGAGACGGCTATACTCCATTTAGACGGACTAGACAACTGTGATGACCTAGCCTTAGATGAGACGGGCTAGACTTAGCTGAAACATGCTAGATCTAGCGAAGACAGCTAGACAACTGAGACTGGCTAAACTTAGCTTTCTCGGGCTAGACTTGGCTGAGACGGGCTAGACATATCTTAGACGGGCTAGACTTAGCTGATACGGGCTAGACGTAACTGAGACTTAGACTTCGACTAGGCTGAGATAGGCTTTTCTTAGCTTAGACAAGCTACACTTAGCTTAGACGGGCTAGACTTAGTTGAGACGGGCTAGACACTTAAGACGGGCTAGACTGAGCTGAGACGGGCTAAACTTAGCTGAGACGGGCTAGACTATCTAAGACGGACTAGATTCACCTTAGACGGGCTAGACTTAGCTGAGTCGTGCTTGACTACTGAAACTGGCTTGACTTAAATGAGACGGGCTAGACTTAGCTGAGATTGGCTAGACTTAGCTGATACGTGCTAGACTACTGAGACTGGCTAAACTTAACTGAGACGGGCTAGACTTAGCTCATATGGACTAGACTGAACTGAGACGGGCTACACTTACCTGAGACGGACTAGATTTAGCTTAGATGGGCTATACTTAGCTGAGACAGTGTATTCTTAGATTAAACGAGCAAGACTTAGCTTAGAAGGGCTAGACTTAGCTGAGACGTGCTATACAAATGAGAAGGGCTAGACTTAGCTTCGACGAGCTTGACATAGATTAGACGGGCTAGACTTTGCTTAGACGGGCTAGACTTCACTGAGATGGGCTAGAGAAAATTGAGATGGGCAAGACTTAGCTTAGACGGGCTAGACTTAGCTGAAATGGGCTGGACGTAGCTGAATCGACTATACTCCAATGAGACGGACTATAATTAGCTGAGTCGGGCTAGACAACAGTGACGGGCTAGACTTAGATGAGACGGGCTAGACGTAGGTTAGACGGGCTAGACTTAGCTGAGACGGACTAAACTTAGCTGAGAGGGGTTAGACTTAACTGAGACGATCTAGATTTAACGGAGACGGTTTCACTTAACTGAGATGGGCTAGACTTAGCTGATACAAACAAGACTAAGCTGAGACGGGCTAGACGTAGCTGATACGAACTAGACTAAGCTGAGATGGGCTAGACGTATTTTGACAGCTAAACTTAGCTGATATGTGCTAGACTACTGAAACTGGCTAGACTTATCTGAGACGGGCTAGACTTCACTGAGACGAGCTATACAAATGAGAAGGTCTAGACTTAGCTTAGACCAAATTGACAGAGCTTAGACGGGCTAGACTTAGGTAAGACGCGCTAGACTTTGCTTAGAAGGGCTAGACTTAGATGTGACAGGATAGACTTAGCTCAGACGAGCTAGACTTAGCTTAGACGGACTAGACTTTGCTTAGACCGTCTAGACACTTGAGACGGGCTAGACTTTGCTTAGACGGACTAGACTTAGCTGAAAAGGGGTAGACTTAACGGTGACGGATTAAACTTCGCTTAGACGGGCTAGACTTACCTGTGACAGCCTAGACAACTGAGACGGGCTGGACGTAGCTTACACGAGCTAGACTTAACTAAGATGGGCTAGACTTAGCTGAGACGGGGCTATAGTTATTTGAGATGGGCTAGACTTAGCTTAGACGGCCTAGACTTAGCTTAGACGGGCTAGACTTAGCTGAAACGGGCTAGACGTAGATGAGACGGGCTATACTCCACTGTGTCGCACTAGAAGTAGCTGAGAAGGGCAAGATAACTATGACGGGCTAGACTTAGCTTATAGGAGCTAGACTTAACTAAGACGGGCTAGACTTAGCTGAGATGGGATATAGTTATTTGAGATGGGCTAGACTTAGCTTAGACGGCCTAGACTTAGCTTAGACGGGCTAGATTTAGCAGAAACGGGATAGACGTAGCTGAGACGGGCTATACTCCACTGAGACGCACTAGAATTAGCTGAGACGGGCTAGACAACTGTGATGAGCTAGACTTAGATGAGAGGAAACATGCTAGACTTAGCTGATACGGTTAGACTTAGCTGAAACGAGCTAGACTTAACTGATACGAGCTATACATAACTGATATAGGCTAGACTTAGCTTAGTTGGGCTAGTCTTAGATTAGACAGGCTAGACAACTGAGACTGGCTAAACTTAGCTTTCACGGGCTAGACTTAGCTGAGACGGGCTAGACTTAGCTTAGACGGGCAAGAGTTAGCTGATACGGGCTAGACTTAACTGAGACAGGCTAGACAACTGAAAAAGGCTGGACTTAGTTTAGACGGGCTAGACTTAGCTGATACCTGCTAGACTACCGAGACTGGCTAGACTTAACTTAGCTGAGATTGACTAGACTTAGCTGAGCAGGCTAGACTTAGCTGAGACGGACTAAACTTAGCTGAGACGGGCTAGACTTGGCTGAGACAGGCTAATCTTAGTTTAGACGGGCTACACTTAGCTTACACGGGCTAGACTTGGCTTTGACGGGCTAGACTTAGCTGAGACGAGCTATACAAATAAGAAGGGCTAGACTTAGCTTAGATGGGCTAGACTTAGCTGAGACGGGATAGACTTAGCTTAGAAAAGCTAGACTTAGTTTAGACGGGCTAGACTTATCTGAGACGGGCTAGACTAGCTGAGACCGGCTATACAAATGAGAAGGGCTAGAATTAGCTTAGACGAGCTAGCCTTAGCTTAGACGTGCTAGACTTTGCTTATACAGGCTAGACAGATGAGACGGGATATACTTAGTTTAAACAGGCTAGACTAAGCTTAGACGGGCTAGACTTAGCTTAGACAGGCTAGACTTAGCTGAGACTGGCTAGACACTTGAGACGGGCTAGACTTTGCTTAGATGGACTAAACTTAGCTGAAAAGGTGTAGACTTACCTTTGACGGACTAGACTTACCTTAGACGGTCTAGACTTAGCTGAGTCGTCCTTGACTTAGCTGAGACGGGATAGACTTACCTGTGACAGCCTAGACATCTGAGACGGGCTAGACTTAGCTTAGATGAGCTTGACTTAACTTAGAAGGGCTAGACGTATCTGAGATGGTCTAGACCTAGCTTATACGAGCTAATCTTAACTGAGATGGGCTAGACTTAGTTGAGATGGGCTAGAGAAAATTGAGATGGGCTAGACTTAGGTAAGACGGGCTAGACTTAGCTGAAACGGGCTATACTCAAATGAGACGGACTAGAATTAGCTGAGACGGGCTAGATTTAACTGATACGGGCTATACATAACTGATACGGGCTAGACTTAGTTTGGCTAGACTAAGCTGAGACAGGTTAGACAACTGAGACTGGCTAATTTTAGCTTTCACGGGCTAGACTTACCTTAGATGGGCCTAGACTTTGCTGATACGGGCTAGACTGAACTGAGACGGGTTAGACAACTGAAACAGGCTAGACTTAGTTTAGTCGGGCTAGACTTTTTTGTGACGTGCAAGATTTAGCGGAGACGGTTTGACTTAACTGAGACGGGCTAGACTTAGTTGATACGAACTAGACTTAGCTGAGACGGGCTATGCAAATGAGAAGGGTTAGACTTAGCTTAGACGAGCTTGACATAGCTTAGACGGGCTAGACTTAGCTTAGACATGCTAGGCTTTGCTTAGACGAACTAGACTTAGATGAGACGGGATAGACTTAGCTTAGACGAGCTAGACTTTGCTTAGATGGGCTAGACTTATCTGAGACTGGCTAGACACTTGAGATGGGCTAGACGCTGCTTAGACGGAATATATTTAGCTGAAATGGGGTAGATTTACCTGTGACGTACTAGAATTACCTTTGACGGGCTAGACTTAGCTGAGTCGTGCTTAACTTAGCTGAGACAGGTTACAATTACCTGTGACATCCTAGACAACTGAGACGGGCTAGACTTATCTGAGACGGGCTAGACCTAGCTTATACGAGCTAGACTTAAGTGAAATTGGCTAGACTTAGCTGAGATGGGCTAGAGTTAATTGAGATGGGCTAGACGTAGTTTAGACGGCCTCGACTTAGCTTAGACGGGCTAGACTTAGCTGAAACGGGATAGACGTAGCTGCGACGGGCTATAATAAGCTGAGACGGGGCTAGACAACTGTGACGGGGTAGACTTAGATGAGATGGGCTGGACTTAGCTGAAACATGCTAGATCTAGCGGAGACAGGCTAGACAACTGAGACTGGCTAAACTTAGCTTTCACGTGCTAGACTTAGCTGAGACGGTCTATACATAGCTTAGACGAGCTAGACTTAGCTGATATGGGCTAGACGTAACTGAGACTTAGACTTCAACTAGGCTGAGTTAGGCTTTTCTTAGCTTAGACGAGCTACACTTAGCTTAGACGGGCTAGACTTAGTTGAGGCGGGCTAGACACTTAAGACGGGCTAGACTGAGCTGAGACGGGCTAGACTTAGCTGAGACGGGCTAGAATACCTGAGACGGACTAGATTCACTTTAGACGGGCTAGACTTAGCTGAGTCGTGCTTGACTACTGAAACTGGCTAGACTTAACTGAGACGGGCTAGACTTAGCTGAGATTTGCTAGACTTAGCTGATACGTGCTAGACTACTGAGACTGGCTAGACTTAACTGAGACGGGCTAGACTTAGCTGATATGGACTAGACTGAACTGAGACGGGCTACACTTAGCTGAGACGGACAAGATATAGCTTAGATGGGCTAGACTTAGCTGAGACAGGGTATTCTTGAATTAAACGAGCAAGACTTAGCTTAGACGGGCTAGACTTAGCTGAGACAGGCTATACCAATGAGAAGGGCTAGACTTAGCTTCGACGAGCTTTACATAGCTTAGTCGGGCTAGACTTTGCTTAGACGGGCTAGACTTAGATAAGACGGGGTAGACTTAGCTTAAACGGGCTAGACTTAACTGAGATAGGCTAGAGAAAATTGAGATGGGCAAGACTTAGCTTAGACGGGCTAGACTTAGCTTAAATGGGCTGGACGTAGCTGAATCAACTATACTCAAATGAGACGGACTATAATTAGCTGAGACGGGCTAGACAACTTTGACGGATTAGACTTAGATGAGACGGGCTAGACTTAGCTTAAACATGCTAGACTTAGCTGAGACAGGCTAGACAACTGAGACCGGCTAAACTTAGCTTTTATGGGTTAAACTTAGCTGAGACGGGCTAGACATAGCTTAGACTGGCTAGACTTAACTGAGACGGGCTAGACATAGCTTAGACAGGCTAGACTAAGCTGAAACGTGCTAGACTTAGTTTGATGGGCTAGACTTAGTTGATACGTGCTAGACTACGGAAACTGGCTAGACTTTACTGAGACGGGATAGACTTAGCTGAGATGGGCTAGACTTAGCTGATACGTGCTAGACTACGGAAACTTGCTAGACTTTACTGAGACGGGATAGACTTAGCTGAGATTGACTAGACTTAGCTTAGACAGGCTAGACTTAGCTGAGACGGACTAAACTTAGCTGAGACGGGCTAGACTTAACTGAGACGATCTAGATTTAACGGAGACGGTTTGACTTAACTGAGATGGGCTAGACTTAGCTGATACGAACTAGACTAAGCTGAGACGGGCTAGACGTATTTTGACGGGCTAAACTTAGCTGATACGTGTTAGACTATTGAAACTGGCTAGACTTAACTGAGATGGGCTTGACTTAGCTGAGATTGACTAGACTTAGCTGAGACGGGCTAGACTTATCTGAGACGGGCTAGACTTCGCTGAGACGAGCTATACAAATGAGAAGGTCTAGATTTATCTTTGACGAAAATGACAAAGCTTAGACGGGCTAGACTTAGCTTTGACAAGCTAGACTTTGCTGTGACGATCTATAAAAATGAGAAGGGCTAGACTTAGCTTAGACGTGCTAGGCTAAGCTTAGACGGGCTAGACTTAGCTGAGACGGGATAGACTAAGCTTAGACAAGCTAGACTTAGCTTAGACGGGCTAGACTTATCTGAGATGGGCTAGACTAGCTGAGACGGGCTATACAAATGAGAAGGGCTAGACTTAGCTTAGACGAGCTAGACTTAGCTTAGACGTGCTAGACTTTGCTTATACGGGCTTTACAGATGAGACGGGATAGACTTAGCTTAGATGGACTAAACTTAGCTGAAAGGTGCAGACTTACCTTTGACGGACTAGACTTACCTTAGACGGGCTAGACTTAGTCGTCCTTGACTTAGCTGATACGGGATAGACTTACCGCTGACAGCCTAGACAACTGAGACGGGCTAGACTTAGCTTAAATGAGCTTGACTTAACTTAGAAGGGCTAGACGTATCTGAGACGGTCTAGACCTAGCTTATACGAGCTAATCTTAACTGAGATGGGCTAGACTTAGCTGAGACGGGCTAGAGAAAATTGAGATGGACTAGACTTAGCTAAGACGGTCTAGACTTAGCTGAAACGGGCTAGACTTAACTGATACTGGCTATGCATAACTGATACGGGCTAGACTTAGCTTAGTTGGGCTAGTCTTAGCTGAGACAGACTAGACAACTGAGACTGGCTAATTTCAGCTTTCACGGGCTAGACTTACCTTAGACGGACTAGACTTTGCTGATACGGGCTAGACTGAACTGAGACGGGTTAGACAACTGAAACAGGCTAGACTTAGTTTAGTCGGGCTAGACTTATTTGAGACGTGCTAGATTTAGCGGAGACGGTTTGACTTAACTGAGACGGCCTAGACCTAGTTGATACGAACTAGTCTTAGCTGAGACGGGCTATACAAATGAGAAGGGCTAGACTTAGCTTAGACGAGCTTGACATAGCTTAGACGGGCTAGACTTAGCTTAGACATGCTAGACTTTGCTTAGACAGGCTAGACTTAGATGAGATGGGATAGACTTAGCTTAGACGAGCTAGACTTAGCTTAGATGGGCTAGACTTAGCTGAGACTGGCTAGACACTTGAGACGGGCTAGGCTTTGCTTAGACGGAATAGATTTAGCTGAAAAGGTGTAGACTTACCTGTGACGGACTAGAATTACCTTAGATGGGCTAGAATTAGCTGAGTTATGCTTAACTTAGCTGAGACGTGGTACACTTACCTGTGACAGCTTAGACAACTGAGACGGGCTAGACTTAGCTTAGATGAGCTAGACTTAACTTCGACGGGCTAGACTTATCTGAGACGGGCAAGACTTAGCTGAAACGGGCTAGACTTAGCTGAGACAGGCTAGAATTAGCTGAAACGGGCTAGACTTAGCTTAGATTGGCTAGACCTAGCTTATACAAGCTAGAGTTAGTTGAGACGAGTTTGACTTAGCTGAGACGGGCTAGAGTTAATTTAGATGGGCTAGACTTAGCTTAGACGGCCTAGACTTTGCTTAGACGGTTTAGACTTATCTGAAACTGGCTAGACGTAGCTTAGACAGGCTAGACTCCACTGAGACGGTTTAGACTTAGCTGAGACGGGCTAGACTCAACAGAGATGTGCTTGACTAAACTGGCATGTTCTAGATTCAACTGAGATGGGCTCGTTTCCACTGGGATGGACTACACTCAACTGAGAAGTCCTAGACTCCACTGAGACGGGCTAGACTCCAATGAGATGGGCAAGACTCAGCAGAGATTTCCTAGACTCCACGGAAAAAGACGCAGATGAAGTCATCCCTCGAACCTCTTGTGGTTCCGTACAGTGACGTCATCGCCTATTGACCACTGACATTATTTGGAAACAAAATTAATCGATATCTAGGAATTTGAAATGTATTGGAAATAAGGATATGTTTTCTGAAGTAAACCTCAAACAATCAGTAAATGATACCAGCCGACTGTGTCTTTGAATGAATTGATGCGTCTCTTGGTCATTCCTCCAGCGCTTCTCAGCTAAGTCTAGTCCGTCACATTTACGACAGGGAAAACTTTTATTTCCGATCCAGGAATGATAGTGGTTACCGTGAGGAAGAAATGTGTAGAGACAGAGGATAGGTTAAACTTGGTCTGTTTAGACTTTGCTGAGTCGAGCCAACATTCGTGTAGGCAGCAAGTGTAACAAAATAAGATTCAACCTTAAAGAAAAAGGACGCAACAAAACTAGGTTGTTCTTTTTTTTCTTGTTAACCCTTACTTTGTTAAACTTATTACCTATTTTACTAACCTGATTGCAGTCTCTTCCTTTTCAACCTTATCGTACATGGGGATCACAGCAGCTGTTCGGTGATGAGTATGTTTCTGGCTATCAATCGACAATGAATTATTTCAAGAAGCACTTAAGTTCCTTGATCGATGTTAAGTAGACCAGGTGGACATTTCCTCCTTTTAACCTCGAAAGATGGACTCTCCCCCATGAACCTTGAAAGATGGACTATCCCTCCATTAACCTTGAAAGATGGACTCTCCCCGATTAACCTTGAAAGATGGTCACTTCCTCCATTTTCTCCTACGACCGAAACACATAGCTATGTGTTTAAAATTTATGGTTGGCTGTGCATTTCAGACCTACCATATCAATGACCACATCACCTAACATATGATCGACCATATCACCAACCACATAACCTACCCCCATAACCTACCACATCATATACCACATGATGAATTCGGTAGATGTCAGCAGCTTAATTTATGATCAATATTTCATAATTCTCTCATTGTCAACACATGCCAGACCATTGTAACACGACAATGTCTTACTCCCACACGGGCACGCCTTTGCCAACCTCCCGGAGACACACCCCCGCACCAGGAAAGCGTGACATCCGGGCCTCAAAGGAAATAAACCCACTTAGTTGAAAGTTGGCTTTACGAAACAAATTCTTTTTTTTTTTTTTTTAACTCCTCTTAATTGATGGAAAGCCGCCTAAAATAGCTCCCCATGACATGGTCAGTACGCATGACCCTTGAAATCAAATGAAAACATAACCTCTTTTTTTTTAAGCAAGTCGTGTTTAAAATTTTAAAAAAAAAATTAAAAAAATTGGGGCTTCTGCTAAACATAAATTGTTTCTTTTTTTCTTTCCTCTTTTAAATTCCAAAATATGTGTGACTTCTTTGGTAGCTTGTGTGATAATTTAGGCTATTAGCAGGCAGTTTTACTGGACCGTTGTCTGGATACAAGGGGTATTGTCTGCATTCAAAAGGTATTGTCTGGATTCAAGGGGTATTGTCTGGATTCAAAGGGTGTTGTCTGGATACATGGGTTATTGTTTGATAAAAAGGATATTGTCTGGACACAAGAGGTATTTTCTGGATATAAAGATATTGTCTGGATTTATAGGATTTTGTCTGAAAACAAAGGACACTGCCTGGGTACAAAGGCTATTGTCTGGAAACAAAGGGTATTTTCTGGATACAAAGGGTATTGTCAGGATTCAAGGGCACTGTCTGGATACAAAGGGTATTATCTGGATTCAATGGGAAACATATTTCCATGTAATCGTTAGATCTATTTATGTGTATTCGATTCTTAACGTTTTAGAGACCAGCCATTCATCGAATACAACACGAACTGCAATAAAGCATGACGTGCAACATTATGTTTAAACATTCCCAGCAACAACATTGCATCAGATCGTTCGTAAGAGAAAAGCAATGAGTAACACTGTTTCGGTGTCGTGTTCTAGATGATCTAGGAAATAAAAGATTTGGAATTTCTCAATCGCATTCCTGCAGCGCCCACGATCTGATCCATCCTAATGAATGTGATCGAAAAGGTTGACCCAGTGAACGCCACCTCATTAAGGCAAGTGGGGGTGACCCTGCTGGCTATTTGGGTTGGAGTGGACTGTGAGGCAAATTAGTTGAATTTGACATCTGCACGCCAGGCGAGTCGGTTCAGGTAATGTTGACCTTCAGGCTAGTCGGTTCAGGTAATGTTGGCCTTCCGGTTATATGGTGAGGAAGATGGCACGGGGTGTTATGGAGGTAACATGAAATGTGTGTGTGGGGGTGGAGAATTAAATGTGTGTGTGGGGGTGGTGAATTATATGTGTGTGTGGGGGTGGTGAATTATATGTGTTTGGTATGTAAAAGATCAAAAAAATTGTTTTGTGAATTAAAGAATAAATGTGGGATTGGCGACACCTTTGGTTTACAGCACATGGTTACACAAAACATAGTGACGCCACTGACCACCGTCAAGGACACAATAATTTAGGACCACCATCTAGGATCATCGTCTAGGAACACCATGTAGAAGCACTATCTAGGACCAGCATCTAGGACCATTATCTAGGACACCATCTTGGACTACCATCTAGTATACCGCCATCTAGGACACCACAATATAGAACTCCACACTCTAAGACGGGGAAGCCCAACCTTTTAGAGTAAGGGAAATAGTTGATGCAAACGGGCTGTTTTAAGGTACATATAGAGTACACTGATACCAACAGACACACATAGAGTACACTAAAACCAACAGACAAACATAGAGTACACTAACGCCAACGGACACACATAGAGTACACTGACACCAACGGACACACATAGAGTACACTGACACCAACGGACACACACAGAATACACTGACACCAACGGACACACATAGAGAACACTGACATCAACAGACACATATAGAGTACACTGACACCAAAGGATACATTTAGAGTACACTGACACCAAAGTATACACTTAGAGTACACTGACACCAAAGGATACATTTAGAGTACACTGGCACCAATGGATACATTTAGAGTACACTGACACCTACGGACGCACACAGAATACACTGACATCAACGAATACATATAGAGTACACTGACAACAACAGACACACATAGAATACACTGACACCAAAGGATACATATAGAGTACACTAACACCAACGGACACACATAAAATACACTGACACCAAAGTATATACATAGAATACACTGACACCAAAGGATTTATATAGAGTACACTGACATCAACGGATACATATAGAGTACACTGACATCAACGGATACATGTAGAGTACACTGACACCAACGGATACATATAGAGTACACTGACACCAACGGACACACATGGAATACACTAACACCAAAGGATACATATAGAGTACACTGACGCCAACGGACACACACAGAATACATTGACACCAACTATATTTGATGAGGAAAAAATATGGTGTACTGCCATGTAAGAAAAATAACTAACCGGTATTTATTGACGGACAGAAAAGATCAACTGGTTTTTGTTTTTGCAGTATCCGCATTTATAACATTTGATTTATTTAATTAAGTAAACATTAGATTAGATTACGACATCTTCAATTGAGAGGAATGAAATGGATTGGATTACGATATCTTCAATTGAGAGGAAAGAAATGGATTGGATTACGACATCTTCAATTTAGAGGAATGAAATTATTTGGAAAAAAAGACATTAAACCCATTAAACCCATTAGATCATTGGTGTGTTTTCATTAGGCCTATTCAGCTGATTGGAATTGGATTTAGAAACAACAACAAACATGATTTTGGAACAAACCGAAATTGAAAAATATAGTATTCTTCCAGGGGCGTTGCTTTAAAATTTGAAAGTTCCCCCTATAAGGTTTACATGTTAAAGTCAGTTAACCCTCTTTAACTCCTGTTTTAATTGGTGGTCTGGAGTTCAATCCCCACCAAAGCCCAGTCAATCGAAAAACCTCACAAGCAACCCCGGTGGAGGAGACTCGTTAACCTTGAATGACAACTCTTCTAAGAGAAGGAAACTGAATTCAAACCCGGAGGGGGAGTCCCGTAGGCCGATAACACTGACACAATGAAACAATCTGACAACTCCTGCAACGCCACTGGTGCCAAGCTGTATCGCCCATATGATGTTCCCTTACGTTATCTAGCGGGGTGGAGAGAGGCGATTTGCTGTGTGGGAACCAGATTATGATCCTAAAAAGAATAATGATCTTCCAAATCTACATCATCGTCACAATGGGACGTAACCTACCCCATGTCACAGTGGGATGTAACCTACACCATCGTCACAATGGGACGTAACCTACACCATTGTCACAGTGTGACGTAACCTACACCATGTCACAGTGGGATGTAACCTACACAATCGACACAGTGGGACGTAACCTACACCATGTCACAGTGGAATGTAACCTACACCATCCTCACAGTGGGACGTAACCTACACCATCGTCACAGTGGGACGTAACCTACACCATGTCACAGTGGAATGTAACCTACACCATCCTCACAGTGGGACGTAACCCACACCATGTCACAGTGGAATGTAACCTACACCATCGTCACAGTGGGACGTAACCTACACCATGTCACAGTGGAATGTAACCTACACCATCGTCACAGTGGGACGTAACC
>CAXITT010000332.1:185908-195908 GCA_964033795.1 Lymnaea stagnalis
TTTTTTTTTTTTTTTTTTTGATTTCGTGTTTTTCATCATTAATTAAACACCCTTTCAAAACAATGTTTCTCTTTAAAATCGATTATTTGCATTTTTGTTTGCATTATGTCATTGTTCGTAATTTATCATTGATGTGATTGTAGCAGCTGATTGTTGGGTAGGGAGTCGTTTTCTCAAACTTAGTGCATGCAAACTGCAAAAGTCTAAATATCTAATCATTCCCAAACACGCCCCCGATACAAAGCACATATCGACAGCTACAAAAATAATCTCCATACATCAACCCGCAATCATTGAATGAATCATACGTCATTCATGTTCCCCTTGCAAAACAGGAAAAAACTTATTTTGGGGGGTTGAGGTGGAGCTGAAAATTTGAAAGAATGAGTTGTCATCGAAAATGAGTTGAAGTGCCATGTTTCATACCGAAAATGGATCCATACGACTTCCGACGATTATACCACAACGGAACACTCGAAAATAACATGGAAGTTAATATATGGATTGCAAATAGTTGCTTGGAAACGTAGAAGCTAACGTATAGCGATGGCATGAATAAAACATAATTGTGAAGCAATGTATTTGGTTCTCTGGTATTCTATATCTGATAAAATTCAAATGAAGACACATTATCTAATTGTTTTGTTTAATGTCGACTGTCAGATACTACCTCTAAATATTACATTTGAACATCTGCAAGTGAAGTTGCAAATGTAACCAATGAGTGATGATTTTCCCGGAACACTTGAAACATGTTCTCAAATTCCATGATATTGTTAAAGAAGTCTGTATTTTTAAACTGTTTAAAGGACCATGTTTAGACAATGTTCACAGGACCATATTTAGCCACCGTTCACAGAACTATGTTTAGCCAACTTTCACAGGACCATGTTTAGCCAACGTTCACAGGAAAATGTTTAGCCAACGTTCACAGGACCATGTTTAGCCAACGTTCACAAGACAATGTTTAGCCAACGTTCACAGGACCATGTTTAGCCAAGGTTCAGAGGACCAAGTAGACAACGTTCACAGGGCCATGTTTAGCCAAAGTTCACAAGACTATGCTTAGCCAACGTTCACAAGACCATATTTAGCCAACGTTCACAGGACCACGTTTAGCCCACGATCACAGAACCAAGGACCATGTTTAGCCAACGTTCACAAGACAATGTTTAGCCAACGTCCACAGGACCATGTTTAGCCAAGGTTCAGAGGACCAAGTAGACAACGTTCACGGGGCCATGTTTAGCCAAAGTTCACAAGACTATGCTTAGCCAACGTTCACAAGACCATTTTTAGCCAACGTTCACAGGACCACGTTTAGCCCACGTTCACAGGACCATGTTTAGCCAACGTTAACAGGACCATGTTTAGCCAACGTTCACAGGACCATGTTTAGCCAACGTTCACAGGACCATGTTTAGCCAACGTTCACAGGACCATGTTTAGCCAACGTTCATAGGACCATGTTTAACAAAAGTTAACAAGACCATGTTTAGCCAACGTTCACAACACCATGTTTAGCGAACGTTCAGAGGACCAAGTAGACAACGTTCACAGGACCATGTTTAGCAAAAGTTCACAGGAGCATATTTAGCCAACGTTCACAAGAATATGTTTAGCCAACGTTCACAGGACCATGTTTAGCCAACGTTCGCAGGACCTTGTTTAGTTAACGTTCAGTGGACCATGTTTAGCCAACGTTCATAGGACCATGTTTAGCCAACCTTCACAGGACGATGTTTAGCCAACGTTCAGAGGACCAAGCAGACAACGTTCACAGGACCATGTTTAGCCAATGTTCAGAGGACCATGTTTAGCCTAGAGACTGACCGAATTTCGGCTTCGGCTTCTGTTTCGGCACCGAAAGTGGCCATTTTATCACTTTCGGCCAAGTTTCGGTTTCGGCCGAAACTGGAAAGTTAATTTTCGGCTTAATTTCGGTTTCGGCCGAAAGAGAAAAGTTAACTTTCGGTTTTTCTTCGGTTTCGGCCGAAATTGACTTAGACTTTCGGCCATCCGGCCGAAAGTGACCCAGGTTTTCGGTCATTTAATACTCAGCGAAAGCGATATTTAACAACAAAATAAGCGACATTTAAGAACAAATTAAGCGTTCTTTGAGAACAAACTAAATGATATTTAACAACAAACTAAACGAAATTTATGAACAAACTAAACGATCTTTAAAACAAACTAAGCGATCTCTAAGAACTATCTAAGCGATCTTTAATAACAAACTAAACGATCCTAAAGAACAAACTAAACGATTTTTAAGACCGAACTAAATGATCTATAAGATAAAAAAATGATCTTTAATAGGAAACTAAATGATTTATAAGAATAAACTAAGCGATCTTTAACAGAAAACTAAATGTTCTTTAGGAACAAACTAAAAGATCTTTAAGAACAAACTAATCGATCTTAAGGAACAAAATCAATTATCTCTAAGAACAAACTAAGCGATCTTTGTGAAAAACTAAGCGATCTTTAACAACAAACTAAGTGATCTTCAACAACAAACCAGGCGATCTTTATGAACAAGCTAACAGATCTTTTAGAAAAAATAAAGCGATCATTAACAAAAACTGGACGATCTTAAACAACAAGTTAAGCGTTCAATAACAACCAACTAAACGATCTTTAAAAACAAATTAAGCGATATTTTAGAACCACAATTTTTAGAGACCCGGTTTTAAAAAATAATTTTTTGCATTAATTTCCTCCCTCCCCCCCCCCAACCTCAATTTTTGCCAAATTTTCTCCTAACATACTAATTAAGAAAATTGTAACGCAATTTAAATTACTTTTATATTAAAATGGTCAAATCCAAAGTATTCATTAGATCAAGGGTCTCAAACTCAAATCACCAGGGGGGGGGGGCGCAGGAGGTAGTGTCTGAATGAGAGTGGGCCTCATCAAGTAATCCACAAAAAAGCGACTACAACTGTTACAATCTGCTCAACCTTTATAAATAACAATAAAATCATTAAGGGTTCTCAAGAACTAGGATTCACTTTCATCCACCTACTCACTGTTGCATTAAAAAATATATAGAAACATTACCAAAAAAAAAAAACAGAATTAGACTAGTCGGTGAGATTCGACTGACACCGTCACGGAGAGTCACGCTATAGCTATGAGAATGGGGGAAACGGGCCGGCGCATTTACACTAAACTTTTCTGTCATGTAGCGGGCCGCAAAATATCGTCTTGCGGGTCACAAATGGCTCGCGGGCCGCGAGTTTGAGACCCCTATATTAGATGTTTATTTATTAATATTCACAATTATCTCATTTTTAAAACTTTTCTGTCATGTAGCGGGCCGCAAAATATCGTCTTGCGGGTCACAAATGGCTCGCGGGCCGCGAGTTTGAGACCCCTATATTAGATGTTTATTTATTAATATTCACAATTATCTCATTTTTATAAAAAGAATGTAAATATTTATACTTTCCCACATCATTTTCGATGTATGCAAAATGTATGCGGGAACGAATTTCAAAATATCTAAATATTTCATTTTCGGTTTCGGCTTCGGTTTCGGCTTCGGTTTCGGCTTCGGTTTCAGCCGAAATTCATTTTTAACTTTCAGCCTTTTTTCGGTTTTGGCCGAAAGTCATTTTTAAACGTTCAGCCTTTTTTCGGTTTCGGCCGAAATCAGAAAATCACTTTCGGTCGGCCTCTAGTTTAGCCAACGTTCACAGGATCATATTTAGCCAACCTTCACAGGACCATGTTTAGCAAACGTTCAGATGACCATGTTTAGCCAACCTTCACAGGACCATGTTTAGCAAACGTTCAGATGACCAAGTAGACAACGTTCACAGGACCATGTTTAGCCAACGTTAACAGGACCATGTTTAACAAATATTCACAGGAACCTGTTTAGCCAACGTTCACAGGACCAAGTAGCCAACGTTCACAGGACCATGTTTAGCCAACCTTCACAGGACCATGTTTAGCCAATGTTCACAGGACCATGTTTAGCCAACGTTCACAGGACCATATTTAGCCAACGTTCACAGGACCCTGTTTGGCCAACTTGTCAAAATGCATTCAACTGCTTGCCTACGTGGCAGAATTCCTTTAGTTTCAGTTTCCTTTTTAACACTGTAGTAGATTGATACATTTTATTGATCAGATGGATTTCAACATGAAGGCGCCATGTTGAACTCAATGGAACGAGCGATTAAGTTTACTCAAAATGTCACATATGTGAGTCAGATTTTATTGTCAAGTTCTACCAATAGCATTCCACTGCATCGCCTTCTATTCAGTCCACAAGTCCATCCCTTTACCTATCACAATCGGAATATCATCAGTAGCTATACCGGAATTCATCATTAGCTATACCGGACATCACCTGTAGCTATACCACACATCATCAGTAGCTATACCAGACACCATCAGTAGCTATATCATCAGTAGCTAAACCGGACTTCATCATTAGCTATACCGGACATCATCAGTAGCTATACCGGACATCATCAGTAGCTATACCGGACATCATCAGTAGCTATACCGGACATCATCAGTAGCTATATCATCAGTAGCTATACCGGACATCATCAGTAGCTATACGGGACATCATCAGTAGCTATACCGGACATCATCGGTAGCTATATCATCATTATCTATACCGGACATCATCAGTAGCTATACTGGACATCATCAGTAGCTATACCGTACATCATCAGTAGCTATATCGTATATCATCAGTATCTATACCGGACATCATCAGTAGCTATACTGGACATCATCAGTAGCTATACCGTACATCATCAGTAGCTATACCGTATATCATTAGTAGCTATACCGGACATCTTCAGTAGCTATATTAGTTATATTCACAATGGACAACTGGACTCGTAGGTTTTAGATGTGTCTTTTAGTGGCACCAAAGAATTCATCTCTTCCAAGATATTACATTCGCCATCCATACCTTTTATTGCCTACTGAGCTGCCATGTAGCACCACACCCTAATTACCTGTAATTACCAACTGAAGTGTAATAGTAGCACCACGCCATCATCACCTCTTATTACCAACTGAAGTGTAATATTAGCACCACGCCATCATTACCTCTGATTACCAAATAAGCTTCCATGGGAACATCCCGTGACCAAATCCTCTACTTGCCAAACGAGATGCCATAGTAGCATCACAACTTTCGTCTTTTGCAAAAGCATACGTTTAAAATGAGCAGTTCTACTCTCCCAACTTGTTTGGATTGTCTGGTTAGACAGCAGGATTGTTTTTTTAAAACATCCATTTGATCAGCAGCAATTATGTGCCTCGCTATATTGCTTAATAAAATCATCTTGGCCAAACGGTTTTGTTATTTTTATTTGTTTTTTGCTATCGGGTTTGCAACCGCATAACTAGCTTTAAGATTAGAATCCATTTGAGTTGTTATTTTTTTAAAAGAACTTTTAGAGACGATAGTTTTTTTTTTCCCCAGAGTTTTGTATTATAAATGCTGATTTAGCAGAAATCTTATTAAGTTATTCAGTTTACAATTAATAGATTGGCCGCATGCTTAGCCATCTTGGGCTGGTTGCCCCTGATTGAGGACCACCGTCTAAGAATCAACAAATAAGGATCCCATCATCTAGGTCTCCACCATCTAGGACACCACCCTCTAGGACTCCACCATCTGGGATCACCACTAACCAATCCACCATCTACAAATCCACCATCTACCAATCCACCATCTAGGACTCCACCATCTAGGACTCCACCATCTAGGACTCCACCATCTAGGACTCCACCATCTAGGACTCCAACATCTAGGACTCCACCATCTAGGACTCCACCATCTAGGACTCCACCATCTAGGACTCCACCATCTAGGACTCCACCATCTAGGACTCCACCATCTAGGACCACCAACTACCAATCCACTATCTAGGGCTCTGCACGCTGGTCTACGCTGACCTCACAGCTTAACCTCGATCCCCAGGTGGTTCAAACACAAAGGAACCAAAGCGGAAATTAAGAGCGGTACCTAGTCCTTCTAGCCACGGCAGTCGCGCGCAGCTGTCACGAACTGTCACAAACTTCATGTGTGGATGGTCACAATGTGGACTGATCAACACGTGACCTCTCAGACAAAGTCACCTCACATTTTCGGAAGCATTATTATCCCAAACATTTTTTGAGGTTAAAAGCAACTTGTTTATAACATTCGACAATAACATTAGACTGTAACATTAGACTGTAACATTAGACTGTAACATTAGACTGTAACATTAGACTGTAGCATTAGACTGTAACATTAGACTGTAACATTAGACTGTAACATTAGACTGTAACATTAGACTGTAACATTAGACTGTAACATTAGACTGTAACATTAGACTGTAACATCAGACTATAACATTATACTATAACATAAGAATATAATATTAGAATATAGCAATAGACAATAACATTAGAATTTAATTTTAGGATATAACATGAGAATATAACTTTAGAATTTAATCTTAGACTATAATATTTTACTACACCATTTGTTTATAACATTGAAATGTTATATTAGACTAAAGCATTAGACGATAACTTTGATCCAATGTTATAGATCAATGTTATCGATCAACGTTATAGTCCAATAATATTTCAGTGTACCAATGTAGTGTAAGATTTTTTAACGATTACAATCATGCTCAGAATAAGAGAGGAGTTTCTAAGACTTCCCTCGATCAATGTATCTGAACATTTCACCTATGTATCTGAACATTTCACCAATGTATCTGAACATTTCACCTATGTATCTCAACATTTCACCTATGTATCTGAACATTTCACCTATGCATCTGAACATTTCACCTATGTATCTGAACATTTCACCAATGTATCTGAACATTTCACCTATGTATCTGAACATTTCACCTATGTATCAGAACATTTCACCTATGTATCTGAACATTTCACCAATGTATCTGAACATTTCACCTATGTATCTGAACATTTCACCAATGTATCTGAACATTTCACCTATGTATCTGAACATTTCACCTATGTATCTGAACATTTCACCTATGCATCTGAACATTTCACCAATGTATCTGAACATTTCACCTATGTATCTGAACATTTCACCAATGTATCTGAACATTTCACCTATGTATCTGAACATTTCACCTATGTATCTGAACATTTCACCTATGCATCTGAACATTTCACCTATGTATCTGAACATTTCACCTATGTATCTGAACATTTCACCTATGTATCTGAACATTTCACCTATGCATCTGAACATTTCACCAATGTATCTGAACATTTCACCAATGTATCTGAACATTTCAACAATGTTTACTCTCTCTCATTCCCTTAATTGTTTCTCCCGTTTTCCCCCTTTCATCGTCATCTTCATTTATTCTTGGTTCCCTCATCTTTTAACTTCTCCTTTTTGCACTTCATTTCTCTATTTCATTTTATTTTTAATGCCCCCTTATTTTACTATCTTCTCTGCCTCTCTCTCTTCTCTCTCTCTCTCTCTCTCTCTCTCTCTCTTCTCTCTCTCTCGGTCTCTCTCTACCTCTTCTCTCTATTCACCCACATTGCAGTGTAATATATCGGCCGAGCATTATCTGGCGACTTAGAGAACGGGCCATTCATCTGGAGGACGTAGAGGCAATCGACTCAAGTGCGAGTTCATTACAAGGATGTCAGAGCCACGTACATCACCGCCTGCCGGCCATCAGCCATTCACTGTTTGCGTGCTAGTTTGTCAGAGAGAAAAAGCCGGACGGCGGCGCCTGGCTCCAGCACCCGTCATGTTCACGTTTCACGTTTGATTGGGCTGAAAGTGAACGGATGTAGATGACAGGAACTGGCTCGGCCACCACAATGATGACCTTGACATTAGGGTGTTATGAGAAATGAGTTTATTGTTATTGTACTACGTATTGTCAGTACGTGTGTCAGTACGGTTGTCACTACGTGTGTCAGTACGTGTGTCAGTAGATGTGTCATTACGTGTGTCATTGCGTGTGTCAGCAAGTGAGTCATTACGTGTGTCGGCACTAGTGTCATTACGTGTGTCAGCACGTGTGTCATTGCGTGTGTTTGCACGTGTCAGTACTTGTAAGCACGCATGTCATTGCGTGTGTCTGCACCTGTGTTTGTACGTGTAATCGTGTATAAACACTGCAGGATACCTTGTCATATCCATCCAATGTTGTAAACATTATTAAACAAAGTGACAGATATTTGAGATTACTGCATTCAGTCATACACAGTGACAGACTCAATCATTACACAGTCGCGGATATCTGAGAGTATTGCATTCAGTCATACAAAGTGGCAGACTCAATCATTACACAGTGGCAGATATTTGAGAGTACTGCATTCAGTCATACACAGTGACAGACTCAATCATTACACAGTTACACCAGACGAACACGATAGATTTTGTTGACATGGAAATATAATGGGATTTAGAAATAATTATGCTATGGAGACACAATTGTGCTATGGGGACATAATGACGGCATGGAGAAGTAATGATGGTATGGAGACAGTGACTGCCATGAGGCATTATGAAGGCTTGTATGTTTACAATATAATGCACCTGTTGAACCCGACGAACTGGTAGCCTTGAAAATTAATCCAGTTTCCCGTCTTCGTGTTAAAAACAACAAGTTTCCTTCCTTTGCTCGTAAGATTAAATTTTGGGATGAAACCTTCAAGAAATGATTGATGTCTGGGCATGAAAAAAATATTTTTGCTGCTTAAAATCAATCACGATTTCTGTCAAAGCGATACTTGTTAGATCGATAATAGGCAGTTTGTTCTCCAACTTGCGTGTGTGTGTATGTTGTAAGGATGAGTTCACAAGCCATCTTCACTCGTGTTATCTCATTTTGTTTTGATGCTTGTTTAGAAAAATTTCTTTCTCCTTTAAGTCCATATTAAAAGTTACATGTATTTTTTTAAATTAAAAAAAAAAAATGTTTAACAAATTAAAGGTAATGTGAACCACCGCACACTTGAAAAAAAAACTTCTGGTTTAACATCAATAAGTGTTTGGTAATAAATATCCTTTTGTGGTGATTCTATGGTAAAAATGACGTGTACGGATGATGTCATTGTTATAAAAATGGTGTGTGATGCTGCCAGCAGATTGAGCCGAGATAGAGATACCCAGCTATCATCTTCATCATTCAACTACCATTCCGCCAACACAACAAACACAGATCTCAGCTCCACATCTAAAATACTTGTTAAACATTTTGTCTAAAGTACTTGTTCAACATTTTGTTTACAGTACCGTTAAACATTTTTTTCTAAATGACTTGTTAACCATTTTGTCTAAAGTGTGTTGTATAAAAAGAAAGATTGAATCATGTTCTATCTATACACCTGGAGACGCCAAAGAATGTCTGGGTTAGATTCAAGGGAAATAAGTCATACAAATATACCCATGTAAATATTTCTTTGATTACCTACCCTTCTTTCACTATTAAAAAGATTTATTGCCGACAGTTTCCTCAAAGCCGAGTAGCAGCCCGGTACCGGGCACCGGGGCAGCGAAAGCAAATATACCGGGTCTCGAAAATGTATCGACGACTGAACTCGATGATTCTATTGGGTTTTAGAGGCTTTTTTAAAAACATATTTCACAACCAGAAGGTCAGCAAACTTTAAAGTCTAGTCACCAGAAGGTCACCAAACTTTAAACGTCTAGTAACCAGAAGGTCATCCAACTTTAAACGTCTAGTCACCAGAAGGTCATCAAACTTTAAACGCCTAGTCACCAGAAGGTCAGCAAACTTTAAACGTCTAGTCACCAGAAGGTCAGCAAACTTTAAACGTTTAGTCACCAGAAGGTCTGCAAACTTTAAACGTCTAGTCACCAGAAGGTCAGCAAACTTTAAACGTCTAGTCACCAGAAGGTCAGCAAACTTTAAACGTCTAGTCACCAGAAGGTCAACAAACTTTAAACGTCTAGTCACCAGAAGGTCAGCAAACTTTAAACGTCTAGTCACCAGAA
>CAXITT010000332.1:200908-226156 GCA_964033795.1 Lymnaea stagnalis
TAGACTTGACTGTTACAGGACAATGCTGGTGGGATAGACTTGACAGTTACAGGACAATGCTGGTGGGATAGACTTGACAGTAAAATGACAATGCTGGTTGGATAGACTTGACTGTTACAGAACGATGCTGGTGGGATAGACTTGACTGTTACAGGACAATGCTGGTGGGATAGACTTGACAGTAAAATGACAATGCTGGTTGGATAGACTTGACTGTTACAGGACAATGCTGGTGGGATAGAATCGACAGTGAAAGAACAATGCTGGTGGGATAGACTTGACAGTAAAATGACAATGCTGGTTGGATAGACTTGACTGTTACAGAACGATGCCGGTGGGATAGAATCGACAGTGAAAGAACAATGCTCGTGGGATAGACTTGACTGTTACAGAACGATGCTGGTGGGATAGACTTGACTGTTACAGAACGATGCTGGTGGGATAGACTTGACAGTAAAATGACTATGCCGGTGGGATAGAATCGACAGTGAAAGAACAATGCTGATGGGATAGACTTGACTGTTACAGAACGATGCTGGTGGGATAGACTTGACAGTAAAATGACTATGCCGGTGGGATAGAAT
Source organism: Lymnaea stagnalis (assembly GCA_964033795.1). NCBI lineage: Eukaryota > Metazoa > Mollusca > Gastropoda > Lymnaeidae > Lymnaea > Lymnaea stagnalis. Next base: position 201,493 of record CAXITT010000332.1, read on the forward strand.
CGACAGTGAAAGAACAATGCTGATGCGATAGACTTGACTGTTACAGAACGATGCTGGTGGGATAGACTTGACAGTAAAATGACTATGCCGGTGGGATAGAATCGACAGTGAAAGAACAATGCTGATGGGATAGACTTGACTGTTACAGAACGATGCTGGTGTGGGATAGACTTGGCTGTTACAGGGCATTGCAAAATGGCAAGAATGTATTAGGAACCCGCTATGACCTGGCTTGGTGTTGTGTTGTGTTGTGGTTTCCATCGATCAGTCTCGCCTGGCTGTGCCATAAAAGGTCATTTCTTCCTGGTCAATCAATGACTCAAATCTTTGGACGTGTTTCTTGGGGTACACGCTGTTTGGAGTGGTTGTCGTCTGACGTCTGACGTCTGACGTCCACGGATCAACGTAAGTCGTGACTAATCTGATGTACCAACCAACTAGTCTATAACAAAACGATAACTAGGACCTGCTATTGCATTTTTTTGATAAGGCTGCAAATTAATACAACAATAGTTTACTAATTTTACTCTTGGAATATTTCTTTTTTATTGTATTTGTACTTTTTTGTGATTTTTGTCAAATTTCGTCTTAAATAATTGACGTGATTTTTTTCATAAAATAAGGCATGTTTTTACTTTGGGTTTGGGGAAACAGGGGAGCCGACATTTTAAGATAATGTCGATTTTTAAAAAAATAGTGTATCGATTTATTGAAAAGTATGTCGAGTTAATGAGCAGCATAACAAATTGTCGATTTATTGAAAAGTATAAAAAATTTCGATTTATTGAAATGTATTACAAAGTGTCGATTTATTGATGGTATATCAAAATGTCGATTTATTTACAGTAAAACACAATTTATAGTTTCTATGGGCTGATGTATGTATGGGAATGTGATCTAATGGAAACAATGGGGGTGGGGCGTACTATGTTCATATACATACACATTTCCAGGTAATAGTTAGTCTATCTATTATCGATCTGATTGATTGATTGGCTCTAACTCATTACTGGACCGACATAATGGGATTGCTTGACGTAGTGGGCTGAATGAACAACTTTGAGAAAGAAAAGGGGAGGGAACTACCACTAGGCGTTAAAAAATGTTACACCTTTATTATAACATTCGATACAATATACTTATCTGATGTTATTGATCAAATATTATTGATGATATCATTTTTAAAAGGTTGATCAATTAACATTATTGTTTTGTATATCATGTTCTTATTCAAAACGTAAAAAAAATTTTTAAAAATCCGCATTTTCTATCGCCTGCTCGCTCTTGACACACTAAGGTGGTATGACAAGTGTGGGAACAGTTTGTGGAATGTGCTGTATGTAGTAGGTGTATGGGTGGGAACATATCATGGTACGTGATGCATGTAACTAATCTGTGTGTGTGGGAACACCTCGCGGTGTGTGCTGTATGTAGTAGGTGTGGGAACATAACATGGTATGTGATGTATGTAGCTGATGGATGTGTGGTAAAGATCAGTGAGCCGAGTCGGGGATCCTTGAGAGACGCAATATATCTGGATAGTGATGTGTGGATGTTGATGATGGATGTATGGTAAAGATCAGTACATATTCGATGGGATGGTGACGTGTCGATGGTGATGTCTGGATGTTGATGATGGATGTATGGTAAGGATCAGTAAGGGAGAGCGGGGCAAGTTGTCATGTGGGTTAGTTGTCATAGTCACTATTTCTGAAAGTTGTAGCTGGTTTAATGCTGTGACGTTTTGTTATTATATCAAGAAGGTTAGAAGATGACTACTCAGTTGATTTCATGGGTAATAAGGGGAGAGACTGCAATCAGGTTAGTATAAAATAAAATGAGTAAAACAGAGTATGGTTAAACCTGAAAAAATAATTGCAACAAAACAGCGAACGTGTCGGCAGAAAGCCTTCGTCAGCGAACAAAACAACAGAAAAAACGTTATAAAAATAAGAAATAGCACTTAGCTTGTAAGTAGTATCTGTGGGCAGCAATAGATCTATAGCGTTTATTTTTTCAGGTTTAACCATACTCTGTTTTACTCAGTTGATTTCATGAAGTTTGGGCGAATAGTTTTTCTACAAATCCAAAAATATCAAAAATGTCGTTGGTAAGTAACTTTTTAACTTTTTGTTCAAATGTTCAACATATTAACAATCTGTGAAATCTATTTTTAATGCATTAAAAAGTTTATAGTTTTGGAACTTCTTCTATTGTTGTGCTAGTCAGTTATCAAATTTACAACAAGGATAAAAAGTTATTTAGGGCAAACTCCCATCTACCCCATGTGGGGCAAGTTGTCATATTTATAAGGGGGCAAGTTGTCACATAAAAATAATTTGCCTTTGCACTCTTTTCCCCATAGATATGCATGTTTAGATCTGCGTAACAAATTTTTAATCTAATTTTCTTTCAACATCTACCTCCTGAGATTTATGATAGTGATGATAAATTAATTAATAAGTAAATACATTTTAAAAAATCGAAATTTGTAATTAAAATAAATAATTTTAACAAAAAAATACCTCTGAAAGTTTTTTTGGACGAAAAGGTCAAAGGCAAGTTGGGGCAATAACCTCAGCAGAAGGAGGTACTTTGGTAACATTGGCATGTGATGGCTCTGCTATAGGTAACAGTATCCCACCTTTTTTTGTATTTCCAAGAGTTAATTTTAGAGAGCACTTTTTAACTAATGCACCACCTGGCAATGATGGGGACGCAAATCCGTCTGGTTGGATGAAGGAAGACACATTTTGTAAGAAATGCAAGACCTTCAAAGGAGCATCCAGTTTTGCTTCTGGTAGACAATCACTTTTCACACTTGTCATTGAATGCACTTGACTGTGTAAATGGCATTGTTATGTTAAGTTTTCCACCCCACTGCACCCACAAGTTGCAGCCACTTGACAGAACTGTCTACGGACCTTTTAAAAAGGCTGTAAATACTGCCATCAACAGTTGGATGGTCAATAACCCTGGAAAAGCAATGACAATTTACAATATACCAGAAATAGTGAAGGTTGCCATCCCATTGAGTATGACACCAAACAATATACTAAATGGCTTTTCTTCCTGTGGCATCCACCCATTTAACCCACAAATCTTGTCAGATTTGGACTTTGCTCCAAGCTCAGTGACAGAAAGACCTTTGCCAATCATAACAAATTCTGAAATACCAATGCCTCAAGCTTCAAATGTTGCAGTTTTACCAGAACAATCCACTTCAGCACAGGAGCCTTCAACTTCAACTTGTCATGTGGAATCAATGTCTGAGTGCTCTGTACTTACGACACCAGATAATGTTAGACCATTACCAAAGGCCCTAGAAAGAAATCCTTCAAAAAACTTTCGCAAGAAGAGAACTTCAACTATATTAACTGATTCACCTTTCAAAAATTCTGTGAGACAGTCACAGCCAAAAAAAGGCAGAAGTTCTGTTAAGGGAAAGGGAAAAGGCAAAGCGACAAAAAAACATCGACAAGACTCTTCATCATCGGAAGACAAAAACTACTGTATCATTTGTATGGATACTTGGGCTAATAGTAGAGATGCTGAAAAATGGATCAAATGTTGTATGTGCTCAAGCTGGGCACATGAAGAATGTACAGAAGGAGGACATGGCTACATTTGTCATCATTGTGACTCTAATGATGATTTTTAATTGTCATTTTCAAAGTGTTTTAGTGCAAACATTACATTTTTATTGCTGTTCATATATAAATGTTTAATAAAATACTTATTTTCTTCTTTGAATATATTATTTAAATGTTTTTCCAAATGCATTTGACTATATAGACCTACAGTTGGAATAAAATATAATTATGACAACTTGCCCCTCCCATCAAGACAACTTGCCCCTAAGGTGGGGTAAATTGTCATACCATGGAGGCTCTTTTGTAGACGGTGTCATGGTCTAATAAAAAGTTTTAAGTCTTTCTAAATCTAATTTTTAAGCAGCTATAATAATAAACTTTCAAATAAAATAGTTTTTATAATGATTGACCAATTAGTTTCCTAAATATTTAGAAAAATGTAAAAAGTATGACAACATGCCCCGCTCTCCTCTACATATTCGATGGGATGGTGATGTGTGGATGTTGGTGTTAGTACAAATTAGATGGGGTGGTGTTTTGTGGATATTAGTGTTAGATCATATTATCCATCACGGATGTTCGCTCTAATATTTCACAAAATCAATACCGGATAAATTTGAAAATTGGTTTGATCCGTTCCCCACTTCTCAATGTAGCCCTGCAATCAAAAGCGACCTTCATCTGATATGTGCTTTAACTTGAAACATCCATCCATTCCTTAACCAAAGGACCAACTTTTTCAATAGCTAAATGAATATGAAAAAAAAAACAATATATGAATCCAACAATGTATGAATCAATTAATAAATGAATCAAGTAATAAATGAATCAAGTAATGAATGAATCAAAAAATAAATGAATCAAGTAATAAGCGTTTAGGGATCAAACACTATAACAATTGAACTCTGTGTGAATCAAACATTGTATAAATCAAACATTGTATAAATCAAACATTGTATAAATCAAACATTGTATAAATCAAACATTGTATAAATCAAACATTGTATAAATCAAACATTGTATAATCAAACATTGTATAAATCTAACATTTTATAAATAAAACATTGTATAAATCAAACATTGTATAAATCAAACGTTGTATAAATCAAACATTGTATAAATCAAACGTTGTATAAATCAAACATTGTATAAATCAAACAATATATTAACAGGCACAATACATTAATAGACACGCTACGTTGACTTTACAATTATAATATGAGTAAACTAACAATAAGAATAAATAAGCAAAATCTTTACATTTTCAACGTGTACTGAAGTAGACAGTAATGTTTGAAGTAGACAACAAAGATTGAAATAGACAACAATGATTGAAATAGACAACAATGATTGAAGTAGACAGTAATGTTTGAAGTAGACAACAATGATTGAAGTAGACAGTAATGTTTGAAGTAGACAACACTGTTTGAAGTAGACAACAATGATTGAAGTAGACAGTAATGTTTGAAGTAGACAACACTGTTTGAAGTAGACAGTAATGTTTGAAGTAGACAACACTGTTTGAAGTAGACAACAATGATTGAAGTAGACAACAATGATTGAAGTTGACAACAATGATTGAAGTAGACAGTAATGTTTGAAGTAGACACCAATGATTGAAGTAGACAGTAATGTTTGAAGTAGACAACAATGATTGAAGTAGACAGTAATGTTTGAAGTAGACAACACTGTTTGAAGTAGACAACAATGATTGAAGTAGACAACAATGATTGAAGTTGACAACAATGATTGAAGTAGACAGTAATGTTTGAAGTAGACACCAATGATTGAAGTAGACAGTAATGTTTGAAGTAGACAACAATGATTGAAGTAGACAACAATGATTGAAGTAGACAACAATGATTGAAGTAGACAACAAAGATTGAAATAGACAACAATTTTGGAAATAGGCAATGTTTGAGGAGAAAACAATGTTTGAAATAGGCCACAATGTTGGAAATAGACAAGAATGCTGGAAATAGACAAAAATGTTTGAAAGATAAAAATGTTTGAAAGACAAAAATGTTTGAAAGACAAAAATGTTTGAAAGATAAAAATGTTTGAAAGATAAAAATGTTTGAAAGATAAAAATGTTTGAAAGACAAAAATGTTTGAAAGACAAAAATGTTTGAAAGATAAAAATGTTTGAAAGACAAAAATGTTTGAAAGACAAAAATGTTTGAAAGACAAAAATTTTTGAAAGATAAAAATGTTTGAAAGACAAAAATGTTTGAAAGACAAAAATGTTTGAAAGATAAAAATGTTTGAAAGACAAAAATGTTTGAAAGACAAAAATGTTTGAAAGACAAAAATGTTTGAAAGATAAAAATGTTTGAAAGATAAAAATGTTTGAAAGACAAAAATGTTTGAAAGACAAAAATGTTTGAAAGACAAAAATGTTTGAAATATACAATAATGCTGGAAATAGACAAAAAATGTTTGAAAGACAAAAAGGTTTTTAACGTCACTGCAGACTGTTGAGCTGTAAATCAGAAAACTTAATTTATGTCTACTCTAAATCTCTAACCTCTAGTATTACCCTCATAAACCCACATAGGAGCCAGAGTGATCAATACATTGATCGTATGCACTCAAAATGTAGAAGTAGAAGAACAAGAAATTATTATATGTCAATACTCTCCATACAACTAATATTTAAATAAATCCATAATCTCTAAATAACTTCCCTCTAAATCACTACGCTCTAAATAACTTCCCTCTAAATCCCTACTCTCTAAATAACTTCCCTCTAAATCCCTACTCTCTAAATAACTTCACTCTAATTCCCTACTCTCTAAATAATTTCCCTCTAAATCCCTACTTTATAAATAAATTCACTCTAAATCCCTATTCTCATACTAACTTCACTCTAAATCCATACTCTCTAAATAACTTCCCTCTAAATCCCTACTCTATAAAGAACTTCACTCTAAATCCCTATTCTCTTACTAACTTCACTCTAAATCCCTACTCTCTAAATTTTTTTGCCTCCAAATCCCTACTCTCTAAATAACTTCCCTCTGAATCCCCACTCTCTACATAACTTCCCTCTAAATCTCTACTCTCTAAATAACTTCCTCCTAAATCGCTACTCTCTAAATCACTGCCTTCTAAATCCGTACTCTCTAAATAACTTCCTTCTAAATCCCTACTCTCTAAATAACTTCCCTCTAAATCCCTACTCTCTAAATAACTTCACTCTAATTCCCTACTCTCTAAATAACTTCCCTCTAAATCCCTACTCTCTAAATCACTGCCTTCTAAATCCGTACTCTCTAAATAACTTCCTTCTAAATCCCTACTCTCTAAATAACTACACTCTAAATCCCTACTCTCTAAATAATTCACTCTAAATCCCTACTCTCTAAATAACTTCCCTCTAAATCCCTAATCATTAATTAACTTTCCTCTAAATTCCTACTCTCTAAATAACTTCCCTCTAAATCCCTACTCTCTAAAAAACTTTCTTCTAAATCCCTACTCTCTAAATCACTGCCTTCTAAATCCGTACTCTCTAAATAACTTCCTTCTAAATCCCTACTCTCTAAATAACTTCCCTCTAAATCCCTACTCTCTAAATAACTTCACTATAATTCCCTACTGTCTAAATAACTTCCCTCTAAATTCCTACTCTCTAAATCACTGCCTTTTAAATCCGTACTCTCTAAATAACTTCACTCTAATTCCCTACTCTCTAGAATAACTTGCCTCTAAATTCCTACTCTCTAAATAACTTCCCTCTAAATCCCTACTCTCTAAATAACTTCCCGCTAAATCCCTACTCTCTAAATAACTTCACTCTAAATCCCTACCCTCTAAATAACTTCCCTCTAAATCCCTACTCTCTAAATAACTTCTCTCTAAATGCCTACTCTTTAAATAACTTCCCTCTAAATCCCTTCTCTTTAAATAACTTCCCTCTAAATCCCTACTCTCTAAATAACTTCCCTCTAAATCCCTACTCTCTAAATAACTTCCCTCTATATCCCTACTCTCTAAATAACTACACCATACGTTCCAACTCCGTTAATCCCTATCTTCCCACTCTGTACAGCCCCCCCCCCCTTCCACACACCTTTTTCTATTTCTCCTCTAACTCAATCTCCTTACATCTCCTAACCCCATTTCTCCGTCCCAACCACCGTCTACACAGCCCCCATTAAGCCCCCGACCATTTACGCAACCACAATGCGTGATCGCGCAAGCCACAAGCAAACTACGACCAATTGACGTGCACCTAAGCCCGCCATCTACCAGTACTCTATGACACAAATAATGATCTGAACATGGACAGTACTTTGGTCCTCTTTGTACTTGTCATGGGTCTATGTTTGCTGAAAGCTTGAATAGCAGATGGAATGAATACCACTTGAACGGATGGATTTCTAATGTAGATAGACAAATGTTACACAAATTATCGATTGTTTTGATAGTTTTTAACAGATGTATTCCTTAGAAATCGGTTGCATCTATTTTTAAACTCTTGATCTGGAATTAGAACAGGTGGCCGAATGGCTGATAAAATATTGAAATGTTTGATGTCACTTAAAATTACCAATTATTGCAAGTTTTCCGACGGACACCATTGTCATTTATAGGGACAAAATGAAAGTGTCTAATGAAAAAAAAATCAAGTAATAGACCATTTCAAGTTATAGACCATATCAAGTAATAGACCATATCAAGTAATAGACCATATCAAGTAATAGACCATTTCAAGTTATAGACCATATCAAGTAATAGACCATATCAAGTAATAGACCATTTCAAGTTATAGACCATATCAAGTAATAGACCATATCAAGTAATAGACCATTTCAAGTTATAGACCATATCAAGTAAATTGTGGAACCATATATATGTTAAGGTTTGAAAAGATAAGACAGGACTATTGAATAGACGTTTCGACAAGATGTCTTCTTCTCCGGCAGGCAAATCATCCATAAACACATATCGCTCAGTACTTTGTGTTTTCGAAACTTACAGAGAAAATCGCAACTTGAGCAGGCTGGATGCAAACAATTGTACACATTATCCAGGCCTTCTATGGATTATCTACCTTTTCGGGGATTGTATTATCAGAAGCCCTATCGACTATTACTCGTCTCTTATTTGATAAAGGACAATATAAGTGTCTTATAAAATGAGTCTTATAATATGTGTCTTATAATATGTGTCTTATAATATAAGTCTGATAATATGATGGTTGCGTTCAAACCGCTTGCAAACCTTGCAAACATTGCATTCTTTAATTTATATTGCAAACCTCGCATCCTTTAATTTATATTGCAAACCTTGCATCCTTTAATTTATATTGCAAACCTTGCATCCTTTAATTTATATTGCAAACCTTGCATCCTTTAATTTATATTGCAAACCTTGCATCCTTTAATTTATATTGCAAACCTAAACATACATCTTTCCACTATTTATTTTCTTCACTTGACCTGAACGAAGTCCCTCATTCAGTGTCCCCCATAAACAATCCCTCTATTGTCCCCCATAAACAATCCCTCTATTGTCCCCCATAAACAATCCCTCTATTGTCCCCCATAAACAATCCCTCTATTGTGCCCCATAAACAATCCCTCTATTGTCCCCCATAAAGAATCACTTTATTGTCCCCTATAAACAATCTTTCTATTGTCCCCCATAAACAATCCCTCTGTTGTCCCCCACAACAATTCCTCTATTAGCTCCATAAACAATCTCTCTATTGGCCCCATAATAAACAATCTCTCAGCTAGCCCCTTAAACAGTACATCTATTGACCCCCCCCCCCATAAACTATCCCTCTAATGACCTCCAATTGTCCCCCACAACAATTCCTCTATTAGCTCCATAAACCATCTCTCTATTGGCCCCATAATAAACAATCTCTCAGCTAGCCCCTTAAACAGTACATCTATTGACCCCCCCCCCCATAAACTATCCCTCTAATGACCTCCATAAACACTCTCTCTGTTGATCACACGAACAATCCCTCTACTAAACCAGTACCCACTCCTTCCAACAACCGGAAGACCTCTTTTAGACACAATCACTTACATAGCCATATTCGTGAATCCGCGAACAATTTCACGGCCCGGCGAGGCAACAACATACGTCCGACAAGACCTAGCTGTTCGAAGGTCAAGGTCTACAACCGAATGACGTAACGATCATCGCCCTCGATACTTTCACCGCACTTTTTCAAAACATCAAAGATAAGACGCCCCTCCTACGTCACAGTCATGGCCGGTCCCTGTGTACTTACAAGGCAAGCGGAAAAAATAAACTTTGAATGAAATGTGGGCGTTCGTTTAGTTAGACAGCGGGCCAAGAACAAAAAATGGTGGCCGGTGACTAACAGGCAAGGCATTTCTTTGGTAGGACTGACGTCACGCATCCTTTGATCGACACTCGATTTCTTGTTTTGCCCAAATGAGGCTGTGGCTGTGGTGAATTGTGGATTACGGAGATAGGATCCTTGTCAAGCACTGACACATTAATGAGTTATTTGTTGTTGGAGCTGTCAGTGTCAACCAATCGATCAACAAGGGTATCGGGGGTATTGGATATAGGTCGTGTTACAGGTAGACTACTGGATAGTGGTGGAGGTCATTTGATTTTGATACGACAATATTACAATGGGAAACTATCTGTTCGGCTGTAGCTGATTTTGTTATGCTTGGCACATTGAAGACAACGTGCGTAGAGCAGTTTTTCTCTCAGTAGTGTTTAGTGTCATACTGGAACTAGTGAAGGTAAGACACTTTACCATTTACCACTAACGAGTCACGGTACGACACTTTAAGATTTAACATTAATGACGGAAGGAAAGACAGTATAAGATTTAACACTAATTAGTGAAGGTAAGACAGTGTAAGATTTAACATTAACGACAGAAGGAAAGACAGTATAAGATCTAAAACTAATTAGTGAAGGTAAGACATTGTAAGATTTAACATTAACGACAGAAGGAAAGACAGTATAAGATCTAAAACTAATTAGTGAAGGTAAGACATTGTAAGATTTAACATTAGCGACGAAGGAAAGACAGTATAAGATCTAACACTAATTAGTGAAGGTAAGACAGTGTAAGATTTAACACTACCTAGTGGCGATAAGTTAAGTAGTTGATAAGAACTAGTGAAGCGAAGAAGGTATAACATTCGAACTTACTAGTGAAGGTAAGACAGTGGATATGAAATAGCGTAAGAAGGGTGAAAGGTGATGCTCCACCCATGTCGGCATTTTGGTCGACGGAAGTGACAAATGAAGGTAATTAACTCATTACAAGACTCGATGCGAAAATTTATTTTTCCATTAAAATTTACAAACTCGTAATAGACATTGGAACTTGATTAGTTAATGTTGAGTTCAGACTATGTTTAAAACATGATGTCATGACCCACTTTTTCAAAACGATGTAAAAAAAAAAAAAAAAAAAAGAACAAAAAGACAATTTATTACCCGACAAAAACAAATTTGTCAGAAATGTTTCTATTATCCGCCCCAATTCCGTGTCAGCCCGAGCACATGCCCAGCCTGGCCCACCCTAGTTACGCCACTACATGTAATACAACTTACTCGTTCACCTCTTGGTCTACAGTCTACACTCAAACGTCTTCAGTCACAGCATCTACTCGTATCTTATTTCGTTACTTTTTCTCCGGTCTTTGGCGTTCACCAGTTGAATTTACATTTTTGATGATTTTGATCGCGCCCTGGCGTGAGAAGGGTGTGTGGTGGAGGGAGCCACCCGCCCTGGGCGGCCCTTTGTTCTTTATATACATTGGGGCGGCATTTTCGGCAAACTGCAGAGTTGTGTTCAGCGAGGAGGCATACAATATCTTGACCCACCGGGGCACCACTCCGGGCCCTGTAAACAATCCCTCTATGATACAGTCTGACTTCTCGTATTTTATTCACTCCTTATTCTGATTTAATGTTTTTTGTTGTTTTTTTTTCAAATCAATCAAACAAATCATCATTTTGCTAGTTCATCAATAGATCCGTGATAAAATAGCATTTACATAAGTCTTACAGTAATACATATTGCATTGATCAAGGTCTTACAGTAATGCAAAGTGCATGGCTCAGACGCTTCAAATGCATCGCTACATCTCTAAATCAAGAATATTGATCGCCCAGCCTTGACGACCTCAAACAGCTTCTAGAAAACAGTCGATTTCTTCCTTCGCAGTTCTGACACATAACCACGTGGCATAGTGAACCCTAATAAACACCTGGAGTTGCCAGCTCACAAAGAGCTTGTCGCGTCTCAACGACCCGTTCAGTCCGATTAAAACTGTGCCCACCGATACTAACAGTATCGATGTATTACTAAGAGCGATATATATTGCGAACAATCCCCTTAGCAATATTATAAACAAACGGTCAGAAGACATTTTTTTTTAAAAAATACATGAGATCAATAACAACATTTAAAAAAAAAAAATTCAACTTGCTACAATCTAGTTGAAAAATGGTCAAATTACTCTCTACACTGTAGACCAGGCCTGCACAACATACGGCCCGCGGACTGCAAGCGGCCCACCAGCCCCACTAAGTGGCCCGCAAGGTTACGAAATTTTCTTTATTCTTATTATTTTCTTAATAGCTTCCCCCGTCCTATTTTCTTTTGGCCCGCAAAAGTTGTTCATTATGTATTACGGCCCACCTTACAACTGTATTACGGCCCACCTTACAACTGTATTACGGCCCACCTTACAACTGTATTACGGCCCACCTTACAACTGTATTACGGCCCACCTTACAACTGTATTACGGCCCACCTTACTACTGTATTACGGCCCACCTTACAACTGTATTACGGCCCACCTTACATTTTGAGTTGTGCAGGCCTGCTCTAGACAGTCCGCGCGGCTGTTGAACACTCTCAGTTGAAGCAGAAGTTGGGGTCCTATACTATTTGTTTGTACTTTTGAATAAATTTAAATATATCCAATTTGATGGATCAGAAATCCTCTCCATGCTAACCTGTTTAAGCTACGCGCTGTCCCAAGATCCAGATGTGTACCGTGAGCATGTGTCTGCCAATAGCCAAACCTAATCCATAGGGACTATCTCTGTCTACAGATTATATGAATGTAGTGGAAAGTTGGTAAACATATTTGTGAATCTCAGACTGGGACCGCTAAAGAAATTTGTTGATATTGATCTCCGTGTGTGGGCGAGGGCTTGGCTGTTTAGTACAGCAGTCAAAAGTGCTGTTGATGTGAGGCAACGATACTTTAGTACATCTGTCAAAAGTGCTGTTGATGTGAGGCAACGATACTTTAGTACATCTGTCAAAAGTGCTGTTGATGTGAGGCAACGATACTTTAGTACATCTGTCAAAAGTGCTGTTGATGTGAGGATCGATACTGCCAGGTGGCTGTCACTCAGGGCACCAGCTTGTAGGCCTGTGCTGAGTGTCAGGGCGGGAAGGGGAGGGGGGGAGAGCGTGGTACCTAACCTGCCAGGCTTATTATGTGCTCCACGCAGGGCTAAAAGTTATGAATGCGTGGCACATACCACCATTACATTACAGTGCGTGTTGTGAACAAGAATACAACCGTGTTGGTAGTTACTATAAATAGATCCATCTTGTTTACGTTTATGGATAAGAAGTAACGTGTGCTTGAAAAATACAACCTATAGAATGTTGAGTTTCATTTCATAATTATGATACAAGATGTGTGTCACTGGTTTACCACTAGGGAGATGAGAGTCATGTTTATCACTGGTTCACCACTAGGGAGATGAGCATAATCTGTGTCTGACGCCATTTCTTTATTTTAACATTTCTTTAGCCCACCTGCTGATAGATTAACTGGTGATTAACTTTATCTCATTTCAGTGCAAACAACGTTGAAGAGATCACAATAAATACAACGTGAAGGAACTGACACTTCTCCGAGAGAATAAAAATAGAGAACAACTGAATTAACTTCGTGACTTTGACTCTAGTCCAGACTCAGTTGTTGCCATGCAGAACGGACACGGGACCGGGCTGCTGGTCAGTAACGGACTTACCGTCATCAACGCCCAGCTCAGCCCACCCCACCAGCTGCCCAGGATGGCCGAGGACCAGCTGAAAGCCTTGGAGGATAATTTCCAGAAGAACAGGAACCCCTCGGATCTGGACATCACCATCATAGCCGCTGAGGTCGGGCTGTCTGAAACAGCTGTCATGGTGAGCCACAGTTTGAACGGTTACCATGTTACTGTCTGTTACATGACTTGTTACTGTTGTGATTTTAATCAATTTGTCTAAAGATGGGCTGAGAACCTTTAAAGATGGGCTGAGAACCTTTAAAGATGGGCTGAGAACCTTTAAATATGGGTTGAGAACCTTAAAAGTTGTGTTAAGAACCTTCACAGATGGTCTGAGAACCATCAAAGATGGGTTGAGATCCTTTAAAGATGGGTTGAGAACCATCCACAATATTATTTCAACCAGACCTGGTGGTTTACCACACTACGCTGGAGTCGCATAATTGCCTGACTTGACTGTGCACTCAGCCATCGCCAGAATGAGTACAGCGGCATCAGCCACAGCAGCAGCTTGATTAGATTAAGGTCTGAGTCATGTAGGAGTAGATGTGTTTATGAGTATGATTACTAGAACCTGTTGGTTAACATGCCTACAATAAAACCTGAAGAGTTAGTAGTTAGTGGTTACACGCTGCAACTGTTGCAGGGTTTAGGGAAGGGGAGGGGGGTAGCAGAGATGTAGCGATACGCTGTGCATTAGCATGAGCTTGCAGGTATAAAAAAATTGACGAAGTGTATCATGTGCTGAGGGGGGGGGGGGGGGGGGCCGGGTGCAGTCCGGCCATAACCTCCCCCCCCCCCCCCCGTTTTTAGATTCACCCCCGCATGTTAACCAGATGAAACAGCTCAGCCTCTGAAGTCCAATCTCTTTTAACACTCTGCGATGCTATAAAGGTCACGTGACCTCCCTCCTTCATTTTGATTTAACTATATCCTCTTTAATTTGTTTTATTTTTAATGTCTTTGGGTTGGGGGCTGTGAGAAAACCGGAAGTAGCTAATCGGTCTGATTTTATTGGCGTAATAAGAAAAAAATGACTGAATCAATCAGATGTTCTCTGACAGTCGGATGTTTTTTGACAGTCAGATGTTCTCTGAGTTCTTAAAAATAGAAAAATATTCCGACTTAAACACGGAAGCGCCCTTTAGTGCTATTTATCAATTTGACTGAAACATAAGCCTTCCAGTGTTTGGCCCTCGCTACGCCTCTGTGACTGAAACATAAGCCTTCCAGTATTTGGACCTCGCTACTTGCACATGATGAAATTTCTCCCATGAAAATAAAAATGTTTAAAAAAATGTCTGTTCCGAACTCTTAAAATTGGGGTTCGTAACCCTTTTCCAGAGCCGCAACCCTGTGAGATGCCCACCCCTGTGAGATGCCCACCCCTGTGAGATGCCGCACCCCTGTCCATTTCCCATCTCAACCCAGAGGAGAAAATTATGAGAGTATTATTTGTGTGGGGGGGGGGAGGTTGGGGGCATTAAAAAGTATTGCTCTTACCGCACTGCCTCCCGCACCACTATGAGAATATACACCCCTACGAGATGCCCACCCCTACGAGATGTCCAACCCTACGAGATGCCCACCCCTACAAGATGCCCACCCCTACGAGATGCCCACCCCTACGAGATGCCCCCCCCCATGAGATGCCCACCCCTACGAGATGCCCACCCCTACGAGATGCCCACCCCTACGAGATGCCCACCCCTACGAGATGCGCCCCCCTATGAGATGCGCCCCTCTACGAGATGCGCCCCTCTACGAGATGCCCACCCCTACGAGATGCGCCCCCCTACGAGATGCCCACCCCTACGAGATGCCCGCCCATGCGAGATGCCCACCCCTACGAGATGCGCCCCCTACGAGATGCGCCCCCCTATGAGATGCCCACCCCTACGAGATGCCGGCCCTTCACATGTAAAATCTACTTTACTTTAATTTTATTTTTGAAAGCTTTATTCCCATGAAGTACTTTCAATCTGCCCTCATACCAGTACATCTATTGGATCTATCGTTTGATGAAAAGAGAGGCGAACAATGACATTGTAACATCGAGGGTATTTTACACAGTTCACCCAGAGCTCCTTTGAAATTAAGACGAACTAATCTGTTTAGTTTTGTCAGTGTTGTTACATTGCAAGGACTACTTTGTCAAATATATCAGAGAGAAGAAATGAAAAGTGTAATCTCTAATAGAGCCCAAGGCTTTCGTAATTTTAATGACTTTCTTGTCTACTCATCAGCGCTGGTTTGAACACAGACTTGCAAGATGGCGCCAGCAGCAAGGACTTCCGGCTAACAGTGGTTCAGTGAATGAGTAGCCTCAAGGTTGACTGGACTTGACATGCTGAAATCAAGCCTTGTAAATAGCACGCGCGAAATTGTCGACCTGTTTCTCACATCACGTTTTACCTCTCGTTCGCATTGCTATGTTGAGTCTCCAGAACAAGGTCTTTGAATAGGTCTTCTATCAACATGGTCTAACAATATGTCTTCTATCAACATGGTCTAACAATAGGTCTTCTATCAACATGGTCTAACAATAGGTCTTCTATCAAAATGGTCTAACAATAGGTCTTCTATCAACATGGTCTAGCAATAGGTCTTCTATCAACATGGTCTAACAATAGGTCTTCTATCAACATGGTCTAACAATAGGTCTTCTATCAACATAGTCTAACAATAGGTCTTCTATCAACATGGTCTAACAATAGGTCTTCTATCAACATGGTCTAACAATAGGTCTTCTATCAACATGGTCTAACAATAGGTCTTCTATCAACATGGTCTAACAATAGGTCTTCTATCAACATGGTCTAACAATAGGTCTTCTATCAACATGGTCTAACAATAGGTCTTCTATCAACATGGTCTAACAATAGGTCTTCTATCAACATGGTCTAACAATAGGTCTTCTATCAACATGGTCTAACAATAGGTCTTCTATCAACATGGTCTAACAATAGGTCTTCTATCAACATGGTCTAACAATAGGTCTTCTATCAACATGGTCTAACAATAGGTCTTCTATCAAAATGGTCTAACAATATGTCTTCAATCAACATGGTCTAACAGTAGGTCTTCTATCAACATGGTCTAACAATAGGTCTTCTATCAACATGGTCTAACAATAGGTCTTCTATCAACATGGTCTAACAATAGGTCTTCTATCAAAATGGTCTAACAATATGTCTTCAATCAACATGGTCTAACAGTAGGTCTTCTATCAACATGGTCTAACAGTAGGTCTTCTATCAACATGGTCTAACAGTAGGTCTTCTATCAAAATGGTCTAATAATAGGTCTTCTATCAAAATGGTCTAACAATAGGTCTTCAATCAACATGGTCTAACAGTAGGTCTTCTATCAACATGGTCTAACAGTAGGTCTTCTATCAACATGGTCTAACAGTAGGTCTTCTATCAAAATGGTCTAACAATAGATCTTCTATCAACATGGTCTAACAGTAGGTCTTCTATCAACATGGTCTAATAATAGGTCTTCTATCAACATGGTCTAACAGTAGGTCTTCTATCAACATGGTCTAACAATAGGTCTCCTATCAAAATGGTCTAACAATAGGTCTTCTATCAACATGGTCTAACAATAGGTCTTCTATCAACATGGTCTAACAGTAGGTCTTCTATCAACATGGTCTAACAATAGGTCTTCTATCAAAATGGTCTAACAATAGGTCTTCTATCAACATGGTCTAACAGTAGGTCTTCTATCAACATGGTCTAACAATAGGTCTTCTATCAAAATGGTCTAACAATAGGTCTTCTATTAACATGGTCTAACAGTAGGTCTTCTATCAACATGGTCTAACAATAGGTCTTCTATCAAAATGGTCTAACAATAGGTCTTCTATCAACATGGTCTAACAGTAGGTCTTCTATCAACATGGTCTAACAATAGGTCTTCTATCAAAATGGTCTAACAATAGGTCTTCTATCAACATGGTCTAACAGTAGGTCTTCTATCAACATGGTCTAACAATAGGTCTTCTATCAAAATGGTCTAACAATAGGTCTTCTATCAACATGGTCTAACAATAGGTCTTCTATCAACATGGTCTAACAGTAGGTCTTCTATCAACATGGTCTAACAGTTGGTCTTCTATCAACATGGTCTAACAATAGGTCTTCTATCAAAATGGTCTAACAATAGGTCTTCTATCAACATGGTCTAACAATAGGTCTTCTATCAACATGGTTTAACAACAGAACGTCTATCAACATTGTTTAATAAGCCTTATTTCAGCATGGTCTTATGACAAACCTTTTATCAATATTGTTTAACAACAAATCTTCTATCAGTATGAACTAACAACAGATCTTCTATCAATATGGTTTAACAACAGACCTTCTATCAAAATGGTCTAACAAAAGATCTTCTATCAATATGGTTTAACAATAGACCTTCTACCAACATCGGCTAATATATATTGTTTAGGATCCACAAAATAACTTGACAGACAGCTGTGTCTGTAGAAACAAGCATACAATAGTTAAAGATCTCTTGACTAAAACAGACCTGACATTAGCCAAGTATCAAGATGATGTCTATATGTCAATAACTTTCACTGAAGCGAACATATAAACACATAGAACCTAGAAAACTGCCCAGAGACTTGTATAGCAGTCATGACTGTTTAAACTGGGTCATATTTCACAACCTGCTATCTGAATGTTGACTTCGTCACTGTATTTATGTTAAACTATTTATTAAGCAAGGTGCAATATTTGTAAATAGAGTCATGATTTCAATTATATTATCGTATGCTTATTTTCATTGACATGAAACTACGAAAGGTTATCACGACGCGATTACCACACGAAAAGAATCTCTTTTAACCTTTAAATAAAAGAAAATTCTCAAAGTATTCCTAGCTTCAAAAAGTTATTTCTATATATTTTGATGCTGCTGGGATGATGTTGTTGCGATGATGTTGCTGAGGTGATGTTACTGGGATGATGTTGCTATGATGATGTCGCTGGGATGTTTTTTTTCTGGGATGATATTGAATTATGAGTCAGCAGATAAATAGATATTCAGACAAACAGATTGACTGATATACTTGAATTGCTCAACTAATGTTTAAATATAGGTCAGTTTAATAATTTTCTTAATTGGTGTTTCTAATAATCTATAACCAAAATAAAATTTTAACCCAACACAGAGTGAATTGCTTCACTGCCAAAACATTTGACCAATTATTCATGACATAGACAACGTCTAGGTCATTGATTGCAGTTGCTCTTAAACAATCAAACGAATCAGACAGCTGTGTGTCAAGTACTGTCAAGCTATGCAATTTTGCGTTTGAAGAATCAGCCCAGTGATGTCTAACTGATGAATGGCATGAGAACAGATAGTTAGTAAACAGAAATACAACTTGTAAACCAGATATATTTAATATTTATTTTATCCGATGATTGTTGATTTGTGCAACAGAGACTGTCTCATCATAGATGGCAACAAAGACTGTCTCATCATAGATGGCAACAAAGACTGTCTCATCATAGATGGCAACAAAGACTGTCTCATCATAGATGGCAACAAAGACTGTCTCATCATACATTTTAACAAAGAAAATCTCATTATTTTTCAAAATGTGTTACAAAAATTTCCAAATGTTCAGTTTCATGTTCAGTTTCAAAATTAAGGAAAAGTATCAGTAGTAATGTTACTATTTAAATATAGCTTTATGAAGTAATAGGTACGAAATGAAGTCTCCATCCCAATAGGCCAAGAGTTTTAGTTTGAGGCACTGCAAGGGTTAATTGTAGTTTGCACCGGCAATGAGTTCAAAGTTGAGGCACTGCAAGGGTTAATTGTAGTTTGCACAGTGAATCAGTTCAACGTTGAGGCTCTGCAAGGGTTTACTGTCGTTTGCATTTTGAATTAGTTCAACTTTGAGACACTGCAAGCGTTTATTGTAGCTTGCACTGATTTAACTGGTGTTAATATATTTTAAGAAATGCCACATTTACTTGCGACGTTGTCCTATCAACAATCCCAGCATGCAGCCATTTGTGGTGGTTTCTTGATGGTACTAAACACAATTGAACTTCTAGTAATGTATTCCTTATTTTATTCCTTATGTATTCCTTAAATTATTTATTTACCTACCTCATCTTGTTTGCAGTAAAAGGTTTCTTGTCTCATGTAATAACAGATTTAATTTTAAAACAATTCTTTACCAATTTGGTTAATCTCAAGCTATTTACTTGTATATTAATCGTGATTTATTTATAATGTTATTTAAACTGGGATTTTTACGACTTCGTTCTTGATACATTGTATATAATTTTTCCCCAAGACTTTCATAATGTTGACAGTAAACTAACAACATGTTGATAATGATTAGATTAGTTGACCTGACAATGATGAAATCACTGTTAAAAACGTACCCATCCAAGACTTACCCATCCAAAACTTACCCATCAAAGACTTAAACATCCAAGACTTTTACATCTAAGACTGCCACATCTAAGACTAACACATCCAAGACTTTCACATCTAAGACTGCCACGTTCATAGCTCCAAAACTTTCACATCCAAGATTTCACATCCATGACTTTCACATCCAAGACTTCCACATCTAAGACTAACACATCCAAGACTTTTACATCTAAGACTGTCACATCCAAGACTCCAAGACTCTCACATCCAATACTTTCATCCATGACTTTCACGTCAAAGACTGCCACACCCAAGACTGTCACATACAAGACTTTCACATCCAAGACTGCCACACCCAAGACTGTCACAAACAAGACTTTCACATCCAAGACTATCACATCCAAGACTATCACATCCAAGACTGCCACACCCAAGACTGTCACATACAAGACTTTCAAATCCAATACTTTCATAACTTTGACATCAAAACTAACAACAAATTGATAATGATTAGATTAGTTGACCTGACAATGATGAAGTCACTGTTAAATAGTTATTAGCTCTCAGAATGAGACAGAATGATGGTCAAATGAATTGCTTTCTATCTATTGACCTAATTTTGTCACATCAAAATTAATTTTAGTTTAGTTGAAACATTCCTAGAGATAAGAGTGATTTATTACAAGGTAAAATGTTACATTGGTATAGTACAAATACATTCATGACAATAAAGTTACATTCATTGTGTACTTCAATTTTCATGATAACAATATTGTACTAATTTTAGTAACACTATTTTCAAAAGAACAAAGTACCTCTGATTTTGTACTCCTATATTGATGATAGCATTTTTACATTTATTTAGTTTGACTAAGACAGAAATCTGTTCACTTGATGTCTGTATTATTTAATAAATTCCCTATGATAATTATGTAACCGAGTGGCGATAAGGTTTTCAATTACTGTTTGTCATGGCAACAATTGATTTCAGTTGTTTCCCCTTTCTGTTATGCTGATGTTAAATAATTTGCTAATAAAATGAACTGTCTCTTTAGCCCATGATTAATTGTTTCTTTAACACAAGACACATTCACTCACACAAGACACATTCTCTCACACAAGACACATTCACTAACACGAGACACATTCACTAACACGAGACACATTCACTAGCACAAGACACATTCACTAACACAAGACACATTCATTCACACAAGACACATTCACTAACACAAGACACATTCTCTTACACGAGACACATTCACAAACATGAGACACATTCAATAACACGAGACACATTCACTAACACAAGACAAATTCAATAACACAAGACACATTATCTTACACCAGACACATTCACAAACATGATACACATTCAATAACACGAGACACATTCACTAACACAAGACACATTCACTACCACTGAACATTGTCTAACACATGAAATATTGTCCTACACAGGACATATTGTTTAACACATGACATTGCATAATACATGACATATTCATGTCTATTACATGACTCATTATCTAATACATTACACATTGTCTAATACATTATACATTTTATAAAATAAGACACATTCATTAACACAGAACATTGACTAACAAAGGACATCTTCAATAACATATTCTTTAAAACAAGTCACATTGTCTAACACAGGACACACTGTTTAACACAGATCACTTGTCTAACATGTTACACATTGTCTAAAACATGATATATTGTCAGTCATAAGGCACGTAGTCTAACAGAGAAAACATTAAGTAACACATGACACATTGCGTAACTGAGGAAACATTCAGAACACATTCATTAACAAAGGGCACATTGTCTAAAACAAGAAACGTTGTATATTACAGAATACATTGTCTAACACAAGACACGTTGTCTAACATAGAACGCATTCACGAACACAGGACACTTGATCGAACACAAGACAGAAGTCAACACTTGTGTTTTGTTTGAAATCTGTGCTAGGATTGGAAAATGAAAAGAAATTAAAAATTTCACCATCTCGATCATAAGTAAAGGTCTTTTTCATTATGTGTCATTGAGATTTCCGTTCTTGTTGTTTGAAAATATATTAAAGGACATGTGTCGTTTTCGGCTGTGTGCATTGTATGTTATATTGCTGAACCGAGAGGTACAACTTTGATTTCATTCATATTTATGAATCAAAGAAAGGCAACTGATGTAATGATGAATCGCTAAAACACAGATTAGCTTTCCTTGATTTACTTGAAATGGAACGGTAGCAGTTAGCTGTTGGTCTGAATCTTACTCCTATGACTGGAACACATCGAGGTACAACCTCATCGTAACATACAAACACATAACGATCAATTATGTAACCTTTCGTGATATTGTTCAATTCTCAGTCATACCATCTTTAAATGACGGACCGTGGAGAAAGACAGAATGCAACCAGTTAGAGTTTGGCTGATTCTATTTACAACCAGATAATAAGGCAATATATTTTCTAAAATGTTGTTGTTCAAACATATCAATAACAACAAACAAATTCAATACAAAACTGTATTTATAAACTAGAAACTATCACCCGATGTTATCGAGGTAACAAGGGCAGGCACTTTGCTATCATGCCCACCCATGGGGCGCCCGCAGGTAGGGGCAAGGTGGGGCACTTTGCTATCATGTCCACCCATGGGGCGCCCGCAGGTTGGGGCAAGGTGGGGTACTTTGCTATCATGTCCACCCATGGGCGCCCGCAGGTAGGGGCAAGGTGGGGTACTTTGCTATCATGTCCACACATGGGCGCCCGCAGGTAGGGGCAAGGTGGGGCACTTTGCTATCATGTCCACCCATGGGCGCCCGAAGGTAGGGGCAAGGTGGGGCACTTTGCTATCATGTCCACCCATGATTGCTATCATGTCCTCACATGGGCGCCCGAAGGTAGGGGCAAGGTGGGGCACTTTGCTATCATGTCCACCCATGGGCGCCCGAAGGTAGGGGCAAGGTGGGGCACTTTGCTATCATGTCCACCCATGGGCGCCCGCAGGTAGGGGCAAGGTGGGGCACTTTACTATCATGTCCACCTGCTATCACGAGAACTCATCACAACACCGTCTTTTAAAAAGAAGTATCTATGTAATGATGTTTACGTTTTACAGCATTCAACGTTTAAATAAGTATTTTTCTGCTGCATATTATGCGCCTACCCCACCCCTTTTCGCGCCTCTAACTTACTTTTTTTTTTCTCTAAACATGACCTTAAATGACAAAATCTAAAGGATCACTAATTAAATCATGACTGTAACTCAAGTGTCCATTGAGGGCGGATCTCTATGCTAGAGGAATACTTGAGGAGTCTTGCGTTTTTAAATTGTTACATGTCGGGCCTACCCAACCACTTTTCGTGCCCCTTATCTAAATTTGTGTTTCTCTAAAAATTGTGAAAACCTAATCTTTCATATACAATGAAAATTCTACATTCTTTTTTAAATAAATTTTTGTATTGACGGAATTTGAAATACTCCTAATTTCGTTGAAAATTGAATCAAAGTTTTGCCATTGCTTTCTAATATATTATCGGAAAATCGTAAAACAAAGAATTATTTTACCTAAAAAAGATTGCATCAAAGGATTTCAAGTGTGTAACAGCACTGAGTGCTTCTTTTTTACAGACATGCTATCAAACTCATGCCAATACTCACCCACTTCTCTTTTCGCAAAGTAAAAACACAGATATATTTTCATGTTTTGAAAGAAAATCATAACCCATCTCCATTTTTTAAAATTAAATTTTCCCTTGTGTAAAATGATTGGATTTGGTTTTCATGGGTCGACTTATATAAACGTACCCACGATTTGTTAACGCCATTAATTTTATTAATTGGCAAAAATTGGTTTATTTGTAAAAAGAGAACGAAAAATCTCTTTTCACAACTGTAATATGATTTTAAGATATTGTCATCCACGTAAAAACGTACACGTCCCATTTCCTACCGCCGATAAGTAAGTACCTAAGAAAGTTAATTATTGATCAAATTAATTCCTTTATTCTAAGGCGTATCATGTGCTGCCTGGGGCAAAATGAAAGTATCGACCGCCCCCCCCCCCACACACACACACATTTTAATACAATTTAATAAAAATCAGCCACAATATGGTAGTCCCCTAAGTACGCAAAGAAACACTTTTTTGCTCTTCATATGGTTTCTTATTATTTGGATGAGTGATGATTGCATTAGGGCATGCTGTTTGGCTATGAGGCTTCGCTGCACGCGTTGACTTCAACAGAATTTCGTTAGTAAAAGGTTGTTTAAACGTTAACGTTTTATTATGCTTTCAATTTAATAAACATCAAGTCTTGGAATGAAAAGAAGTCAACACTTGGTTAGAAAAACAAAGCTAAAATTTCTCTGTGTTTTATTAACAGTTTTAAAAAGCAAGCAATCATTATTATGAATTTTACTTTCAAAGGGGACAAGACATGTCCAGTTTGGTCACACGCAGTTATCAAAGCAAAGACAATTAGGGTTCGTTCTCAAATCACGTCTTTAATATTTTCCCACTATGGATTCAGATGAAGTATTATTAGAAAACTGTGACGTAACAAGCAAAAAAAAAAAAAAAAAAAAAAAAACAAAATC
>CAXITT010000332.1:226660-267133 GCA_964033795.1 Lymnaea stagnalis
CACCACCACCACCACCACCACCACCACCACCACCACCACCACCACCACCACCACCACCACCACCACCACCACCACCACCACCACCACCACCACCACCACCACCACCACCACCACCACCACCACCACCAGTTGTTTGGTGGTTTTTGGCGTCATTTTTCTGCTAGCGCAGAAGGTGTGCGTGGCTGAGTTTCGCGGTACCTATAATATCTGGGGCAATTTGGACCTTAAATTAATGTTCTGAAAATTAATTGAATAACGACTTTTCAAAAGTAGAACATTTTCGTTTTTTTTATATATATATTTTTCATCTTTATTTTGTGACGTCACAAATTTTGTACACCCCACCTGCTCCCTGTCACAAGTGTCACAAATTCTCGACACCTCTTCCCCCCCACCCCTGAGCATGACGCAATTTGCGCACAATCTATGACGTCATTTGAATGTTCATTTAAGTAAAAGAAAATGTTAATTTTATATTACAATATTCACACCGAACTATAAACAGGTCAATGCTAAACACGGATGAGCACAAATTGTTTTTATACTTTCAGGATAAAAAATGTGACCAAGTGTGCATCATTATCTTGAGCATGTACTCAACGCAGAAACAATCAACAGTAGTCGTAAATAAAACTACGAATTTAAGACATTGGAAGAGATCATTGGTCAATTAGAAAACAAAAAAAAAGATATCATTGGCAATGTCGTTGTAGAGGCTGATAGAAGATGACACAGGAAATGTGGTTGTGGAGGCTGATAGAAGATAGCACAGGAAATGTGGTTATGGAGACTGATAGAAAATGACACAGGAAATGTGGTTGTGGAGGCTGATAGAAGATGACACAGGAAATGTGGTTGTGGAGGCTGATAGAAGATGACACAGGAAATGTGGTTGTGGAGGCTCATAGAAGATGACACAGGAAATGTGATTGTGGAGACTGATAGAAGATAACACAGGAAATGTTGTTGTAGAGACTGATAGAAGATGACACTGGTAATGTGGTTGTAGAGGCTGGTGGAAGATAACAAAGGTAATGTGGTTGTAGAGGCTGATAGAAGATAACACAGGTGATGTAGTTGTAGAGACTGATAGAAGATAACACAGGAAATGTGGTTGTAGAGGACTGGTAGCTTATAACACAGGTAATGTGGTTGTAGAGGCTGACAGAAGATAACACTGGTAATGTGGTTGTAGAGGCTGCCAGAAGATAACACTGGTAATGTGGCTGTAGAGGCTGACAGAAGATACTATTGGTAATGTGGCTGTAGAGGCTGATGGAAGATAACACAGTTAATAGGGTTGCATAGAGTGCAAGAAGATAACAAAAATATAATTGGTTTGGTACTACTCAAGAGGATAACACAGGTTATTGGTTTGTGTAGGCTGAAACACAGGTCATGGGATTTCTAGAGACTGGCTGAGGATAACACGAGTAGATGGGTGTAGTGACTGACAACCCGATCCAGTTCAAAGTGCGTCACATTTCCCCCGAAGTCCTGTGCACGCCATGGCCGACCCACTGGTGATGACCTACTGGTGATGACCTACTGGTGATGACCTACTGGTGATGACCTACTGGTGATGACCTACTGGTGATGACCTACTGGTGATGACCTAATGAACGCAGCCAATCACTTAGAGAAGCCGTGGTGCGTTGTGTAATCCCCGTCTACATAATTGATCCGTGGATGTGATCCATGTTTTAAGGCTGGCCACGTCACGCATGATCAGTACAAACTAATGGGCATTCTTAATTATCGATTGCTTTGTTCTATCAGTACAAACTAATGGGCATTCTTAATTATCGATTTCTTTGTTCCATCAGTTTGAGCTAACGTTTCTTTGTTTATTCCTTTTTATGACGTCATTTGTTCTGACAATCAACTCAAAAAATGACAGGTGTTCTCACATTTTGATGCGTTGTTCTAACATTCAACTAAACATAAAAGGTGTTCTCACGTTTCGGATCCATTCTCAGCTTTTAACTGACATTTACGATCTCTGTGTGTGATTCAGCTGCATGTTTCAGTGGCGTGGTCTGTGTGAACGGCGCGGGGGGGGGGGTGTGGAAGGAATACTTCTGGGGGAAAAGTCAGACTTTTCATTTCATTAGAATCAACTCCCTGTGTCATCTTGGTCAGTTGAACAAAGTGTTGTAACTGAATTCAATTGTAACAGTTTCGTTTCGTTTATTACAAGTTAGTGTCAAGGTCACACATTGCAGGGTAGGTTAGCAATCCATTGATGATGCATAGAATGTCTATTAAGTACAAAGACCACCCCGTACTTTACAAACTCTGACGTGAACAAGCAGGTCTAGGAGAGATAAAGAAGAAGAGAGAGACAGGAAGATACAGAGAGAAGAGAAAGAAAGAGAGAGAATAGGTAGAGAGGTCGAGAGAGACAAGAAGAGAGAGTTTAAGAGAGTTCTAGAGAGAGGAACAGAGAAAAAAGAGACCAGATAGGATGTGAGAGAGGGAGAGAGTGAGCGAGAGAGACAAGAAAAGAGATTTTAAGAGAGAGAGAGGAACAGAGAGAAAAAGACCAGATAGGATGAGAGAGAGAGAGAGAGAGAGAGAGAGAGAAAAGAAGAAGACAGAAGTTTCGAAAAAAATGTAAAAACGATAGAGAACAGAGGAAATAACCAATGAATCGATCAATGTTTACATTAATACAAAGTGTTATTGGTTTGGGTCAAACGTTGCCATGGAGACGGGACGTTTCAACAAGAAACCAGCCGGCAACTGAGTATTGACGAGCATTCTACGAGCAAATATAACCACATTGCTGCACATGACAGGCCATATTTCTTTCCCATCAGATCAGTTGTCACATGCCATGACTGTGACGAGCAATCTTGCGCCATGTCTCGGTAGGTGTGTGTTCAAATCATGAGTCAAAACGTGTGCGACTTTATTTACACTCGGGCCTTAAAGACGACAAGACACGATAAGGAGCTGTCATTTTTTTACGGAAACTGCTTGAGATCCATTGAAAGAATGACGTCCAGCAGTTGCTTCTTGTTGACCCTGATGTCCTTGATGACCACAAGCAGATTCCAACCTGTCAACTCAGCTATATCTCCTGTGGTAGGTAAGTCAATGTTACAAGGGACATGACTCTTGTGGTAGGCAAGTCAATGATACAAGGAACATGTCTCTTATGGTAGGTAAGTCAATGATACAAGGGACATGTCTCTTGTGGTATGTAAGTCAATGATACAAGGGACAAATCTCTTGTGGTAGATAAGTTAACAATAAAAGGGACATGACTCCTGTTGATAGGTAAGTCAATGATACAAGGGCCATGTCTCTTTTGGTTGATAAAGGAATGATACACGGCTAGGTTATAAACTAGTTCTATCCGACACACACACACACACACACACACACACACACACACACACACACACACACGCACACACATACACACAGACAATAGAACACTACTTACATTCGACACCCAAACTCACGCTAGATAGAAAACTACTTGAATATGACACACATCCACACAAAATAGAACATCTCTGTTTAGGAATTCTATAATCCACATATCCATGCCCCCTACCCCATCTCACAAACCAGTGGTCGTCATCAGTGACGTAATTATGTTCAACAACCCGGATATAGACGCCATTTTCGAGAACGTCCCCCGAATCGCCAACACCGGAAGCCAGGTCAAAGTGCAAGTCACACCCATCATCTCCGATAACATCACTGAGATAGTTGACCAAGGTGAGTTCACTTCATGGATGTTACTCAATGAATTGACCATGCATTTTTTAAGGGCTTATACAATGTTTCAATCCTAAGAAGGCTGAGACCTGTCATGATTGAGACCTGTCATGATTGAGACCTGTCATGATTGAGACCTGTCATGATTGAGACCCGCATCAAGGTCATCAGGGAGAGGTGTGTGTTTTGATTTTGGTGACAAATGGGGCGTGTGAGCGGATGTCAACGATTGTCATGGCCCGAGTGCACATAGGATTTTGGGATGTCAAAAAAAAAAGAAAGGGGGGGGGCAACTTTTTTGAGTGGGTTTGTATTTATATTCACGGACGGGAGAAGGAACTAAAGATCAGAGTGAGAGATAGCTTGGAATGGAGAGGGCAGGTTTGATTGTACTCAAATGGATTGACCGATTTTGGTATCTGATACTTTATTTCAATGTGGATAATCTACTTCTCCGCATCGCAATTATACGTGTATACATTATGCTAAGGTCAAGGAATCCTGTGATTCTATAAGCCTGTGTCATAAAGCACTGTGTCGTGTACATTGGACAGTGTGCTGTTTATCAGAGAGGGAGACAGTCGCGGAGAAGTGGGAATAATAGACCAAGCGAATAATTGACACGCATCAGAAGATCCTAGACAACGAGGATATTTTGGCATGGGCCAGAATATTTGACACCCTGTCATGATTGAAAGCTGTCATGTTTGACACCTGTCATTATTAGCAGCAGTCAGGATATTTAAACAAAGGTCAAATAACGTGTCCACTCTTCGTGGTCTCATAATGGACTGACATATTTACACAGTGATCCGAACTCTAAGTTAAACCCGGTTTGTAATTGTGCGACTTGAATAATAATAATACATATAGATTATCATGTTCATAGGTAATGAATGTTAGTTATTGTCATATTAAATGAGTGACTTGTGATATTAAATAAGTGAATTGTCATATTAAATGAGTGAATTGTCATATTAAATTAGTGAATTGTCATATTAAATGAGTGATTTGTGATATTAAATGAGTGAATTGTCATATTAAATGAGTGAATTGTGATATTAAATGAGTGAATTGTCATATTAAATGAGTGAATTGTCATATTAAATGAGTGATTTGTGATATTAAATGAGTGAATTGTCATATTAAATGAGTGAATTGTCATATTAAATGAGTGAATTGTCATATTAAATGAGTGATTTGTGATATTAAATGAGTGAATTGTCATATTAAATGAGTGAATTGTCATATTAAATGAGTGATTTGTGATATTAAATGAGTGAATTGTCATATTAAATGAGTGAATTGTCATATTAAATGAGTGAATTGTCATATTAAATGAGTGAATTGTTATATTAAATGAGAGAATTGAATGGAGCATCTGTTAATGTCAAGGTTTACTATTATTTTCAGTGTGCACATTGTTTTCGGCTGGAGTTATCGCTCTTGTTGACATGTCCAGCCCAGGCTCAGCTCTCATTTTGAGGTCGTACTGTTCTGAGTTCGGTGTAGCCTACATATCTTTGGTGGACAGAGCATATTACTATAACCTACATGAAAGGTAATGAATAAGATCTAAAAGATCTCAATGTTATAAAACATGTCTAACGACCGTTTTATTGTATAACTTGTCTATAATCTTCGTATAGTATATGTCTTAAGATCTTCATATGTATAATATATCTTAAGATCTTCATATGTATAATATATCTTAAGATCTTCATACGTCTCTGAGTTCCCATTAACTGGCCGCCCTCTTCATTCTCTGACTTCCCATGTCTGTCGTCTTGTTATTTTATCTCGAAGTTCTTAGTGCCGCATGAAATTGCTACTTATTAGTGACGGTACGCTGCGAAGGGTGGTCAGTGTATTGATATTGTATCTGCACTAACCAACTGGGAATTCTTGATCATAGGCAGACATGCCTGGCGATAAGCATTAGATAGGCAGACATACAAGTGATAAGCACTAGATAAGCAGGCATGCCTGGAAAAAGCACTTATTAAGCATACATGCCTGGAGATAGCACTAGTTAAGCAGATATTCCAATTAATTGACACTAAATTATATGCACGCATGCATGTCAGTTGGCAATAGATCGAAAATGTCCAAATTGAATAAACTTGCATTACTTTGTTCTGGACATGGACCATCTTGTTCTGGACACGGAACATCTTGTTCTGGACATAGACCATCTTGTTCTGGACATGGAACATCTTGTTCTGGACATAGACCATCTTGTTCTGGACATGGAACATCTTGTTCTGGACATGGAACATCTTTTTCTGGACATAGACCATCTTGTTCTGGACATGGAACATCTTGTTCTGGACATAGACCATCTTATTCTGGACATGGACCATCTTGTTCTGGACATAGACCATCTTGTTCTGGGCATAGAATATCTTGTTCTGGGCATAGACCATCTTGTTCTGGACATAGACCATCTTGTTATGGACATGGACCATCTTGTTCTGGACATAGACCATCTTGTTCTGTACAAAGAAAATCTAGTTCTGGAGAATTGATCATCTTTTTTTAAGACTAGACCATCTTGTTCTGTACATACACCATCTTGTTATGCACATGGACCATCTTATTCTGGACGCGGATCATCTTGTTCTGGTCATAGATCATCTTGTTCTTTATATTGACCATCTAGTTCTTGACATGGACCATCTTGTTCTGGACATAGACCATCTTGTTCTGGACATAGACCATCTTGTTCTGGAGAATAGACCATCTTGTTCTGGACATAGACCATCTTGTTCTGGAGAATAGACCATCTTGTTCTGGACATAGACCATCTTGTTCTTGAGAATAGACCATCTTGTTCTGGACATAGACCATCTTGTTCTGGAGAATAGACCATCTTGTTCTGGACATAGACCATCTTGTTCTGGAGAATAGACCATCTTGTTCTGGACATAGACGATCTTGTTCTGGAGAATAGACCATCTTGTTCTGGACATAGACAATCTTGTTCTGGAGATGGACCATCTTGTTCTGGAGAATAGACCATCTTGTTATGGACATGGACCATCTGTTTCTGGACATAGACCATCTTGTTCTCGAGAATAGATCATCTTGTTCTGGACATGGACCATCTTATTCTGGACATAGACCATCTTGTTCTTGAGAATAGACCATCTTGTTCTGGACATAGACCATCTTGTTCTGGACATGGACCATCTTGTTCTGGAGAATAGACCATCTTGTTATGGACATGGACCATCTGGTTCTGGAGATAGACCATCTTGTTCTCGAGAATAGATCATCTTGTTCTGGACATGGACAATCTTGTTCTGGACATAGACCATCTTGTTCTGGAGAATAGACCATCTTGTTATGGACATGGACCATCTGGTTCTGGACATAGACCATCTTGTTCTCGAGAATAGACCATCTTGATCTGGACATGGACCATCTTATTTTATACATAGACCATCTTGTATTGGAAATTGACCATCTTGTTCTTGACATGAACCATTTTTTCTGGTCATAGACCATCTTGTTCTGGACATAGACCATGTTATTTTTGAGAATAGACTAATTTGTTCTGGACATGGAACATCTTGTTCTATTTTCTTTCTTTTTTCAGATACTAGTTTTTGTTAGCATTCACTGATCTTTCTCCATCTACTTTTCTCCATTTCATCGCTATATCTTTCATTCCAATAACAATATTCTCTCTATATTATCACGCATTATATCAACATTGTTTGTAAATTATATTTGTATAAGTTTAAAGTTAAGCTACTTGAGACCCCAATGGCTTCAAGGCATATACACTGCAGTTTACATGACACCATTGTTTATTCCCTTCTTCATAAGTTGTTTCTCTCCTTTTTTTTAATAAGAAATTATTCAAATCTATCCGTCATAAGATGTCTCTCAACAGGTTTGTCCAAAGATGTTTCTCGACTTGTTAGTCATTAGATGTTTCTCGACTTGTTAGTCATAAGTTGTTTCTCTGTTTTTTTTAAATAAGAAATTATTCAAATCTATCCATCATATGATGTCTCTCAACAGGTTTGTCCAAAGATGTTTCTCGACTTGTTAGTCATAAGATGTTTCTCGACTTGTTAGTCATAAGATGTTTCTCGACTTGTTAGTCATAAGATGTTTCTCGACTTGTTAGTCATAAGATGTTTCTCGACTTGTTAGTCATAAGATGTTTCTCGACTTGTTAGTCATAAGATGTTTCTCGACTTGTTAGTCATAAGATGTTTCTCGACTTGTTAGTCATACGATGTTTCTCGACTTGTTAGTCATAAGATGTTTCTCGACTTGTTAGTCATAAGATGTTTCTCGAATTGTTAGTCATACGATGTTTCTCGACTTGTTAGTCATAAGATGTTTCTCGACTTGTTAGTCATAAGATGTTTCTCGACTTGTTAGTCATAAGATGTTTCTCGACTTTGTTAGTCATAAGATGTTTCTCGACTTGTTAGTCATAAGATGTTTCTCGACTTGTTAGTCAAAAGATGTTTCTCGACTTGTTAGTCATAAGATGTTTCTCGACTTTGTTAGTCATAAGATGTTTCTCGACTTGTTAGTCATAAGATGTTTCTCGACTTGTTAGTCATACGATGTTTCTCGACTTTGTTAGTCATAAGATGTTTCTCGACTTGTTAGTCTTACGATGTTTCTCGACTTGTTAGTCATAAGATGTTTCTCGACTTGTTAGCCATAAGATGTTTCTCGACTTGTGAGTCATAAGATGTTTCTCGACTTGTTAGTCAAAAGATGTTTCTCGACTTGTTAGTCATAAGATGTTTCTCGACTTGTTAGTCATAAGATGTTTCTCGACTTGTTAGTCATAAGATGTTTCTCGACTTTGTTAGTCATAAGATGTTTCTCGACTTGTTAGTCATAAGATGTTTCTCGACTTGTTAGTCATAAGATGTTTCTCGACTTGTTAGTCATAAGATGTTTCTCGACTTGTTAGTCATAAGATGTTTCTCGACTTGTTAGTCATAAGATGTTTCTCGACTTGTTACATAAGATGTTTCTCGACTTGTTAGTCAAAAGATGTTTCTCGACTTGTTAGTCATAAGATGTTTCTCGACTTGTTAGTCATAAGATATTTCACGATTCATTTCTTATAAGATGTAAATCCTAATTCTGTAAAGCCTGATTGTCTCCCCTAATCTTATTTCAGAAATGTCGCCGCAGTGAGACTAGAGCCTACGGCCACACAGATGTTGGGCGTCTTGGCAGATATTGCCACTCAGGAAAAACTCAATAACATCGCGATAGTTTACGATGATACTTTTGGTAAACAGGTCTTAGTATCGTATCTTAGTTTAAAGGAAAAGTCTTGGCGTTTCTTAATGGACAACGAGTTTATTTGTGACCGTTAGCTCATCAGAAGAACCTGTTCAATTTTCCTATCAAGTACAGTCTTCATCTGAAGCTGAAGACGCCGATATATTAGAGCAAATTTGCAGACTGGTCTGTAGGATGTCGGATGCCTTTAGGATGTCTGTAGAATGTCTGTAGGATGTCTGTAAAGGACTTTCCTCGTACTTGAATATATCAATCTAGGTCCCAGAGAAGCAGACTCTATAAACGGCGTGGTGCATTGTGTGTGTTGTGTGGTGTGCGGTGTTTGGTGTGTGGCATTTGGTGTTTGATGTGTGGTTTTGTGGTGTGTGGTGTTTTGGTGTGTGGTGTGTGGCATTTGGTGTTTGGTAATTGGTGTGTGGGGTGTGGCATTTAGTGTTTGATCTGTGTTTTGTGGTGTGCGGTGTTTGGTGTGTGGTGTTGTGTGTGTGGTGTGCGGCATTTTGTGTTTAATGTGTGGTTTGCAGTGTGTGGAGGTGAAACGTACTGTAACGGTACCTTTTATCGTTGGAAGTCTGGGCACTTACAAGCAACTGTAGTTGATAACATGCATGTCTCGAGGTCTATCTACGCGTCATTAGCCTAAGTAATATATCAAGAAACTGTTCGGATACTGTTACGTACCGTAATGTGGCTCTAACAACTTAATCTGCTTTAAGATTTGGCTCGTTAAATAACGATACGTAACAAAGGAATGAAAAGCAGTCTACAAAGAAAATAGATATTTAAAGCTAATTCTATAAAAACTAATCAATTTAAGTTTACTATCAACTTAATTTTTTTTAAAATTACAAAATCAAATAAATATAAATAAGCACTATATTAACATATAGCCCAGCTGGTGGGAAAAGTGTAACAATAGACAGGTACAAATGTTAATCAACACACACAGTGAAAAAATCATGTGAGTCTTGTTAGGCTTCTGCTGGTCACAATCGTCCATCATGTTTATAGTGAGGGAGTCAGAACCCTCCGGTAGAAGAAATTCTAGAAATACAATTGCCTGAGTGCATGTATCACCCCCATGTATTCCTCTCTGGAAACGTAAACAAAATAGCCCAATCAAGGGCGGTGGGGGAGGAGTGGTAGCACGTGTCACAAAGTTAATTGGTGACGTTGGTAACACATACAAAAATTGAGAGATAAGGGTTGCATGTCACGCAGGGTGAACAAAAACTAGGTCAACACACATGCTGTAAAAATACGTATTAATTGACATTTCAAACATGTCTGAGCCCATTTAGTCATATGTTTTATATTCATCCTTAATTTTCAATCACCATATCCAACCACCATACTCATTCACTTTATCCATCCATCATATCCATCCAACATATTTATTAACGTATCGAAATAGTGCATCCAATTCAACATATATCCATCATATACTATAACCATATCCATCATAAGATTTAACAACTTGTTCAAGAAAAATACCGATCCAAAAATCTATCCATACCTATCCTACTGTCATATCAATCCACCACTGATAAAAGTGTGGACCTTTTTTGTTTCTAATCCATAATGTACCAATCCGTATGATATTCATTCTCAAACAACTGTATTTTGTTATACTTTGCAGATCTGCAGAACACGCCGAGACGAGTGCTGACCAACATCCCTGCTCAGCACGTCTACCTGCCAATGTCCACTAACTTGACCGAGCTACAGCACATCCTCAAAGTCATGCTTAGAATAAACAGCAAAGTTCTTTTCATCATTGCTAAAAAAATTAACGCAGAAACTTTTCTGAACGTGGTATGCTACTTCTATTAGTATTGTCTCGTCTGTAAGAGCAGTGTCCACACATCCACATTTCTCCTTGTTAGAGTGGTGTCAACACATCCACATTTCTCTCTGCTGGGGTGTTGTCCACACATCCACATTTCTCTCTTTTAAAGTTTTTTCTACACATCCACATTTCTCCCTGTTAGTGTTGTCCACACATCCACATTCTCCCCGTTAGAGTGTAGTCCACACATCCACATTTCTCCCTGTTAGAGTGTTGTCCACACATTCATATTTCTCCCTGCTAGTGTTGTCCACACATCCACATTTCTCTCTTTTAGAGTGTTGTCCACACATCCATATTTCTCCCTGCTAGTGTTGTCCACACATTCATATTTCTCCCTGCTAGTGTTGTCCACACATCCACATTTCTCTATTTTAGAGTGTTGTCCACACATTCATATTTCTCACTGCTAGTGTTGTCCACACATTCATATTTCTCCCAGCTAGCGTTGTCCACACATCCACATTTCTCTCTGTTAGAGTGTTGTCCACACATCCACATTTCTATCTGTTAGAGTGTTGTCCATACATCCACATTTCTATCTGTTAGAGTGTTGTCCACACATCCACATTTCTCTATTTTAGAGTGTTGTCCACACATCCACATTTCTATCTGTTAGAGTGTTGTCCACACATCCATATTTCTCTCTGTTAGAGTGTTGTCCACACATCCACATTTCTATCTGTTAGAGTGTTGTCCACACATCCACATTTCTCTCCGTTAGTGTGTTGTCCACACATCCACATTTCTATCTGTTAGAGTGTTGTCCACACATCCACATTTCTCTATTTTAGAGTGTTGTCCACACATCCACATTTCTCTCTGTTAGAGTGTTGTCCACACATCCACATTTCTATCTGTTAGAGTGTTGTCCACACATCCACATTTCTCTCTGTTAGAGTGTTGTCCACACATCCACATTTCTCTCCGTTAGTGTGTTGTCCACACATCCACATTTGAATCAAAATTTTAACGTAAAAGCTGAAAAATAGATTCGACCAAATTTCCATTCAATCAAATTACCGTCGATCAATTTACCGTCAACGAAATTTCTTTCGACCAATTTCCGGATACGATTCTATTTGTATTGATCATTGTTAA
Organism: Lymnaea stagnalis; assembly: GCA_964033795.1. Taxonomy (NCBI): domain Eukaryota; kingdom Metazoa; phylum Mollusca; class Gastropoda; family Lymnaeidae; genus Lymnaea; species Lymnaea stagnalis. The sequence continues at coordinate 238,638 of CAXITT010000332.1, forward strand.
TGTGATAATGTTGTCAGACTTTGTGTCTGCATGCTGTATGTATAGACATATGTTAATGTGATAAGGTTGTATTGCTTCGTGTTTGCGGTCTGTATGTATGTACCTATGTTAAAGTGAGATAATGTTGTCAAACTATATGTGTCCACAGTCTGTATTTCCTCTGATCCCAAAATTTCTGACATGCGATAAAAGTTGTTTTACAAAAATAATGATGCATCTTTGTTTTCTCATCCATTTCTTTTCATTTCAGCTGACCCAAGACAACAATTCGAACTTTGAACCTAATGTCTTTGTTTTGACAAAGGTTTGTTTCATGGCTTGTCTTGTCTTTTGTAAAAATTAAATTTTACTTACTTTCTGTATTGCGACTATTCTTGTCTCCTGGTTTGAACAGTTATGTATTCATTAATCAATTTAAATATATATATATATTAAATCTTTTTTTCACCCTTATTATTTTCAATTACTTTTTTAATGAGGCTACAGAGAAATAAATAAAAAACATTAAGTTCAAAGCTGTACTCTCAGGAAATGATTAAAATATTATACTTAAACTTCCTTACTTACGGCTCTGCACAACTGGGTTGTGCTCTAACAGTAAGATGGTCTATTAGAAGAACATCTGCCATTTAGCTGTTGCTAATAGCATGTTGGAACGGATAACATAACAGACACAAAAATTATTCAGATTTGTCTTAAATTTAAGTTTAAAGTTTAACATCATATGTTGATCATGTGTTGATTAGATGTTGATAATATGTTGATTAAATATTGATCATATGTTGATTAAATATTGATCATATGTTGATCATGTTTTAATCATGTGTTCATCATGTGTTCATCATCTGTTTATCATGTGTTCATCATGTGTTCATCATGTGTTGATTATATGTTGATCATATGTTGATCTATAGTGACGATATATTCCACGTGCGTTGATTATATATTGACCACATTTCCTGCAGGACAGCAAAGTAAACTGCGCCTCCTGTCTGGGCACACAACGCGTGCTGGTGATCACAGCCAAGCAAACGATCGAAGTGAACAAACTATTGATTGATTTTATGCGCAAGTTTGGAATCGACAGGGACTTTGATCAGGACAGAATAAAGGTGACCACTGGATTGACCACTGGGTGACCACTTGGGTGACCACTTGGGTGACCACTTGGGTGACGACTCGGATGACGACTGGGGTGACCAGTGGGGTGACCACTGGGGTGACGACTGGGGTGACCACGGGGTAACCAGTGGGGTGACGACTGGGCGGTTTCTTGCATGTCATGCAACAGGACCCAAACCAATTCTTAAAATCGGATCTAAGGGGGTCTACGTTTCTATCAATCGTGTCAACTGTGTCGCCAGTGTCATGGACTTAGTGGACATTAATCGATCCGAATTGAACTGTCGTTTGTCCTAAAATCTAAACGTCCCATGCAGCAATAATTTCAAGCTGATATTTTTTTTTATTCCACGGTATTCAATGCACACAACGATTTACTAGTTTTAGTGGCGCAGCTTGTACGATTGACTCGGGGCGTTACAAGAACTAAGCCGGCACCCGACAAATAAAAAAAACCAACTTTACATTTGGGTGAATGCAACCCATGCATAAAAATTGAAATGTCGCCTCGGATGGACCCCCCTTCCGCCCCTTCCTACGTCACTTATATACGACATGTCATTTAATAAACGTAATGTATACTCCCGAACATATCACAATCTTTTCTTTGGTCCCGAGCTGACGCTCTTGTACAGCCCCCCCCCCCCCCGCAAGCACCATTATATACGACATTTCATTTAATAAACGTAATGGATACTCCCGAACATATCACCATCTTTTCTTTGGTCCCGAGCTGACGCTCTTGTACAGCCCCCCCCCCCCAGCAAGCACCATACAGTTGTGTCGCCTATGCTGGGCATCAGCCATAGATCCCACTTTCAATGTAGACTTCCAGGTGCTCCCTACCACTTCCGGGATGCACCCAACCACTTCCGGGATGCACCCAACCACTTCCGGGATGCACCCAACCACTTCCGGGGTGCTCCAACCCCTCCATTCATTATGTCTCGGGCACTGGGCTGATGAGTGCACTATTGTCTCTGGCCCCTGGCCGCAATGCTGGCAGTTCGGGTCCCGAAGAGAACCGCAGTAAACTATGGCAATCCACCAGGACATGAATAAGATAAGGAGGGGAAGTAGAAAAAAAGCAATCTTGAAGAGCTTCCTGATAATAAAGTTTAATTTCAAATCTTTAAAAAATGTCACATTATTTTAAAAAAAGGGGGGAGGGGGGTGGTGGTGGGGTTGCTATTAAATATAAATTTGAAAATAAATTGTTTTTGAACGTCTTTTTAATAAATAAAAACTCTTGTCTAATATTTCCATGTAGTGATAAATAGATATAGATCTCTATATAGCTCTATGATTGATATACATAAATATATATATATATATATATATATATATATATATATATATATAGAGAGAGAGAGAGAGCGAAAGAAATAATATAGATAGATACAGAGATAGAGAGACATAGACAGAAATAGATAGAGATAGAGAGAGAGAGAGAGAGATATACAGGAGGGATAGAGATAGAGAGAATTATAATATATATATGTAGTGATAAATATATATAGATCTATATATATCTATATGATTGATATATATATATATATATATATATATATATATATATATATATATATATATATAGAGAGAGAGAGAGAGCGAAAGAAATAATATAGATAGATACAGAGCTAGAAAGACATAGACAGAAATAGATAGAGATAGACAGAGATAGACAGAGATATACAGGAAGGATAGAGATAGGCAGAGATGTTAGAGATAGCCAGAGATAGATGGAAATAGATAAAGTTAGATAGAGATAGATAGAAATATATGAAGATAGCTAGATAGAGATAAATAGAGAGAGATAAAAATAGATATAGATAGATAGAAATAAATAAAGATGGCTAGATAAAGATAAATAGAGATAGATAGAAATAGATAGAGATGCATAGAAATATATAAAGATAGCTAGATAAAGATAAATAGAGATAGAAATAGATAGATAGGGATAGATATTGTGTTTTACCAGCTTTTAAAAAACAAACGAAAAAAGGGCGTGGACATTTGATCATTCTCAAATAAATGGAAAGGGTTGGGGGGGGGGCATTATTTTCTCAGCCACCGCAGATAGGCAACTGTGTGTTTGTCATGGGAATCTTGAACTTGTTGTTGCCTGACAGGTAGAAGAGAAGATAGGCAACTGTGTGTTTGTCATGGGACTCTTGAACTTGTTGTTGTTGCCTGACAGGTAGACGAGAAGATAGGCAACTGTGTGTTTGTCATGGGACTCTTGAACTTGTTGTTGCCTGACAGGTAGACGAAGCGTTTGCCTTTGATGTGGCCAGGTTGATCGTGAGTGCAGTGGTCAGTGTGTCGAAGACAGTAAATGTGACCAGTATCTCGAGCCAGGACTGTAGCACCATAAACAACGCAAGTAATGACCAGCTGGTCCAGAGTCAGCAGTTGATGGAGACCATCCTGCAGGTGGGCCATGCGACCATGTGTTGTAAGAGGCATCATAGGGCATGACTCGCTCGTCTTAAGTCTAAAGTCAATTGGACATATTGAAAGTGTCTTAGTGTGGAAATGTTGAAGTGTGGTGGTGTTGAAGTGTGGTGATGTTGAAGTGTGGTGGTGTTGAAGTGTGGTGGTGTTGAAGTGTGGTGGTGTTGTTGAAGTGTGGTGGTGTTGAAGTGTGGTGGTGTTGAAGTGTGGTGGTGTTGAAGTGTGGTGGTGTTGAAGTGTGGTGGTGTTGAAGTGTGGTGGTGTTGAAGTGTGTTGGTGTTGAAGTGTGGTGGTGTTGAAGTGTGGTGGTGTTGAAGTGTGTTGGTGTTGAAGTGTGGTGGTGTTGAAGTGTGGTGGTGTTAAAGTGTGGTGGTATTGAACTGTGGTGAGTAAGGAGATTATTAACATTGCAGTGCTCCCTTATGGCTTTGGTTTAATCTAAATCTACCTTTTTAAAAACAGTTTGGGCCCCGGAAAAGAGGGGGGGGGGGAGAGATTTATGGAAAGAAAACAAGACTTTACATTCTTTAATGTATTCTCTAACAATTACTTGTCATATTTTATTGTCTATGTTGCAGAGCAACGTGCAAGGTGTATTTGGAAATTTAGTCTATAGCAAAGAAGAGTTAAGCTTTTCCTATAACATGACACTGCTGGTCAACGAGGTGATCTTTGAGCATGGGACGCTCAGGAGCAGGATTCAAGTGGCCAGCTGGACCCACGGCGGACCCGTTGTGACGTCAGCCGGATCGCTGATCAAATCTGGCAAGCGGATGAAATACAAAGTAGTGGTTGTATCAGGGGTAGGTCTCTAGTGGTTGTACCAGGGTTAGGTCTTTTGTTGTGTATAAGGGGTAGGTTATGTCTTTTATGATTGTGTCAAGGGTAAGTCTTTAGTGAATTTATGAGGGGTAGGTCTCAGAAATCGCTATCTGTTCCAAAGACAGTATCTGCTATTTGTTCCAAAGACAGTTTCTGCAATGTGTTCCAAAGACAGTATCTGCTAACTGTTCCAAAGACAATATCTACTATCTGTTCCAAAGACAGTACCTGTTATGTGTTCCAAAGAAGTATCTGCTGTCTGTTTTAAAGACAGTTTCTGCTATGTGCCATGGTAAAAAGGCTTGCAAATAGAAAAAAAATTCCCTCTTGTTTTAGACAGCTATTTCACTGTCTTTATTTAGATCTTGATCCACGTCGTTGTTGTTCCCCCCCCCCACACACACACAAATCCATATTAAAATATTTTATTATTCCATAAAGTTGCTTGGTGTGATTAATGTGAGAGTAAAGATCCTAAACTAACCAAATAAACATTGTGAATTGAATAGTTAATGTGATGGTTTCAGATTCCGCCCTTTGTGTACAAGAGTATGCCATCGAATGAGACCGGACGAGTTGTTTACAGCGGATACTGTATCGAACTGCTGGAGAAGATAGCGGCGAACATGGGATTCGATTACGATATCCACGATACCCATGTAGTCGGCTCTGTGAATGAGAATGGTCAGTGGTCAGGAGCCATTGGGGAGCTCGTGGATGGGGTGGGTAATAATCTTCAACTAACAACATGAACATTTTCTGAAGTTTTGTTCATTTGAATCAGTGGTTCTCAAGCACATTTCAGGCCACTTCTCTCTTGGGGGTCATACATTCTTTCTTAGAGCCTTTCTGTATAACCCCTTCACACGTTTCTCAAAATAATAGTTTCTGCAACCCTCTATGGATTATAGTGCTCAAATAATATCAAATATTAATCATGTGATTGTTTAAATTACTTTTATGAAATCAATAATGAAATGATTAATTGAAACTTTAAAAATTCTGAAAATAATTTGAAGATTTTAGATCCATAAAGCATTGGTTGTTTTTCAATGCTGGTTTAACGTCTAATAGCACTAACTGTTTTAACAATGAGTTTTTTTAATAATAAAAAAAAAAAGTAATAATATGAATGAGGACTGCGTTCAATTCTTGTGACGTAAATAAATTCTGGAACAGGGTAACAGGAGAAGCATCTTCGACAATCACAAAGATTATTTCTCGTTTTGTTTTTGTTTTGTGTGCTGAAGTAGACATTTAGCCGAAGTAAATATTCTTGTCTACTAAAGTAGACATTTAGCCAAAGTAAATATTCTTGTATACTGAAGTAGACATTTAGCCGAAGTAAATATTCTTGTATACTGAAGTAGACATTTAGCCGAAGTAAATATTCTTGTCTACTGAAGTAGACAGTTAGCCAAAGTAAATATTCTTGTCTACTGAAGTAGACATTTAGCCAAAGTAAATATTCTTGTCTACTAAAGTAGACATTTAGCCAAAGTAAATATTCTTGTCTACTGAAGTAGACAGTTAGCCAAAGTAAATATTCTTGTCTACTGAAGTAGACAGTTAGCCAAAGTAAATATTCTTGTCTACTGAAGTAGACATTTAGCCAAAGTAAATATTCTTGTCTACTGAAGTAGACAGTTAGCCAAAGTAAATATTCTTGTCTACTGAAGTAGACATTTAGCCAAAGTAAATATTCTTGTATACTGAAGTAGACATTTAGCCAAAGTAAATATTCTTGTCTACTGAAGTAGACATTTAGCCAAAGTAAATATTCTTGTCTACTGAAGTAGACAGTTAGCCGAAGTAAATATTCTTGTCTACTGAAGTAGACATTTAGCCAAAGTAAATATTCTTGTCTACTGAAGTAGACAGTTAGCCAAAGTAAATATTCTTGTCTACTGAAGTAGACATTTAGCCAAAGTAAATATTCTTGTCTACTGAAGTAGACATTTAGCCAAAGTAAATATTCTTGTATACTGAAGTAGACATTTAGCCAAAGTAAATATTCTTGTATACTGAAGTAGACATTTAGCCAAAGTAAATATTCTTGTCTATTGAAGTAGACAGTTAGCCAAAGTAAATATTCTTGTCTACTGAAGTAGACAGTTAGCCAAAGTAAATATTCTTGTATACTGAAGTAGACAGTTAGCCAAAGTAAATATTCTTGTATACTGAAGTAGACAGTTAGCCAAAGTAAATATTCTTGTATACTGAAGTAGACATTTAGCCAAAGAGACATTCTTGTCTACTGAAGTCAACAGTTAGCCGAAGTAGACATTCTCGCCTACAGACGTAGACATTTAGCTGAAACGTCGTGTTAATCCTTCTGTCTATTTTTCAAGCCGAGGCAAAGACTATCATTTATAAGGAATTTAAAAAAAAAAACATTCTTGAGAATTCAACAACGAACTTCTCAACCGAATTCCTGGGCTCCATTAGTCAAGTATTTCAGTTATATCCCCTGTAACATCAAATATTCCAGACGGCTGACCTGGCTGTTGGTCCCATCTCTGTAATGGCCGAGAGAGAGACAGTCATAGATTTCACCGTGCCGTTCTACGATCTGGTTGGACTGACCATACTCATGAAAAAACCAACGGTCGACTACTCACTGTTCAAGTTTCTGAGCGTCCTTGACCATGCTGTCTGGGGATGTATCATCGGCGCCTTTATCCTCTTCAGTGTCCTCATTTGTGTCTTTGATAGACTCAGCCCTTTCAGGTTAGTCAAGTGTCCTCATATGTGTCTTTGACTGACTCAGCCCTTTCAGGTTAGTCAAGGGGTTAAAATGTAGTGTCCTTTTTGAGACTTTGACTTGAGGGGCTGTTCCGCTCTGAGATTTGTTAAAATACATCAGGCCAGCACCACTCAAAATGTAAGGAAGGCCTTAATTCTTTCTGAAAAAACTTTTGCGGGTCAAAAGAAATTTAGGAAAGGAGGGGGGTTGGGTTTGAGCCTTTAAGAAAATAATAATAATAAAGAATAGTTCGTTACTTCACGGGCCGCAAAGTGGTTTGCTGGTGGGCAAAATGCGGCCCGCAGGCCTTATGTTGTACAGGCATGAAATACTTCATGATAAATTATATCAATACATCACGTGAATAAAATATCATGATAAATTTCATTACTAGACACAATTTCAATATAATTAAAAATTTTACCATTTTATCATTGCATGACGTCAATGATCTCATTTTGACATCTATTACACTCAAAGCAAAATAATCTTTGTTACTTGCTTATGTCATGTGTTTCAATAACACCTGCTTTTGTGTTGTGTTTCATTCACACCTGTCTGAACTGTCAGCTACCAGAACAGACGCTCACAGTGGAAGGAGCATGGGGAGGAGCCCAGGGTTTTCACATTGAAAGAAGGAATTTGGTTTTGTATGATGTCACTGACGCCTCAAGGTAAAGTAATTTGGTCTGGTCTGATGTCACTGACTCCACAATTTAAATTAATTATTTTTGATGTCACTGATTCCAAAAAAACGTAAAGGAAGTTGCTTTTTTAAAGGATTTCATTGATTCCAACAAGGAAAATATTTTTTTAATGCAGTTACTAAATCAAAAGTATGGATTTTAAATGTTGGGAGCATCACCAAAAATAACAAAATACACTTTTTTGGTATTAATTTTCTGTTAAGTTATTTAAGCTATTTGCAACTCATAAATATTTAAGCTTCTACGTATTCGAACTGAGCTGAATAGCTGATACTTCAGATACATCTCTGACACTTCAGATACGTCTTTGATACTTAAGATACGTCTCTGATTCTTCGGAAATGTCTTTGATACTCCAGATACGTCTTTGATACTTCAAAAAGATATTTGATACTTTAGATACGTCTTTGATACTCCAGATACGTCTTTGATACTTCAGATAGATCTTTGATACTTTAGATACGTCTTTGATACTTCAGATAGATCTTTGATACTTCAGACACGTCTTTAATACTTCAGTTATAACTAGATTTAAAATTGCACTCCCCAGGGGGCGGGGAGACCCCTAAGGCCCTGTCGGGCCGACTGATTGCGGCCACCTGGTGGCTCTTCGGCTTCATCATCATCGCTACGTACACGGCCAACCTGGCGGCCTTCCTCACAGTGTCCAGGCTGGAGACGCCCATAGCGTCGCTGGACGACCTGTCCAAACAGTTTAAGATCCAGTACGCTCCCCTCAACGACAGCACGGCGATGATCTACTTCAAACGCATGGCCGACATCGAGCAGAGATTCTACGAGTGAGATTTTCAAATAGTCATTCATCTCTCTACACATTGTTGGACTTGGGGAGATGGGGGAAGTGGGGATGGGGGCGAAAGGTGGGGGGGGGGGGGAATGACAACCTGATCATGCTCAGTGTCACTTTACTTGAAACATAACTATATATTTTTTTAAATAATTTTTTTGTAGTCACATTTAAAGTTGTCACACTTATAGTTGTCATATTTATAGCTGTCACATGTATAGATGTCACATTTAAAATTTTCACATTTATAGTTGACCCATTTATTCCCGCTTTGATTATAATAGAGATAATTGTGACAACTATGAAGGTGATAACGATAAATGTGACAACTCTAAATGTGAGACAACAAATAAGTTATTTTTATATTGAATTGAATACTCTTTTAATATAATAGATTTAAATGCATACTATTATTATAGATTTAAATGCATACTATTATTATAGATTTAAATGCATTCCAAACAGAACAATCAAAATAAATTTGTTTATCCTTTAATATCATTATTGAATATTTTGTCCTCATAAATAAGAAATACCATCTAAATTGCTTTCTGACATATCTATTTATTTTAGCTTTTTTTTTTGGGGGGGGGGAGGGGGGTCTGGGGGGGATTTTGTAAATGATCTACTAAAAATAAAGGTTTCATAAATTAAACAATTTCTCCAACTTACTGCTAAAACTAAATATTGCACACAAAAAAAAGGTCTGGGGGGGATTTTGTAAATGATCTACTAAAAATAAAGGTTTCATAAATTAAACAATTTCTCCAACTTACTGCTAAAACTAAATATTGCACACAAAAAAAAGCTATATGCCAGAGCTTTGAGCAAAATGTCGGTATTTTTAGTGTATGACACTTGGCACTATGACATGACATTTACATGTTTTACATTCAGAATTTGGAAGAACATGAGTCTCAATGACGACCTCGCCCCTATCGAGAGAGCCCAACTAGCCGTATGGGACTACCCTGTCAGTGACAAGTACACGAGACTCTGGGAGACCATGAAAAAATCAGGCTTCCCCGAAAGCGAAGAAGCAGGCGCCAAGCGGATTCTGGAGGGAAACTTTGCCTTTATAGGTGAAGTGTTGTTGTTTGCCTTTATAGGTGAAGTGTTGTTGTTTGCCTTTATAGGTGAAGTGTTGTTGTTTGCCTTTATAGGTGAAGTGTTGTTGTTTGCCTTTATAGATGAAGTGTTGTTGTTTGCCTTTATAGGTGAAGTGTTGTTGTTTGCCTTTATAGGTGAAGTGTTGTTTTAACACGTGATGTTTAAGTAATCTTGCTTACTGTTAGAGTCTCAGACTACCTTTGGGTACTTTATGTGTGTTTCTATAAGACTTCTGAAGACATGTGTGTTTCTATAAGACTACTGAAGTCATGTATGTTTCTATATGAGTACTGAGGTCATTTGTGTGTCTTTAAGACTACTGAAGTCATGTGTGATTCTATAAGACCTCTGGAGCCATGTGTATTTCTATAAGACTACTGAAGACATGTGTGTTTCTATAAGGCTATTGAAGACGTGGTTGTGTATTTTATATGTCAAGCTCTATTCGTGTAGCTTCAGGCACTGCTTGACCCAGTTTCATGGTTGTCTATGTTCTTTGTCAAAGTATGTTCAAGAAGCCAGTAGCATATCTTGACCAATAGTCACACCGTGTGTCCCATTACCCTGCCTACACACAGTACAAAACTAAAAACACTTAGATCGCTGACCGATGGGGAAGACAGCTTTGCTTAAATATACGGGCAACAAATATGGACATAAACATTATACAACTTAAACACATATGTATAACCAACTAGTATGACAAAGTACAAGATATGATCAAAGTCTCTCCACAAAATAATGTGGATAGACTTATCAATGGTCGGACTTTAATCTCAAGGGTTGGCATCAAGAGTTTAAGTTAAGGCTCGGCACCCGTTGGCGTAACTAAGGGAGGGAAAATCGTGTGACCGCTGTTAATTACCAAGATTGTACAGTAACTGGGTGTGTGTGCGTGGAGGGGCAATTTTGGAAGTTCGCCTCCGGTGCCAATTACTCAAGGTACGCTATTGGGTATCACGCCAGATTTGAAAAGCTACATTATGTGTTTTTGCTATTTTATCCATACTTTCATCCTACAAAGAATATCTATAAATTCATACGTAAAGACAATCCATAATTTCATATATAAAGACTATTCATATCCATACTTTCATATGCAGAATATATCCATATCCATACTTTCATATACAAAGACTATACATACATTCATAAAAAGAATGTCCATATTTTTATGTGCAAAGTCTATCCATACTATCATATACAAATATAATCTATGCTTTCATATTTTTCGCTTGATGCTCTAAGACATATGAGAATAAAGATGATTGTAAGGCCCAGACTATTTGCACTGTCTTCTTTCGAACCCTTACTCAAACAAACGTTTTACTCTCGTGCTGAGATGTAAAACGAGACAGGAAGACATTAGGAATCAGCAAATACGACAAATGGTCTCGGTTGCATCCCCATCAGCCAATTTATGGCCCAAATACGACAAATGGTCTCGGTTGCATCCCCATCAGCCAATGTATGGCCCAAATACGACAAATGGTCTCGGTTGCATCCCCATCAGCCAATATATGGCCCAAATACGACAAATGGTCTCGGTTGCATCCCCATCAGCCAATGTATGGCCCAAATACGACAAATGGTCTCGGTTGCATCCCCATCAGCCAATGTATGGCCCAAATACGACAAATGGTCTCGGTTGCATCCCCATCAGCCAATGTATGGCCCAAATACGACAAATGGTCTCGGTTGCATCCCCATCAGCCAATGTATGGCCCAAATACGACAAATGGTCTCGGTTGCATCCCCCTCAGCCAATATATGGCCCAAATGCGAACGCATTGATTTGTCCATCTGGTCAGCATACCTGGCACTCAACCCGCAGGCTTACAATATCAGACAGTGCAGGTTCAGGGCAAGGGGAGGACAAGCTGTCGGTGGATCGACTGTGCTGACCACAACATGAACCTTCAAGGGGCCTCACACCTGGCAGATAATGGCAGATAACTGTACCCCCAAGCAACGCATCCCTGGTGGAACAACAAGAAGAAGATCTACGTCCTAAAAATATATTTCTTCGATTTGTCCCAAATCGTTCAACTGCTTAGTAATGTTGAAATGCACTCAGAAGTTTATTTACTGTGAGTTCCAACATCATAATTTTATCTTCTGGTAGGAAGAGATGGGATTCGTTGGCTGCGGGCTGAACGGTGGGCTTCGGCCTCAAAGTCCACTTAACATTAGATAAAACTTCCTGTTGCAGATCGCAACTACCTCCCCTGGCTGCACCCCTTGCAGTTAAGTGAACTAAGTCTCGGTACTTTCAAATCTTCTACAGCTGATTCAACAAGCAACAAATATCATATGCTGACCAACTGTGACTTACAAGAAGTTGGTGAAGAGTTCTCCCGAAAGCCCTATGCGTTAGCTGTGCCAGAGGGGTCTCCCCTGCGCAACGAGCTGTCCAACACGTAAGTGTAAAGGCGGATTGCATTATTTTTCTATTTTAGCCTGACATCAATTACAAATAGGCACAAGCCGTTACAAGGTGTCGTGTGCCTTATTACATGGACAGGAAATACCATTTATAGCTAGGAATGCACCTGTACAAAGGTGTCATGTGCTTCATTACATTGACAGTAAATACCATTACAACTAGGAATGCACCTTTTCATTCACAGGATTACACCTTTATATCGAAGATGAAATGTGTAGTTAATCTGAAGCAAGTTATCATAGTTTGAAAATCAAAACCAACATTTCAATCAAATGAATGTTGGGAATTAACACTTTATTTTTTTATTATTTCCGTCACATAAAATCACACATTATTAAATAGTTGTAATAAATAGTTGTAATAAATAGTTGTAATAAATAGTTGTAATAAATAGTTGTAATAAATAGTTGTAATAAATAGTTGTAATAAATAGTTGTAATAAATAGTTGTAATAAATAGTTGTAATAAATTGTAATAAATAGTTGTAATAAATAGTTGTAATAAATAGTTGTAATAAATAGTTGTAATAAATAGTTGTAATAAATAGTTGTAATAAATAGTTGTAATAAATAGTTGTAATAAATAGTTGTAATAAATTGTTGTAATAAATAGTTGTAATAAATAGTTGTAATAAATAGTTGTAATAAATAGTTGTAATAAATAGTTGTAATAAATAGTTGTAATAAATAGTTGTAATAAATAGTTGTAATAAATAGTTGTAATAAATGGTTGTAATAAATAGTTGATACCATTTGTAAACAACTCGTGTCGTCTTAACATATTTATGCCGGTCATATACGATTTACAAAAATAACCAATGTTGAAAATCCATTAAAATGGATCGCCCTTTCTACAAGAGTGTGGAGGTTTTTTTTTCTTTCTGACTTGGAAAATTTTGAAAATATCTAGAGATAAAGCTTTGCTTTTGGTTGCTATTTTCCGTTCAGCGTGTCACTTTAGTTTAGCAATGCTAATTTATTGTAAACCTTTCTTTGGAATGAATTTTTTAAAAATCTTTGAACCATTTTTTTTTTTTGTTGTAAATTAATTTATTTTTAAATAGTTTATATCAAAAACTGTTTAAAAAATTACAATTTAGTACTGTATGTGTGTACAACCCACCTGGTCAGGCAGGGACGTCGCTTGACTTTTTGTGGCCCCATTGATACTTTTTCGATTGTGTCCTTTCTTACCTAGCGTAAAATGATGCTAATTAAAAGTATTGACAGCGCTTAAAACAAGCGAGGCCCCAGGCAGCTGTAAAGGTTTCAGAGCCCACACGATGGCTATGAGGTCAAGGGTTAGGGTTAGGGTTAGGGTTAGGGTTAGGGTTAGTACCTGAGGTCTTAACTAGCAAATCTCCTTTCGCTCTCCGCTTAAGAGTGTAGTGATGCAGAACGAAATTTACGATGTAAAAAAAATTCATGATTGTATTTAAAAAAAAAAATTTATATTCCGGAGACTCTAAAGATTAAAGGGGCGAGACTATAGACACAAAACATACCTTTAAGGGCCCCCAACTTGATTGAATTGCGTTAATGTTTGGCTGGTGGAAGAGTTAAAGAGGTCGTTGCTATTATGGTTAACTGGGGACCATAAGGCCTTCCCACAACACTTGGAAATTTATTTCCTCTAATCAAATATTCTTATCAAAACATGCAAATCGTACACACTCCAACATGTTAGGTCTTTGGTTCTCGTCCAACATGTTAGGACCTTGGAACTCCTCCAACATATTAGGTCCTTGGGACTCCTCCAACATGTCAGGTCCTTGGGACTCCTCCAACATGTTAGGTCCTTGGGACTCCTCCAACATGTTAGGTCCTTGGGACTCCTCAAACATGTTAGGTCCTTGGGACTCCTCAAACATGTTAGGTCCTTGGGACTCCTCCAACATATAAGAACCTTGGGACTCGTCCAACATGTTAGGTCCTTCGGATTCCTCCAACAGGTTAGGTCCATGGACTCCTCCAACACCGCATGACACAACCTCATACTCTTTTAACATAGTTGTATTTCACTTGTGAGATTACCTTGATTTATTCCCCACCTAGAATTTTGAAACTCATCAACAACCGGACCTTGGAGGAGTTGAAAACGAAATGGTGGAACATGGACTCCAAGAGCTGTCCCGCTGTGGATGATGAGAGCGACGGCATCAGCATCAGAAACATTGGAGGCGTGTTTCTCGTCATTGTCATTGGCTCTGGCTTATCGCTCATAACACTGGTCCTGGAATGTTATTGGTACAGGTATGTTGTGCCCTGGTGTTTTATTGGTAGAGGTAGGTGGTGCCTTGAGGTTTTATTGGTAGAAGTCGGTGGTGCCCTTTGGTTTTATAGGTAGAGGTTAGTGATGCCCAGTGGTTTTATTGGTAGAGGTAGGTGGTGCCCTGATGTTTTATTGGTAGAAGTCGGTGGTGCCCTTTGGTTTTATAGGTAGACGTTACTGATGCCCAGTGGTTTTATTGGTAGAGGTAGGTGGTGCCCTGAGGTTTTATTGGTAGAGGTAGGTGGTGCCCTGGGGTTTTATTTGGGCAGTTAGATCGTGTTCAAGAGGGCTAGTAGATAGAATGGCTAGATTTTTAAAAAAAAATTCTTTTGGTTGGGGGGGGGGGGATCACGGGGCTTTTGATTACGGTTACGCCCTTTTTAAATCACATCCTCATGTCATTAAAGGGACACAAAATAAAGATAAGGAAAAAACCAAATATGGGGTTTTATTTGGGCAGTTAGATCGTGTTCAAGAGGGCTAGTAGATAGAATGGCTAGATTTTTAAAAAAAAATTCTTTTGGTTGGGGGGGGGGGATCACAGGGCTTATGATTACGGTTACGCCCTTTGTAAATCACATCATCATGTCATTAAAGGGACACAAAATAAAGATAAGTAAAAAACCAAATCATCCCACGCAAGAAAAGAAATAAAAGATGGGTGACATGATGTCCCGAGACTTTTAGCATGCGTCAGTCTTGTCACTGTCATATGACATTTGGCACACTGTAGGATACAGTCTGTATTATCTGCAACAAAAGGGGGTGATAGAGAGAGAGAGGCAGACGGAAGGAGAGAGAGAGACATACAGACAGACAGAGATATACAGATAGACAGAGAGATAGGGGGGAGAAAGAGACAAGGAGAGAAATAGAAATAGAGAAAGAGAAAGAGACACAGACAGAGAGAGACATTGAGAGACACAGAAAGAGAGAAAGAGAGAGAGAGAGTGACGATATATAAAAATCAAAATCGAAATATTAAAATAAAAAGAGACCGGTAAGAGAGAGAGAGAGAGAAAAAAAGAAATGTAATTGTTGACAAAATAGATATTATTTTTTAAAATTTTGAAACAGAAATTAGACTCTGAAGATAACTCTGAAATAAATGTTTATGGTTCAGATTGACCCAACTCATTGGGTTTGAACTATCATACAACCCACTTCAATGATTATCAACATCACTCATTATCAAGATCACTCATTAACAACATCTCTTAATGTCGACATCAATTAATATCAACATCCCTTATTGTCACCCTCACTTATTATCAGCATAACGTATGATCAACATCAATATTTCTCCACATGACTTATGATAAACATCACTGATTATCAACATCACTGATTATCAACATGACTTATTATCAACATCTCTGATTATCAACATGACTTATTATCAACATCTCTGATTATCAACATGACTTATTATCAACATCTCTGATTATCAACATGACTTATTATCAACATCTCTGATTATCAACATGACTTATTATCAACATGACTTATTATCAACATGACTTATTATCAACATCTCTGATTATCAACATGACTTATTATCAACATCTCTGATTATCAACATGACTTATTATCAACATGACTTATTATCAACATGACTTATTATCAACATCTCTGATTATCAACATGACTTATTATCAACATCTCTGATTATCAACATGACTTATTATCAACATCTCTGATTATCAACATGACTTATTATCAACATGACTTATTATCAACATGACTTATTATCAACATCTCTGATTATCAACATGACTTATTATCAACATCTCTGATTATCAACATGACTTATTATCAACACTTGAAATGTCTCTACCAGAATCCGCCCAGAGCGTCTTAGGAAGAAGACCAAAGACCACGAACTTTCTCTGGCCAGTTCTTCGGCGTCGACCCTGAGCAGTCCAGGGGACAAGGAGCAGATGGATCGAATGAGACGGAAGTGTTCAGAACAACACGGGGGTGGTGAGAGGGAGACAGGCCTGGACTGTGGTTTCACCAACTTGGGTTTCGAGTTCTCGGAGGGTTTGCAACCACCCGATGGCTGTGACAGTCTGGATGGTAGCCATGACAGGCGAGATGATGGCCGTGGGAGGCAAGATGGTAGCCATGGGAGGCGAGATGGTAGCCACGGGAGGCGAGATGGCAGTATTGGGAGGCGAGATGGAAGCTTTGACTGCCAAGATGGTAGCTATGAAAAGAAGCCTACGGAATACACTGTCAGATTTTAAGAAATTTTCAAACCTAGTAAAAAAAACAACTATTATATCATTTAGAGGCGAAATTGTGTTGTTTTTTTGTGTTTTTTTTTTTAACTGCGAATTAAAACTACGTCATTAGATATTTTATTCACTGTGCAGATTTAAATTATCGCTTTAATAAATACACACACACACATTAATTAAAATAATTGTAACAAAATAAAAATTAATACGCACTTTATTTCGAGTTCCTCCTCCTAAAAATGCCAACCAATGAATGAAAAGATTCACTCAATCTATTTTTAAATCCTTTATATTAACCTCGGTTTTTTGTGTGTCTAGGGCAAAAATCTTCGAACGGCTAACTGACCCACTTTCCGTCAACCTATTGATCTGAATGTTGGTATACAGACTCGAGGCCGATGACAAACCATTCTATAACATTTTACGACCCCCACAACCCAGCCCAAACTACACAAAGTCGAATGAATTATGATGCCACTGATTTCAAGAAATAAAATTCCGGATAACTGTGCTAATGCTCAGTTCACACGATTAAATTTGCCTTCAACAATAAATTTGACCATACTTTGATCGTGTGAACTGAGCATTAACAAGACTCTTTAAAAACAAAATATTGTAAGTGCGTTTGGTGTATAATATTTTCTCTTGCCTTTCAGAAACAGTTGGTGCACTAAATATGCTCGGTAAAATCGGGTGGGACAATAGAATATTTATATTTAAAAAATCATAGAAACTGCATATAACGGATTCATTTCAAAATCTTTGTTTCTTAAGCGTTGTTTAATTGAAGTTAAATCTTCAGAAGATAAATGATGAAGTTTATTGAAATATTTTCTTGACACAAGTCTATATTTACACAGCAAGTTAAGGAGTTCATTTTGTGATCTACACAGTGAGTTAAGAGGTCATGTTGTGATCTACACAGTGAGTTAAGAGGTCATGTTGTGATCAACACAGCAAGGTTAGGAGGTCATGTTGTGATCAACACAGTGACGTTAAGAGGTCATGGTGTGATCAACACAGCGAAGTTAAGAGGTCATGTTGTGATCAAAACAATGAGGTTAAGAGGTTATGTTGTGATCAACACAGTTAGGTTAAGAGGTCATGGTGTGATCAACACAGCGAAGTTAAGAGGTCATGGTGTGATCAACACAGTGAGGCTAAGAGGTCATGTTGTGATCAACATAGCGAAGATAAGAGGTCATGGTGTGATCAACACAGTGAGGCTAAGAGGTCATGTTGTGATCAACATAGCGAAGATAAGAGGTCATGGTGTGATCAACACGATAGAGTTAAGAGGTCATGTTGTGATCAACATAGCGAGGTTAAATGGTCATGCTGTGATCAACACAGCGAGGTTAAGAGTTCATGTTGTGATCAACACAGCGAGGTTAAGAGTTCATGTTGTGATCAACACAGCGAGGTTAAGAGTTCATGTTGTGATCAACACAGCGAGGTTAAGAGTTCATGTTGTGATCAACACAGCGAGGTTAAGAGTTCATGTTGTGATCAAAACAGCGAGGTTAATGATGAAGCCATAAATCAACTCAAAAAGGTGCCATTTAATCAAGACCTGGAATACCCTAGCTACCCTAAATGGGATGCTTGGAAGACCCTAGCTACCCTAAATGAGATGCTACATTCCTTCTCTCAAGCGACAAAACACCAGGTGATGACTCAATCCCATTTGAAGTATACCGAAGGGACACACCTCTAACTGAAAGGCTTCACCAGCTGTTATGGAGACCATTCCACGGGACTTCAAAGATGCATCTATTGTTCACCTGTACAAGCGTAAAAATGAACCGCCAATCGTACGACAACCACCGTGGCGTATCACTGCTCTCAAATGCAGACATTATCAGGCATTCTTCTTCTTATATTTGAGGGGCCCACGATCAATGTGTTTATCATTGCGGCTCCTGGTTTAAATTCAGAGTTGCCTTCTCTTAGACGGGTTGCCGTCCAAGGCTAACGAGTCCCATCCACCCGGGTTGCTTGGGATGGCTTTGGTGGGGATTGAACTCCAGACCACCAGCTATTTCGTTTTGAGACAGTTTAGACCGCTCGGCCACCCAGCTACATAATCTTGCTAAACCATATTAATAGGCATCTTAAGAAGGGTCTACTGCCAGAAAGTCAACGTGGATCCCGGAAGAAACAAGGAACCGTCGATGTTTGCGGCCATACAGCTACAGGAAATTGCAGGGAACAAAATGTTTACCTCTTCTCTACCTTTGTAGATCTGACCAAAGTTTACAACACTGTCAGTAAAAAGAGCTTTTTGAAGATCATGACCAAATATGGATCCCCCAGGAAGTTCGTTTCAATGGCACGACTATTCCATGCTGGTGTGCAGGCTAGAGCTCGGGATAATGGAGAGACATCCAAAACATTCCCTGTAAAAAATGGCTTGAAACAAGGCCGTGTAATTGTCCCAATGCTTTTCAGCCTCATGTTTTCTGCTATGCTGACCGATGCCTTCAGAGAGGGGGACTCTGCAAATGGCCTCAGATACCAAACTAACGGTCATCAATTCAACCTCAAAAGGCTACATGTGAAAATGAAGGTCCTGTCAGACACCATTAGGGACCTCCTGTATGCAGACAAATGTGCCATAAATGATGTAGCAGAAGTGGATATGCAACGCAGCGTCACAAACTTTTCAAATGTCTGCACAAACTTCGGGCTCACAATTTCTTTATGTTGAGCTCAACATCCAAGTATATTGCTAAAGGCTTAAGGAAGTGAATAGCTTTACTTATCTTGGGCAGGACACTGTCCCTGAGTGCAACTATCAATGACGATTTCAACCTCCGTATTGCAAGAGTCGGTGCAACCTATGGCAGACTGTCTAAGAACCAAAAGCAAAAAAAAAAAAAAATCTAAGTGATGAAGCACAAGAGTAAGCCAAACTTAAAGGAAGAAGGTCAAGGTAGGAATACAGAGCTTAAGTGATGAAGCACAAGAGTAAGCCAAACTTAAAGGAAGAAGGTCAAGGTAGGAATACAGAGCTGAGATAAAACGAAACGATGAAATCACTCATCAACCACGTCACGCATTTAGAAGTATGTGTGGCCCCGGGGGGGGGGGGGCTTGCTGGGGGGGGAGTTTGGAGGGAGAAAAAATTCTGCAGAGATATCATGCAAGCATTAAAGGGGTGGCTCTCGTGTGTGGTCCACATGCATGAAGTAGTTTGCTAATTTTGTTTGACTAAGATGGTGGCGCCTTCCTTTTTTTTTTACATTTCCGGCGCCCTAGGCAGATTTATCTGTTCGCTAGGCGCATTCAATCCAATTCTAACAATTTTATGCAATATAGGGTTGTCCCCTTTCGCACGTTCCTAACAAAGTGGCAAAGTGGCACCCCAGGGTGAGGTGTCGGCACCCCACAGTGATGTGTCGGATATCTTTGTACCCAGGCGGCTCGATATCTTTGTACCCAGGCGGCTCGCCGACAGCTGTGGAACGCGTCATTCATTTGTATACTATCAAGTCGTAGCACGTGACGTCACGTCATGTCACGTCATGGCAGTGGGGTAGCTAGTGGGGTGCGGGGGGGGGGCAGACCCACCGGGTGACACCATCTTAGTGGTGACATAAATTAAAAATTGTACATTTACAGGGCATACTGTGCGGTACAACAAAATTTCATCAAAGGATTACCGATCGCACGTCAATTTTTCCACACATGTAGCCAATACAAATGCGGGCTTTGACTTTGTTGAAAGTTCAAGGCTTTTACGTCAGAAATAAGGTGACCCCTATAATTAGCTCAATAAAAACACCGTTTTGACGATTATTTAAAGCTAATTGAAGTGTTCTGTAACTTTCCTAAGTGACAGGAAGCTATGTTCATCTAAATTCTGTGAAATGAAGCTTTCAGTTGATTTTAGCTACGCAGCTTCGAGAAATATGCTCCTAGGCAAACGTTTCGTCCCAGATTTCCGTCCCGGCCGAAAGATTCATTAGGTGGTGGGACGTGGTAAGCCACACCTTTTCCTTGGACACGAAGCAAACCCTTCCAAACCGTCTGGGAGAGTCGGCTGCGAACGCGTTAAACGCAGTGTTTTCTGTTGACCAGACGTCCCCGGGGGTAGGTTCCCGGCATGCCGCCGCACTGTCTGGCGGTGGGGAAACCCGGCGTCTGGCGGTCTGTCGATGCATCGAGTGGCATTAAGAGCTCGCGCACGACGGCGAACTGTCAGCACTTCCCAATGTGACGAATTGATACCAAATACGATGTAGTCGGGCGATTCCAAAACATGAATAGAATCCGTAAAAATTTTAAACATAAAAAATGACTTTTTACTCGTTTATTGGGTTCACAAATAATATTTTACAAAATTTTCTCATATCTTTTAAAATACTTTCAATTTATTTTTGAAATTCAAAAAGAGTTTTAAAACAAAACATATCAAAACCTAGAAATACTCAAAAATAAATATGTTGACCGACTCGTCAGAAAAATTGCACTTTAACATTTTTAGCACGGTTGTCATACAGCACGAGATCTTCTACATGCTGTCTGTGGAGTCACGTTTTTCTGCCACCTTTACCTTTCGGCTAATCTACTTGAGGAATTTAATTTATCAAAGCAGTATCTGCAGGCTAAAGGCTTTCCTCTTGACAAAATGGTGACCAAACTAGGGGCCTTAAAATTGTTTCTGCACGAGAAGTGCTGTCACTTGGTGGAACATGCTATTGAAAATACACTTTAAAAATTAGACCAACATGGAATTTCGGTAGAGAGAAGATTGGTGTTGAAGAAGAGAATGGCAGGATCATATGTAATAGTTGCTAGACTCTCTTTGAGAAGAAAATAGTGTGGAGAATCTGGATTGTATCTTTGTTTCTGAACTCCAGATCAGAACATCAGGGAACAAGAAAGTAGCAGATAAGTTTGGGGCTGTTCAACCCAAGATCCTGCTATCAGCAATTGAAGAAGAATAATGGTGTCCGTTCCTATAAACCTCTTCCTATGATGGGTTATCAGAAGATGAACATTTAAGAGAAATTCCAAGGCTGAGAAGGCATGTAAAGGCATCTGATATTGAATTTCACAACGTCGTGAACTAGTCAGTATTCGATGTTTTGAAATTCATTGATGAATGGAACTAGAGTCGCTAAGCCTTCAAGTGTTTCTTACGATCTGTGTGTCTGTGGCTTCATGTGAGCGGAGCTTTACAAAACTAAGACTTATCAAGAACTATATAGGATCCCCCATGTGACAGTCAAGGCTTTCTGATCTGCCTCTGCCATCAATTGAAAGTAAAAAGGCGAAGGATTTTGTTCAAGTTATTGAAGGGTTTGCAGCCTTAAAGACCAGGAAAAGAACATCTTAAATAAATTAAATTTATTGTAAAAGTAACTTTAACTTAACGTTTTTACAGTTCTTAAATACATTGACCACCTGACCTTCCTTTAATTTGTTTTTGTTTTTGTCCTTGTTCTACTGTGGACTTATTTAACAAGAAGAAATCTATCGTGGGGTGGGGGGTGGGGGGGTGGGGTAGTTTACCGTACCGGGTAACACCATCCCTAGCTACGTCACTGCGTCATGGTGGTGTAAAAATAAATGGATTCGTTTGTTTGCTTTTAAAGTGGTAGTTGGGGTTCGAAAGGTCATTCATTTACTTTAGGATCACTTATATCAATGATCGCTACTTTTCATATTATCCCATAGTAAATGTGGAAATATTTCATCTAAATTGATTACTAACCTCTATTTTTTTTATTAAGGTCAGACCCAGCTTTGGCCAGCAGTGCAGAAGTGAAGTGACCAGTCATTTTTTATGTTAGGTTACCAGAGACTTTTTAGAGTCGAAAAGCTTGTCAGAATGTTGACCGGAGGGTCCATTTAAACTCAGACAGTCCTTCTGACACGCTATCTGTAGATCTGCCTATTTCTTTCAGACCTCACACGGGTATTAAACAAAATATGCAAATACGGGATCACCAGGTTCAACCAACCGTGGGAAAAAATTGACAGTTCCTTCAAGTGTTCATGTGTTTGATCCATTTGGAGATTTTGAAATTATTATTTTTTTTTAAATTTAAGATAATAGGAAATAAAGAAATGGTAAAGAGATTATGGTATGGCATTATAGGATTAGGCGTAAGTTTGAAAGTGAAACATGTGGACAATAACATACCTATTAGGGACGTACAGCTCGTTGAGACTGAGACACACATCACGTTGCGACTGAGACACACAGCACGTTGAGACTGAGACACACAGCACGTTGAGCTGAGACACACAGATGGTTGAGACTGAGACACACAGCACGTTGAGACTGAGACACACAGCACGTTGAGACTGAGACACAGCACGTTGAGACTTGCTATACCTATGGAAATGAGCGAAACGAATTGTGGGAAATACCTGAAAAAGAAGAACGCAACAAAACAATGAACGTGTTGGCAAGATGCCCTCGTGAAGACACAGTGGCTGTTCTTATTGCGTTCTTCCTATTTTAATGTTCAGGTTTTCCCATACTTTGTTTCGCTCATGTCCATTTCTCTCACCTGACTGCATTGTCTCGCCATCATTGCCTGGCAATATCTAGAAAATGTGTTTTCTGCTATACCAATGAAGTCATATGTCAGGATTTGTCTACCATATTTTCCAGTTAATGCATATTGGCTGTGTTGCTTAGGGTGACTTGGTATGCCTGTAATTAGTTTTGTAGTGTTGCGTTTGTTTTAAATGTGGTCAATTATAGATTTGTTTTTTGTTGACTTTGTACCGCGCTTCGAGCCTTTGGGGATGAAGCATGTTTTTGAAATGAACTTTATTATTATTATTATTTCTATATGATGTTTGTTGATAACAGCTTGTTACCTTTTGATTGGAGTTTTGTTTGATCAGAGTTGATAGTTGTTGTACAGTACAACAAATGAGATGCAACACGCTTGTATCATGTATGTGATAAGTCGGGGAGACTATGATCTGGTTAGGTGGAAGGAAATATGAAGAGTGAAGTTGGGTGACAGCCTGAAAAAGGGACACGAAAAGACAACGAAAGGGATCGACAAAATGCATTCGCCAGAAAATTTGTATTATGGTATCTATTATTTTTTAATGTGCCTTTTATGTTTAAATGTGTATTCCATGTATTAATGTGTATGTTATTTTTTACTGCTTCGAGCCTTTGGGGATGAAGTGTGTTTTTGAAATAAATTTTATTATTATTATTACTGTTTATTGTATATATTAATGTGTATTTAATGTATTAATGTGTATTTTATGTTTTACTGTTTATTGTATGTCCTGTGTATTTTATGTATTGATGTGTATTTTATTTATTAATGTGTAGTTTATTTATTAATGTGTAGTTTATTTATTAATGTATATGTATGTATTCATGTGTATTTTATGTATTAATGTGTATTTATGTATTAATTTATATTTTATGTATTGTGTATTTTATGTGTTAATGTGTATTTTATGTATAAATGTGTATTTTATGTATGTTTAAAATGAGCAAACCTGTGACAGACACTTCAATCATTACATTACCAGGAACATAACCCATAAAAATTTTCTTTATACTACAAAACACATTTGTTTGTGACCACAGTACAACAATAACGTAGTTAAATGTGTGTCTTGTGATTGCAACACATGATCGCATCACTACAAATGATTTTAATGACAGAACTATAGCATGAACACATGTGTTGATGTCATTTCCTATGCTCTTTATTGGGTCACGTTTGTACACGTACTAAGTTTGCTTATGTCTTCTGTTGCTACGTCATTCCTTGTTGTGTTTGTTTCTCTTATAGACTTAATAGCGGTTCACGGCGTTGTTGTAGCCACTTCCGGCATTGTTGTAACCATTTCCGGCATTGTTGTAACCATTTCCGGCATTGCCGTAACCGTTTCCGGCATTGTTGTAACCATTTCCGGCATTGTTGTAACCATTTCCGGCATTGTTGTAACCATTTCCGGCATTGTTGTAACCACTTCCGTTATTGTTGTAACCATTTCCGGCATTATTGTAGCCCTTTCCGGTATTGCTGTAACTATTTCCGGTCTTATAACTACTTCCAGCATTATTATATCCTTGTCCAGCACCATTATAGTATTTTCCAGCATTGTTGTAACCGTTTCCGTTATTGTTGTATCCGTATCCGTTATTGTTGTAGCTATTTCCGGCTTTGTTATAACTGCTTCCGGCATTTCCGTAAGAGTTACCTCCCTTACCATAATTGTCTGCTACATTGGTATTAGAAACTGAAAATGAAAAGTCGTGAAGTTAAGGAATCTAATAGACTTGGGATAAATAATGGCTCTAGTTACATTATTAGAGAATATTAAAATCATCTATCATTATTAAAGTGGTCTTATATAGCGTGGTACTCCGGACTATGGCATCGTGATTCATTTAAAAATTACCAAGACTAAAGACTGAAACTTGACATTAAAATTCAGTTACCTAAAATTATTCATTTGAAAACAGCTGCGTAAAAATATTGACCTCGCCCACCCAATGTACTATATGTACTATTGACTCCTGTCTGGCCATGGACGGCACCCAGCAGCATAGTGCATTGTATATCGGTCAGAGAGAGTGAGAATGAGTCGGAAATAGTAGAGTTTAAAGAGATGGGTCTTGAGTGCAGTTTTGAAGGCTTGGATGGTCGTTATAATGGCGATGTATAATGGGAGAGAACACCATTGTTTGGGGCACAGAAAGAGGAAGATATCCTATGTTTACCATATGTTTTAGTGCGTGTTTTGGAAACAGAAAGAGTACGCAGAGGAGCGAAGTTGAATGATGACAATTTTTAATCAATGTTATCAAATGTATTATTATCCCTTTTAAAACTTTGCATTCATGCATCAATTAAGCACACACCTTAAAACACAACACACTCCCACTCTGTGTTTATTGTGTTTTACCTCCTGAATCAAGTGGTCAAGTGAATGCTAATGACGGGAACCAGTGTTAGTAGTCCCTTAACGTTAATCAAATGGATTTAACGGCTGCCTCATTATTGACATATATATATATATTTCATTCTAGAGCAGGGGTCTACAAACTACGGCCCGCGGGCCGCATGCGGCCCTCGAGGCCCTCTCATGCGGTCCGCGGAGACCTTTTTGTCTACGAAAAAAATTACGGAATTGTACGTGCATCCGGCCAAGATCAGACGCCGCTCACGTGGACGTTATGTTTTTACCGAATTAAAATAGTAGTGCGTTATGTTTTCTAACCAATCATGACTTGGCAAAACCTTATTCGCTGCTTAGTTTTTCTACTTCCGTTCACAGTCAATGAGAGGATATAACGCCCATCTAGTGGCGGAGCTTTGCCCGCCGTGTTGCAGACATGGGTGAAAACATTGTGACTCAAATAGAGAAAAATGCAAACAAGTTTCGCCAATTTTAAATTGCAATGGATGAATCGCTGGACAATTGTTCCATCTCTCAACTGCTTGTGTTCGTTAGAGGTGTGGATGAAGACATGAAAATAACACAAGAGCTTGCTTCCCTACATAGCATGTACGACACTGTTACCGGAGAGGATATATTCAATGAGTTGAAAAAAACATTTGATGATAATAACTTGGACTGGACTGACCTCAGTTGCCTGACTGTTGATGGAGGAAATAACATGAGTGGCATAAAGAAAGGCTTGATTAGACAAGTGAAGGAGATGTGTAAAGAGAAATTCTGCAACCAATGTTCCTGCACTGTATTATTCAGAAGAAAGCTTTGTGTGCTAAATATGTGGACATTAGCAGCGTACTGAATCATGTGGAAAATAGGGTTAATTTAATAAGGTCACATGGGCTCAACCATAGACAGTTCAGAGACCTGTTGAAAGATACAGACACAGAAGCGCAAGATTTACCATATTACACAACAATAAGATGGCTAAGTTGTAAGAAAGTTCTAAGTAGAGTATTTAAGCTAAGAAAGGAAATAGGGGACTTCCTGGAAAGTAAAGACAAGCCACAGCCATTAGTGTCTGATGAAGAGTGGGTAATAGAAATTGGTCTTTGCTGCAGACATAAGGAAATTTTCAGAACCTAAAACTACAAGGAGAGGAAAAATCTAGTTTCTGATCTATACACCCACCTAAAGACCCTCAGATCCAAACTCGTCTTGTTTTTGGAACAAGTAAAGGCCAAAAGCTTGACACACTTTCAGCAGTGGACGGTCTTCATGACTGAAGCAAAGGCGGAGTTCCCCACGTCATTTGTATGCAAGATTATCAAAGACCCCCAGCTGTAGTGTCAGCAGCGGTTTTCTGACTTGGATTTAAAGCCAGAAGAAGTGAGACTTTTTCAAAACCCATTTGAAGCAAATGTGGCCAGTTGCCCAGAGGAACTGCACCTGGAGGTCATTGAGTTGCAAGCAAATGAGCTCCTTAGGGACAAATTCAAAGTTAGACTGGTGGGTATTTACCAGTTTTTGCACAAAGGAAGACTTTCCTAACTTCAAAACTTTTGCATCAAGGTACTTTTCAATCTTTGGAACAACATACACGTGTGAACAAACATTTTCAAGAATTAACTATGTGAAGAACAATTTAAGAACAAACTTGTCCGATGATAATCTCAGGTCACTGTTGATGCTGAGGACATCAAATCTAAATCCAGAAATGTCTGCAAATCAATGCTATTTTGGCATCCAGGAAACAATTTCACCATTCTCACTATTAGAGGTGTTCATGTGTCGTGTATAAATTTGTTGTTAAATAATAACTGAATAAAAAACAATACATAAATAATTAAAAACAGCATCCATGTTTTGATTCTTTTTTATTGGGACCCCGAGTGTGTTTTCAGCCCTTTGAACTGCTGTTTGATAGTTAATGCGGCCCTCGGGCTGAAAAGTTTGGAGACCCCTGTTGTAGAGGACCAAAGTTTTACCGTAAGAGCAAGATTTATTATTAAAACACTTTACTGGCAAAAATAACATAATACATTGTTTTTAAAATAGATATATTTACCGTAGGCGCAAGTGTTGTCAGCGACACATTTGCCAGAGTAGGCATCGAAACTGTAGTAGTTGTTACATTGACGGTAGAGAGACTCGCCATAGTAGCACTCGTAATATCCGTAACACAGACCAACAATGGCGTAGGTCTTGCCTTCGTCTTTAGGTCCACATGGGTCTGGGGAATAAAGTTTAGAAGTTATTTTTAAATTTATATAATATATATATATATATCTATATATGTTTACATACAGATTAAATATTGACATCTTTTGGAAGTATGAAACACAAAGTAGTTACCGAAAATAGCAGTGTAATAAATTTATCCTTGTCGCTAATTATTTATTTATTTGTTTTTTTGTTTAAAACATATCTTGGGGATAAATGGTGGGGGATTTAATTAACCACTGTAGTTTACTGACTCTGTTTGCCGTATATGTCCGTAAGAGGTGTGGTACAAAACTGATTGGACATTCAAATAGTTTGAATTTTCACTGCCATTTTCCTATGTAAAAAAATGTTGCTACTCACAAACTCCTATGCTAGAGTCATACTGATCAGCGTTTTTAGCTTGATACGATGATTGGCTTGGGTAGGCAGCCTGGCTTGGGTAAGCAGATTGGCTTGGGTAGGCAGCTTGGCTTGGGTAGGCAGCTTGGCTTGGGTAAGCAGTTTTGCTTGGGTAAGCAGCTTGGCTTGGGTAAGATGCTTGGCTTGGGTAACTAGCTTGGCTTGGGTAAGCAGCTTGGCTTGGGTAAGCAGCTTGGCTTGGGTAAGGAGGTTGGCTTGGGTAAGGAGCCTGGCTCGG
>CAXITT010000332.1:267156-305149 GCA_964033795.1 Lymnaea stagnalis
GGGTAAGCAGCTTGGCTTGGGTAAGCAGCCTGGCTTGGGTAAGCATACTTGCTTGGGTAAGCAGCTTGGCTTGGGTAAGCAGCCTGGCTTGGGTAAGCAGCTTGGCTTGGGAAAGCAGCTTGGCTAGGGTAAGCAGCTTGGCTAGGGTAAGTAGCTTGGCTTGGGTAAGCAGCCTGGCTTGGGTAAGATGCTTTGCTTGGGTAAGCAGCTTGGCTTTGGTAAGCAGCTTGGCTTGGGTAAGCAGCTTGACTTGGGTAAGCAGCCTTACTGGGGCTATTTCCTTTGTATTCACTGGATGACCCTGAATCAGACGAGTAGTCAGCTGGCTGAGTGTTGGAGTAGTAAAGGTAGGCGCCATCGGTCTGATCGTTGGATGAAGACGGGCTACTGGATGGATTAGACTGACCAGCGGTGCCAGAGTACGGGACAGACCCTCCGCTCTTACCAGTGCTAGCTACTGGGTAGTCTGCACAGGCGATAGCCAGGCATACAAAGGAAAGAACTACCTGTAGTGGACTCATGTTGGTGTTTCTACCTGGGAACAAACAGTTTCAATTTAGTTCCTAGGGTTATACGGTGTTTATATTATATCAAAAATTTCAAATTAAAAAATATTTAGATGTGGTTTATATTACTGAAAATGTGGTATGTATTACTAGGCGACAAATGTAAAGTATTATTGATTACAAAATATGTTCTTAAAGGGTTTATTTAAAGTATATAAATAAATGTGGCTTTTTTAATTGCAATGACAGATTAGTGAAGTCGTTTGAACGTAAACAATTTTAAATAAAACTTAAAATCAGATGTTGGGAACTGGCGCGAGAAAGATAGTGAAGCTACTACAATTGGATTTATACGGAGTTAAAAAGCTAATGCTATTACAATCTGCTGATCATAGAACAAGAAATCGCATGTAGCTGCAATTTAATTTAATGAAAACACCTGAATATAATAGTTAATTTTGTCAGAAATTTTCATTTGACTACAGATAAAAAAATTGAATAACTTTTGCTTGGGTAATGCCTTCAGCGTCATTCATTTTAAAAAATAAATCACATTTTCTTTTTAAAAAATATAAAAATTGGAACATTTATAAATTATTTGTTTGTCTACTTCTGATGATAAAAACCGCTCAAAATAATGTGACTTCATCCCTACAAATCTGAACAGTGACCACATGTTGGACAACTTATTTACATAAACAAGCTAATGGTTAAATGTATTGGTTGTACATACAACTTACCTACGTGTACAAACTAATGGTTAAAACTCGTGTGATGCTGACCTGATAGTACGCCAGATTTTATAGGACCTGTGATCCGAGTCAGTGAAGTCATGGAGATCTCGCCTCGTCATCCAAACTTAGTCTCTTAATCAGGATTAGCTAATCTGACAGTATCGCCATGACGGGTGTCTGATGTAGCCTGGGGGGTCAAGCTATATGCGTGGAAGTACATTCAGATTTCTCCTGTTTCCTGTTTCATCGTGACAAATTCATTATTAATCTTGAGAAATTTCGTGAGAGGCGAGGTATTACCCAGGTAAAAGGGATAATCTCTGACATTGAGTTTTCTCCTGCTGTTCCTGGTGTGGGAAATTCTTGATGTAAAAGAAAAACAATTACTCCTAATCGAACCATCAATGTTTTAAAGGAGATCAATAAATCATGTTGGTGTGTCTATATCAGGCGTAGTGTTCTTGCTCTGGCTGACGTCACTTGTGATGTGTCATCTTAGTTTGACCTAGCTAAACTAGGTGTCCGTCTTCAAGTGCAACATGTTAAATACCTCTTAAAAAACATTTTAGTATGTTGTGTCACTTTCAATGCGTGGGATAGAATAACTTTATAATAGAGTTCAATACGTTAAAATAGAGTTCAAATTCGTTATAATAGAGTTGAAATACGTTATAATAGAGTTGAGTTACGCTATATTAGAGTTGAAATACACTATATTAGAGTTTAGGATGAAAAAATTCATTCAAAAGACAAAAATCAGCACACTAAAAGACTTTTAAAAGAGTTCATTATCACAAGGCATTGAATCCTCCTATGTGTTGTATCTTGCTATGAAAAAAAATCATTGGATTGCAGATCGATGACTTCCAGATGAAGTTCAGATGGTGGTAGATTATGAAAAACACAATCAAATGTGATTTAGGGATTTTCTTATTTTTGTTGCACTGGAATCCACATTGGGAAAACATGTTCTAAAATAGCGTTTCAAGTCAAAAATGAGTTGTTGCATAACTCACGTAGCATTGAGCCTATATTGGGCATATATTGGACTTATATTGGGGGTATATTAGGCCAATATTGGGCCTATATTGAGCTTGCATTGGACCTATTTTGTCCTTATTTATAAGTGTCCCTATTTAGGGCCTACATAAGGCCTATATTGGGCCTGCATTGGGCCTATATTGGGCTTGTATTGGGTCTATACTGGGCCTGCATTTGGCCTATTTGGGCCTGCATTATGCCTATACTGGGCTTGCATTTGGGTCTATATTTGGCCGGCATTAGGCCTGCATTTGGGGCTATATTGGGTCTGCATTGGGCCCCTATTGAGCCTTCATTGGGCCTATATTTGGCCCACATTGGGCCTGTTGGTTCTGGTGCGAAGTTTCACAGCGTGGAAATTAAATGAACCAGGATTTACAAAAGGTTTTGACGAGTTCCTTCACGTTGGTAAACACGTCAGAAACAAGCTCGGTCTCATCTGGCGATCTGAGATTCAATAGCTTCACAGGATTGTTCAAATTGAACAGCAGAAAATTCTCACTTCCAAAGCCATTCGTTATTAATTGAGTTTTCAATTTTAAACAAATATGAGCAAAATTTTCTAAAAAACGCGTCTCCTGGCTGAAGAGGGATAGAGTTATTCAGAATATTTGTTTTAAAATAATAGCTTATCCTCTGATTTGAACAGGACTGACGATGGTTGAGGCGGTGGCAATGAATAAAGCGTGATGTTCAAACCTGAGGCTTTGTGGCGTCAGATGACTCCATATATTTCCACACAAACCTTGCCTGTTGACGAATGCTACAATGAAGAACTATCAAACAAGCAGCATGTTAAATTATCCTGTACATTTTCCAAAGTTAGCAGTTCATTTCACTTTACCTGTGTTTAACGCTATCTGTTTAGAGATTTCAATTTTGTCTTTCAAAATTGTGCAACCGGTTGTTCAGCGTCATTTGAAAATGTCATTTCCTGTAGTTGCTGCATGACTACTATGCACAGAGCGTGTCATTTCAAAATTCCCATCGACTTTGCGGACCGGATAAACCAGAGTCGCGGGCCGAATGCGACCCGCGGGACAAAGTTTGCTGAAACCCCTGGTTTAGAAAGTATTTCCTGAATTATTTGTTTCCTGAGCTAATAATCGAGTGCTTTACTTTATCTTTAAAGCTGATCTGGCCAACATCATATGAATTGATTAGTGCTGGTTTTGATACGAATGTAACAGCCTGATGGAAGATTGGACAGAACAGGGTTGCAACTCGGCACGTGCTCTTCATCTTGACAAAGATTGAATTCATTAAACGATTTAAAA
Organism: Lymnaea stagnalis; assembly: GCA_964033795.1. Classification (NCBI taxonomy): domain Eukaryota; kingdom Metazoa; phylum Mollusca; class Gastropoda; family Lymnaeidae; genus Lymnaea; species Lymnaea stagnalis. The sequence continues at coordinate 270,715 of CAXITT010000332.1, forward strand.
AAGATTAACTCCTGCATATTCATAGAATGTTCTTAATCCGTTCTTTGTCTTTATTAATCTCCTATCCGCTAGGTAATCTCCTACCCCCCCCCAGTTAATTTAAAGTGTGACGTAGATATTAGTGATGGGCTAACACAAACGCTGAAAAGTCGTCTGACGTGAGGTCAAGGACATCTTGTAAAAAAAAAATGTGTTTGACATTAAATTAAAGACACATTTTAGTAACGATTGTGACATATACACGTTGACATATTGTCATCTGTCATATGGATTAAGACAAAGTGACAGATAATGGTGAAGCTTGTATTTAGCTATAAGGCTACAGGTATTTGGGCTTGATCTCTTAGATGTCTTACATCAGCTCATTAATCGACTGATTAGAGAAACAGGTTTATAAAAGTTTTTTTTTTTTTTAACAATTTTTAATGCTGGTCTTTGTGGTGGCTTTTATTAAGTAGCTGTTGTCGCCAGTTGGTGCACATGATTCTAAACAGTGGATAATTGAAGGCCACCAGTTCGATGACTTTGCTACTCGAAGGCATATGTCTAGTCTGCAGATTGTCTGTCAGATGGTGTCAAGTTGTTAGAATCCCTGAGCGCCTGTTTTGTGCCAGGCGAACTATAAGTTCTGGTATAGCGTAGGGATACAAAGGGAAAGGGGTAGTACGGTAGAATGTGCAGGTGGTCAGTTGGTCAGTAGAGCAGGGAGAGCGAGTGGGGTAGGACGCTGAATGTATCAGCGTTATTGTTAGTAATAGTACCGGTAGTAGTAGTAGTAGTAGTAGTAGTAAATAGTAGTGTTCTGATCCAAGTAGTATGTGTGGTTCTTTGGCTAAACTTGTTAGCAGAACCCACACTACTAATCGGAGAACGACTCAGGGAGAGTGAAAGGAAGGACGGTGTAGTCCACTGATCCCGTTAGTAGGAAGTCTTTTGGCTAAGTGTGTTAGCAAGACTTACCTTAATAATTGGATGTGTCGTTATATTGATTGTGTGCTAATTGTAGTATCTTAATAAAGTGCAAAGATTACTATTGAAGGTTTCATAGTCCAGTGTTTGTGTATTCTGGTGTACTGGTGTATAGTGAGTGTGTATTGGTAAATTATCATACCCCTAGGCCTAGACAACGGAGACGACACCATCAAACACTATATTAAATAAGCCATTCGTGACAGATGGTAGCTTTATTTCTGTGGGAGCTGACGCTTGTGGCTGGACACTTGGAGAGAATGCCAAATGACAGAGGAACGAAGAGGGTTCATCACCAATACCCCAGAGGAAAAAGCATCAAAGGCAGACCTAGGCTTAGGTGGATGGACGATGTGGAAAAAGATCGACAACAACTGAAAATCCAAGCATGGAAAAGAAAGGCATTAGTTAGGTCTGAGTGGAAGGAAGTAGTGATGCAGGCCAAAGCCCTACATGGGCTGTAGCGCCAAAGGAATTGATGACGCTTGTGGATCTTCCTATACTGATCAGTGCCATTTCTCAAGGAGTTTTCGATGCTTTGTTTTTCTGGACAGCTGTCAGCACTGTGCTGTCCTTGTAGTTCTATCTTTTTATTGCTGTCCTTGTAGTGATTCCTTGTACTACTGTCCTTGTAGAGCTGTCCTTGTAGTGCTGTCCTTGTAGTGCTGTCCTTGTGGTGCTGTCCTTGTAGTGCTGTCCTTGTAGAGCTGTCCTTGTGGTGCTGTCCTTGTAGTGCTGTCCTTGTAGAGCTGTCCTTGCAGTACTAGATAGGCTGTCAGAACTAGATAATCAGGAATGTCTACCATGTTCCGAAAAGTAAAACATGCACAAAGAGAAACTAGACTTTAGTGCGACATAAGAAATGTATCTATGACCAGCACAAGTCTAAGCAAGGTTCTCAACTTTCTTCCCTCTCCCGGCCCCTTCTTTTTCTAAAAAAAAAATCTCGTTGTCTTTAATTTTTTTAAAGAAAATAATTTGTCATAGTAAAACAATGCGCCCAAAGGCACCGCTACATTTGTTTACAATCAATAATAAGTCATCTATCTTTATATATTTTTCACATATAATTGTAAATAAACATTTCAATAGAAAATTAAAAATCAATATTTCAAAATTTAAGTCTTAATCAATAATTCAATATATACGTATTAATCTATATTTCGCTACATATTCATTAATCGATAATTAAATATATAAGTGTCAATCAATGTTTCAACAGCCAAGTTCAGACTTTGCCCTTCTTCGATGGTCAAGGTGATAATACAATCATTCATATATACGTTTTTATGAATAATTCAATATAAAAGTAAAAATTATTTTCCAACATATTTCACGTTTACAAAAGGAAAATTGAGCGACACAAACCATTTAACAAACAAAAAATATTTTCCATTTCAAGCACATGAAAATTTTACTGCTTCTGCCTTTTCATTTGCGAAATGTCTGAGCTGTTCAGTAAGATGACATTCAAAAGTAGGAGTAGGCTGGTTAAGTCTAATATTGTGTGTATTTCAAATGGCTTATTTGTATCAAACTGTCAGTAGTGCGCTGGTGTAATGTATGAGGCACCTCGTATTTCCGTTTCTAAACACCGAGTGCCCTGTTTCTATGTTGGAGATTGTGACGTGACGTACGTTGTCTAGGGGCTGACCGTGACAGAGATCTGACAACACAGAAATTGTTTCAATTCGTTTCTAAATTTTTCTCGTTTCTTATTTTGTCTTGTCTGCTGCAGACGGCCGTAAAGTCTTTTCAATTGTCCTGTCTTTATCTAGCCGTAAAGTCCTTTCAATTGACCTGTCATTATCTATCCGTAAAGTCCTTTAAATTGTCCTGTCTTTATCTAGCCATAAAGTCTTGTCAATTTTTCTGTCTTTATCTATCCGTAAAGTCCTTTAAATTGTCCTGTCTTTATCTAGCCATAAAGTCTTCTGAATGTTTCTGTCTTTATCTAGCCGTAAAGTCCTTTTAATTGTCCTGTTTTTATCTACCCGTAAAGTCCTTTACATTGTCCTGTCTTTTCTCTTCAAGACTAATCTATCTTGTTTCATAATTCCCTTCTATATTTCAGGGAGAAATGAAATTACCTCTAATCTTTATTATCTATCTTTTAATCTTAATAAAAACGCCCACAGATCTATCATTTTTTAGATCTATACCTTACCCGGAATATTTAATTTATTTTAAAAAATGTTCAAGTTTTTAGAAATTTTTAGAGATGAATAAAGACAGCTATGTTTTTGACTGTGCTCCTTATTTCAATTGTATCTGAAAATTTCATACAGTTTTATCCTATTTAAAATATTGGTGAGTTTTGGTCTGATTGCTTCAATATTTATCTAAAGGAGTTTGATAGGGCCTTACTTTAAAGGATATATTTTTTCCTTCATGTAACGGGCACTTATTGCAAAAAAAAATGATTTAAATGAAACAAGTTTTTAAAGGTTTACTGACAGTTTTGACGTGATAAAACTGGCAACTTGATTTTAATAGGATTCATTTTCAGTGATAACTTTAATCCTTAAGGACCAGCGTTTAATGTTAACTGGGCTTAAGACCGGGTAGTTTAGCTAATATATTATTTATCTGTTACATTGTTTATGCACTTAATTTATTTAATAAGTTTGTCTGAGTTATTGCCCATTTCTCATCTTTTGAAATAGAATTTTATTTATTTATTTTAATTTTTTTTTTTAATGTGTGATTTATTGTAATTATTTTTATGATTTGCTATATTATTTAATTGGGTAATTAGGGTATGATTCTAATAAAAGTTTTACAGGCTCATTCAAATGAACGTTCTACAGGCTCATTGAAATAAAAGTTCTACAGACTCGTTAAAATAAAAGTTCTACAGACTCATTAAAATAAAAGTTCTACAGGCTCATTGAAATAAAAGTTCTACAGACTCATTAAAATAAAAGTTCTACAGACTCATTGAAATAAAAGTTCTACAGACTCATTAAGAGTTCTACAGACTCATTGATATAAAAGTTCTACAGACTCATCAAGATAAAAGTTCTACAGACTCATCAAGAGTTCTACAGACTCATTAAAATAAAAGTTCTACAGACACAATGAAATAAAAGTTCTACAGACTCATTGAAATAAAAATTCTACAGACTCATTGAAATAAAAGTTCTACAGACTCATTAAGAGTTCTACAGATTCATTAAAATAAAAGTTCTACAGACACAATGAAATAAAAGTTCTACAGACTCATTGAAATAAAAGTTCTACAGACTCATCAAGAGTTCTACAGACTCATTAAAATAAAAGTTCTACAGACACAATGAAATAAAAGTTCTACATACTCATTGAAATAAAAGTTCTACAGACTCATCAAGAGTTCTACAGACTCATTAAAATAAAAGTTCTACAGACACAATGAAATAAAAGTTCTACAGACTCGTAGAAATAAACGTTCTACAGACTCATTGAAATAAAAGTTCTACAGACTCATTAAAAGTTCTATATTTCATTGAAATAAAAGTTCTACAGACTGATCGAAATAAAAGCACTAAGACTCCTTGAAATGAAAGCTCTACAGGCTCATCGAAATGAAAGTTCTACATGCTCATCAAATTCATTGAAATGAAATTAATTCTACCGGCTCATTAAAATTTCTTACACATACTCTCACTTCTAAAACTCGTGTATATTCTTATAAGTTGTGTGGTGAGACTTTCTTTGTTTTGTGTTAATCTGCAATGCATGTAAATATAGTGCGGAGTATTGACTTACTGTACAGATTATCAAGCTAAAACTGAATCCTTATTTGAGCATAAAGCGTTAATGTTTTCGGAACTGTCTTTCTAATGACTAAAAGTGGCTCATAGACTGGCTGTTTTGAAAAAAAATGTCTTTCTATAGACTAAATGTGGTTCATAGATTGGATGTTTTGGAAGATGTCTTTCTATAGACTAAATGTGGGTCTTAGATTGAATGCTTTGGAAAATGTCTTTCTAAAGACACAACTAAAGGCACAGGCAAATTTCTGAAAGTTATTTGATAAAGAATGAAAAGAAATACAAAAAAAAAAAAAAATTACTTGAGATGAAACAAACAAGAAATTTTATTACAGGAGTCTCTGAGTCCTGTTATTATAGTATCCCATCTCTATGGTCCACATCTCTATGGTCCACATCTCTATGGTCCACATCTCTATGGTTCACATCTCTATGGTTCACATCTCTATGGTCCACATCTCTACGGTTCACATCTCTATGGTTCACATCTCTATGGTTCACATCTCTATGGATCACATCTCTATGGTCCACATCTCCTTGGTTCACATCTCTATGGTTCACATCTCTATGGTCCACATCTCTATGGTTCACATCTCTATGGTTCATATCTCTATGGTCCACATCTCTATGGCTCATATCTATATGGTCCACATCTCTATGATTCACATCTCTATGGTTCACCGTGCGCATTGCTTGTGTTAATAGCAGTAATGTCACATCTCTTTGGTCCAAATAGCGGCACATAAACATATTCAGTTATTGTGTTTCATTTTCTTTCTCTTTTTTAAAACCAATTTTTTTATTAAGGATTGGGTTAAATAAACACCTATCTGATTTATCATCAAAATGAATAAGCAGGCAAATCAAGTTAACAAAATTAACAAGAAATGAAAGAAAAATCTCTTTATTTTATTGTTCAACATTTATTAAGACTTTTACTGTTGATTGCACAGACATTGTTGAGATCAACCGTTCAAGCTTTAAATCACAAAGGGCATGAAACACGAAACACCTGACACATATGACACGCATGACACACTTGACACACATTACACGCCGGACTAACACGACACGCCTCACTCATGTAATGAATGGACATTTGCACACTAATTCATCCAATAAAACTTAATATCCACTGCTGGATTTGCCTGAGTAAGCGCTGTTGTAGTTGTTGTTGGCAGCGGCGTATCCGTTGTTGTTGTAGTTGTTGTTGTTGGCAGCGGCGTATCCGTTGTTGTTGTAGTTGCTGTTGTCATAGGCAACGGCTGGGGCAACTGTCATTGATTAATAGAAAAATACTTCCAGAGTTAGTCAGATAGTGAGACAGTGAGATAGTCATATAGTGACACAGTGAGATAGTCAGATAGTGACACAGTGAGATAGTCAGATAGTGACACAGTGAGATAGTCAGATAGTGACACAGTGAGATAGTCAGATAGTGAGACAGTGAGATAGTGAGATAGTGAGACAGTGAGAAAGTCAGATAGTGGAATAAGGAAAAATAGCATTGAAGTTATATTTAAAGGCAACTATTCCAATCTGTGAACTACTCAATACCTACAGGCATTTAAAGCTAAGTTAAAACAAATAGATGTGATTATTTTTAAATCGACACTTTACGGGTAAAAATAAAATAATACAACATTTAAAAAATTGATATGTTTACCGTAAGCGCAAGTGTTGTCAGCGACACATTTGCCAGAGTAGGCATCGAAACTGTAGTAGTTGTTACATTGACGGTAGAGAGACTCGCCATAGTAGCACTCGTAATATCCGTAACACAGTCCAACAATGGCGTAGGTCTTGCCTTCGTCTTTAGGTCCACATGGGTCTGGGGAATAGGGAAGCCAAAGTAATAATGTTAACATTGGATATAGTTTTATTGATTACATTTGTTTCCCCTTTCCAAATGTGATTATTATTGTAATGAAGTAGAATTGATTACGTCGGTAATTAAAGTTTTAAAAAATGACATTGTCATTAGTCTACTAATTTAAAATATAGTTTTTATCGGAAATTAGAATCAGTTTATAAATTAACTTACATGTTCCAACACTGGAGTCGTCGCTGTTGGAGTAAGAGCTTCCACTTCCGTAGTTAGAGCCAGAGCCAGAGTATGATGATCCACTTCCATAGCTGGTTGAGGCTGGGGCAGTGTAGGAGGCTCCACTTTCGTAGCTGGTTGAGGCTGGGGCAGTGTAGGATGATCCACTTCCGTATCTCGTTGAAGCTGGGGCAGTGTAGGATGATCCACTTCCATAGCTGGTTGAGGCTGGGGCAGTGTAGGATGATCCACTTCCATAGCCGGTTGAAGCTGGGGCAGTGTAGGATGATCCACTTCCGTAGCTGGTTGAGGCTGGGGCAGTGTAGGATGGTTTTTTGTAGGTGGCATAATTTGAGCTGTAGGTGGATGGTTTGGGGTAGCTTGGGACATTGTAGCTTGGTGATTTGTAGTTGTTGTTGTCGTAGTTGTTGTTGTTGTTGTTGTAGTCATTTCCAGCTTGGTAGCTATTTGATCCGCCATAAGCCTGGACGTAGCTGGTGCCTGGATCGTAGTAAAGACCATCTCTGTATTGGTCGTTGTTGCCTACATTCTTGTACTGGTTATTTCCATAGTTGCTGCCATAGTTGCTCTGACCATCATAGGCGTTTCCTGAGCTACCATAGTTGCTCTGACCACCATAGGCTTTTCCTGAGCTACCGTAGTTGCCCTGGCTACCGTAGTTAGAACCACTGTAGCTAGCAGAGGCAATGGCCAAAATGGCGAAACTGACGATCATCTCCATACGAGCCATGGTTGAAATATTTCAGCTGATGAAGACAGTACCAGAAACATTATGTTAGATAACAATCCGTAGGCAAATACACATAAAGCAATTTGGGTCATCATTTAAATGTTTACCTTAAAGATCCTTTTACAATATTTATCAAATAATTTTTATCAAGCCGCACACTCATTTGATTTGTGTTAGGAAGTAATGATAACAATTATTCCTTCAGACTATTGGAAGTTCAGCTCAGACCATGTTTGATCAAAATCTCAAATAAAGTTAGCATTTTCGAAAATGAAAAAAAAAAGGAAAATTAAGTTTTCCAAAAACCCATCTTCCACAGATACTTCTAACCCATCTGCCAAATCTACTTCTTCATAATCTCCAACCCCATCACCCAAAGCTACTTGTTATAGCCTCTAGCCCAGTGGTTCTCAACCTTTCTGGTGCCGCGACCCCCTTAATACTGTTTCTCATGTCGTGGCGACCCCTAAGCCACACAATTATTTTCGTTTCTACTTCATAGCTGTAAGGATATATGTTTACATATGATCTTAGGCGACCCCTGGAAAAGGGTCCCGCGACCCCCAAAGGGGTCGCGACCCACAGGTTGAGAACCGCTGCTCGAACCCATCTCTCACAGCTTCTTTTTATCATCTCTAACCCATCTACTTCTTTATAATCTCTAATCCATTTCCTATAGCTACTATTTTAATCTCTATGGCAGTGCTGAGGTGATTTGTAAAATAAAATAAAAGTTATTAAAAGGTCAGCAAGTTTAAATTACGAAAAAAAAAAAAAAAAAAAAAAAAAAAAAAAAATTTATCAATGCAACGCATAGCGGTCTTTTGAATACTCTCAAAATAAAAACGAGATTTCTTTAGAGTAATTTCTTTCAATTGTGTTACAATTTTATATGTCGTTTCCTGTGTTTTGGCTGTAAATATTTGGACAATGCATTTGACAATTGCAGCACTAAACAGAATATTTGGTCAAATAGCTTTCAATTTATTTTGTCTACGACGTTCTCCAACCTACCTGAACCACTTACGTCTGGGTGTACAAGGCAAGAGTCTGGGGACGATGTGATACTATATGGGTTTGATGCTCCTTTTATACACCAGAAAACACAAAGGTGGAGTAGACAAATTCATTAACAGTATAAGAAACGCATTTGTCATCTTTAAAAATAATCTTAGAAATCTAGTACAGATTAACTTCTGACGTACACATCAGGCCACATTGGGGAGCGGGATATTAATTATGTATTGACGGGTCTTACCAAGGGATTTGTTGGGACTGGAGTGAGAAATAACAAGATTTCATCAACCTACATCACCCCTACCAACATGGGAACATTGGCAGAATTTAGCTGTACATAGCTAGCGGGTTATTCAGTTCACAATTACCCGTGTAAACTAGAGGGTGATTGAGTAGCTAAATTTAAGCAGGTAAACTAGCGGGTTATTGAGTAGCTAAATTTCAAAAGGTAAGCTAGAGGTTTATTAATTAGCTAAATTTCAAAAGGTAAGCTAGCGAGTTATTAATTAGCTAAAATTCAACAGGTAAGCTGGCGGGTTATTAATTAGCTAAAATTTAACAGGTTAGCTAGCGGGTTATTAATTAGCTAAATTTCAACAGGTAAGCTAGTGGTTTATTAATTATCTAAATTTCAACAGGTAAGCTAGCGGGTTATTAAATAGCTAAATTTCAACAGGTAAGCTAGCGGGTTATTAATTAGCTAAATTTTAACAGGTAAGCTAGCGGGTTATTAATTAGCTAAATTTTAACAGGTAAGCTAACCTGTTATTAATTTGCTAAATTTCAACAGGTTAAATAGCGTGTTATTGAGTAGCTAAATTTCAACAGGTTAAATAGCGGGTTATTGAGTAGCTAATATTCAACAGGTAAGCTAGCGGGTTATTAATTAGCTAAATTTTAACAGGTAAGCTAGCGGGTTATTAATTAGCTAAGATTCAACATGTTAAATAGCGGGTTATTGAGTAGCTAAATTTCAAAAAGTAAGCTAACGTGTTATTAATTTGCTAAATTTCAACAGGTTAAATAGCGGGTTATTAATTAGCTAAATTTCAACACGTAAGCTAGCGGGTTATTAATTAGCTAAATTTCAACACGTAAACTAGCGGGTTATTAATTAGCAAAATTTCAACAGGTAAGCTAGCGGGTTATTAATTAGCTAAATTTCAACAGGTAAGCTGGCGGGTTATTAATTAGCAAAATTTCGACAGGTAAGCTAACGTTTTATTAATTTGCTAAATTTGAACAGGTAAGCTAACGTGTTATTAATTAGCTAAATTTCAACTGTTGAGCTAGCGGGTTTTTAATAAGCTAAATTTTAACAGGTAAGCTAGCGGGTTATTAATTAGCTAAATTTTAACAGGTAAGCTAACGTGTTATTAATTAGCTAAATTTTAACAGGTAAGCTAACGTGTTATTAATTAGCTAAATTTCAACACGTAAGCTAGCGGGTTATTAATTAGCTAAATTTCAACAGGTAAGCTGGCGGGTTATTAATAAGCTAAATTTCAACAGTTTAAATAGCGGGTTATTAATTAGCTAAAATTCAACACGTAAGCTAGCGGGTTATTAACTAGCTAAATTTCAACAGGTAAGCTAGCGTGTTATTAATTAGCTAAATTTCAACAGGTGAGTTAGCGGGATATTAATTAGCAAAATTTCAACAGGTAAGCCAGCGGGTTATTAATAATCTAAATTTCAACAGGTAAGCTGGCAGGTTATTGATAAGCTTATTTTCAACAAGTAAACTAACGTGTTATTAATTAGCTAAATTTCAACAGGTAAGCTAGCGGGTTATTAATTAGCTAAATTTTAACATGTAAGCTAGCAGGTTATTAATTAGCTAAATTTTAACTGTTGAGCTAGCGTGTTATTAATTAGCTAAATTTCAACTGTTGAGCTAGCGGGTTATTAATTAGCTAAATTTCAACACGTAAGCTAGCGGGTTATTAATTAGCTAACTTTCACCAGGTAAGCTAGCGGGTTATTAATTAGCTAAATTTTAACAGGTAAGCTGGCGGGTTATTAATAAGCTAAATTTCAACAGGTAAGCTAGCGGGTTATTAATTAGCTAAATTTTAACAGGTAAGCTAGCGGGTTATTAATTAGCTAAGATTCAACAGGTTAAATAGCGGGTTATTGAGTAGCTAAATTTCAAAAGGTAAGCTAACGTGTTATTAATTTGCTAAATTTCAACAGGTAAGCCAGCGGGTTATTAATAAGCTAAAGTTCAACAGGTAAGCTGGCAGGTTATTAATAAGCTAAATTTCAACAAGTAAACTAACGTGTTATTAATTAGCTAAATTTCAACAGGTAAGCAAGTGGGGTATAGATTTCATTATTTCAGAGGTAAATTAGTGGGTTATAGAGCTCAAAATTTCCCGGGTAAGCTAGTTGGTAAAATATTAATTAATAATTATAGATAATTACATCCTAGATAATTAATGCCAAATAGACAACTATAAACCTGTAATATTTTGATTTGGTAACAACTGCCTCTTATCGCCATCTAAAGTCATAGCAGGTCTGGGTCATAGGCACTTTAGGCCATCCTTACAGTACATACGCACAAAATTCAAATTTTAGACAACCCCCCCCCCTGTCGCTTGTGGTCCTATTTTACGAATGTACAGTGACCTTTCCTTGCACCCCATTAAAAAACCATCAGCAAAATCTCATTTTTTTAACATAATTATTTTACCAGTAACAGAATTTGACACGTGTTGTCCCCATTGACCTTTTGGCGAGCCCGATGGTTCCCAGAATATATACGCCGCATCGCCCTGTGGCGCCCGTGGCCCTCGGGCAGGAACATTGGCATTGGGATAAGAGCAACAGGCGCCAAAGTTAGAGGGCGTCAAAGTCGCTTTTGGATGGGAACAGGATAAAAACTATAAACTATAGTCAGTTTAAAGTTTTTAAACTATAAAATTCCCGTATCCTTTATAATGACACGTGGTGCTAAAAATAGTCATTTGCATATCCACCGGTTGGGGGGGGCATATTTTGTATATATGCGGCTTCCTCGGAGTAACCCACTTGAGTAACTACTGTTTTCGGTTACTAGATGGAGGTCAGTGACCTACATACGTGTTATATATCTATTTTTAAGCAACCCTTTATTTTTTAAGTATTTTTTTATGTAATGGCTATTTCGAAGTTTACTTTGAATTTATCCCAGGGAAGCTGGGGATAACCTAAACTTGACATAGGTGAGGTAAACAAAAACTTTAGAACCCCTGGCGTCGCCCCCTCCTCCCCCCCCCCAAACAAAAAAAACATACGTCACATGCAGGTTAAAATATCGTTGAAAAACTATTACTGTAATACCTCTACTACTAAGTACAATCAGAGCATATCTAGCATGTTCATATTAGAAAATACATGGAATCGGTTTGACGATAAATACTAAAAAACATTGCGTGATATTTTTACAGAATTTTTTGTTATTTGGTTTTTTAGAGTCTCAGGGTAAAAACATTGCAAAAAGTGTGTGTGTGTGGTGGGGAGAGGGGGAGGATCTCGGCATAAATGTACGTAATTTCTGCCGAGAACCCCCTCCCCTCCCCCTCTGCGTCATCGTACACGTGTAAGCAAAATCTCCAGCGCGTTCAACTATATCTATGGTATGTCGTCACCGTTAATGAAAACCAGTAAAGTATTCACGACAGTTTTTTTCAGAATATATGGAGCGTGTCAAGATTTTTTTAAAGATCAATCTGACACGAGATAAAATAACAGCTTTATATTTGCATCAGCCTTACAAATAGAGGCGCTTTTAGTTTTTTTAAAAATAGTTTTTATAGCGGCCGTTTTATATAGTGCAGACGAAAAGATTAATAAAAATGGCCATCGTTAATGAAGTTATTTTATTCTGAGTCTTTGTTTTTACTGGGCGTGTCTACTTAGATACGGACCACTGGTTGTATAGGGGACCTGTCACATCTACAATCACTCACAATCACAATCTAGTTATGATCTATAAAAACAGAGGCGTAGTGAATCACATGACTTAACTCCCTTGTAAATCATTATCTCGTAGCTGTGTCAGGACTCTTACCAACTGACATGTCTACTTTAGACTCATCTTACCAACTGACATGTCTACTTTAGACTCATCTTACCAACTGACATGTCTACTTTAGACTCATCTTACCAACAGACATGTCTACTTTAGATACAGACCACTGGTTGTATAGGGGACTCATCTTACCCATTGCCACGTGTTCAGAGTACGCCAAGAATATCATAGGCAACAATTAGCTACAAAACCTGTTGAAATGGAGAATATATATAGGATAGCTAGGTAAATCATGTTCACTTTTGTGCATATCAGAAAATGGGGCTCCTGGATCAGTATAGGATCGATGACCAAGTTAAATAGGGACATAAAGTCAAATCTTGAATAGATCATCCACCTAAATGATACAATAAAAAGTGTACAATCTAATGAAACAATCTAAATGATGCGTCATTACTCAATAATATTTTAAGTATTTATCCTAGTGTGATACTTGAAATATTTTTATGCAATTTTGACAGGTAAAATACGATATCCGATTTTATGGGTTTCCAAAGTGCCGTAATAAAATGAGTTTTGCAAAATTCTATCATCTTGGTATAACTACTTATTAAATTGAAAGCAAGTTTAATTTTATATTATAGTAGTTAAAGTATCAACCCCAATGTTAGATTGTATGTTGTATAAAAGGTATTCTATTGTAATTGTATATCAAATTAAAATGTAAATATGTTGCTATAACATTATTAGATAACTTTAAGTGAATTGATATTTCCTACTTATGGTCTTATGATTAAATCTCTTTAAAAAATTTAGTAGCTAAAATCGCTATAAATAATTTAACATTTAATAAGATATAGATTTGTCACGCAAAAAAAATAGCAATTTAGAAATTTTACAAAGGACAAAAAACTGGGAACTTATTGGAACTTAAGAAAATTTCACGTTTTGCAATAATGCCAGAAGCTTATTAAAAAGTTACCTGACAAAAATGTATGACATATTAATTTTACCTTTTCGTGTGTTAAATGTTAATGGTGATGAAAATTGGGTTTAAAAATAGGGGGGGGGGTGGGGTGGTGATCATTTTTATGTCGATATCTCCTTACCAGATTATATTAGAGATTGAGTTCAAGGTTGGGACATTAATTTGGGACATTAATAAACTTCAGAGTGTGGCAGAACGGTTGTTACGGAGGAGGGCTCCGGTCCTAACTTATCACAAACTGTGTTGACTTAGTAGTGGTCAGTACAGGACCGCTCCTCTCTGTGATTTATACTGTGGGTGTCTAGGCGTTGAGACAGACAAAAGCACAACGTAGACTTGAACGAAATCCAACAACTCAAACTCCAGGTGTCCAATGATAAAATAGACTATATTTATTGCTCAAATAAAAATTTCTTTTACAGTATTCACTAACTGTCAGCTATCTATGTGAATCTCTAAAGCTATGACTGTTCGCTGTTTCGTCTCAACTATTTCTATGTTCTTCTAGTCAACTGTCGTCTCCTGATCTCTAGCAACTATTCCCTATGATCTGCTCTCTCAGGTCTTCTCTCTCTTTACCTCAACAACAACTATCATGAAAAGTTATGTCTTATTTGCGATGCTCTACCCCCATTAGATGGTCTAGGAATGCCGTCTATTAACACATTCCTGCCCCTAATGTCCGGTCAATTAGAATTTCCCGTTGTTAACCCCAAAATTACCATCTGAAGTCAGGAAGGCCCGAACATAATATTATTTAAAGAAACGATCTCCTCTATCTCAAGATGTGAGTGTCCATTTACCCAATTAACAGCAGTTTCCGTCCATCCTTTAAGTTACCTTAACATCAATGGAGCTCTGTCCTGTACCCGACCCAGTCATTTGTGACACAGGGTTGGGACACTTATTTAGGTCATTTATAATGTTCAGGCTTGGGACATTTAAGTGGGTCATTAAAGTAGTTCAAGATTGTGACATTTTTTGGGGTCATTAATATTGTTCAGGGTTGTTTCGTTTCAGTCGGTCATTAATATAGTTCAGGGTGGGGAAATTTAAGTGGGTCATTAAAATAGTTCCAGGTTGGGACATTTAAGTTGGTCAATAATATAGTTCCGGGTGGGTAAAAAATTGAGCAACTACGTTATTAATGGGTTACTTTAAAAACCAGAATAAAACAAATTGGGTTTAGGGGTGGGGTCGTCCCAGGCAGCACAAGATGCGCCAACGAATTGGTGGGCGTAAATGATGGAGCCAGCTATATTTGAAATAGGATACTCACCAGAAAATGGTATATAAACAGTTTTAATATAAATGAAATGATATATTGAACTTTCTACCTCAAGCGAATTTCAGTGGGGAAGAGGGAGGACGTGTGCATTTTGATGTGACTAACAATATATTTCAATACGATGTTACAGACGTGGAAAAGAGGTTTTAAAATATCCTTTCCAAATAGATAACTACGTTTTAGATTGATGTCAGAAGATGGAGTTCATTGGCGTTGTCGCATTGTGGACACATTTACATTAGACCATTCAAAACTTAGTTAAGTTGGGAAAATAATGGATTAGATTTTCTTTGAAACTCGGTATTTTTCATTTTTTTTCAAAATATCTATTTCAACGACGAGGGTAACGGGTTGGTGATTGTGATTATGATTGTAATTTTAATTTAGATTGTGATTATGATTGTAATTGTAATTAGATTGTGATTGTGATTGTGACTGTAATTTTGATAGTGATAATAATACTTAAAAACACAATTATTTTATAGGAGTCAAAACTAATCTTTAAAAAATATTTAAATAGCTGTATTAGACTATATTTTATCCCGAAAATACCTCTCAGGTGCGTGGGAAAATATGGGTTAATGGGTTAAGATTATATTTAAATATAAGGTCATTTTTTTCGTTTTTGTGAGCAAATATTGGTTAAGATTATCTTAAAATATAAGGTGTTTTTGTTTGTTTGTTGTTGCTGTGTTTAATTTAGCTTAAAAATACAGTTTAGGATCAAGGGAAATTTTTATGAGATTGAGAAAGATATTTTAAAAACACAAGACTTTCAGGTAGGAAAATAGATTAGTCTTTAAATATAAGATTTTTGTTGTTGTTTTTTTTAACGATTTTCCGATAGCCTAGTTCAGAAGTGAGGATAAAGGTTAGGCAAAGGCTTAATGACGATATCACTTTTTAAAGTGAAGGACATTTTTAGACATGTTTTATTTGTAGTTCATGGGCGTGGAAATAGGTTGGATTTGCCCATGTTATATAGAAATTAAAAAAAATAGTATAGCCCGATAATGTGAGAAATATAAGTATCTATATATAGCGAAATAACGAAAGTCTAATTTATTATTTCCTAAGTATACCTTCAAGAGCATTGAAATTTAACAAACAAAGTTTTTCGAGTATGCAATACATCAAAATCGATTTATTTATTTAAGTACAAATGGTATTTTAGATTTTGAGACTTCACAAGAATAGGTGGAAAATGGTGCAATATGGATTCAAGTATTATCCCAGTAACATCGGGCCATTTTGCTAGTAAGATCATATTTAAATTGAGACTAGTTGCTACGTTTAATATTTTTTTTTTTAGAGTAGCTTGCCCGTGGTTGCCGCCTACTTGTACCACTTTTGGTTGGTTCCAAAATAATGTTTGTTGTTTAATTCCAGTAAGTTAAGTAGGATTAATTAAAACAGACCCCCAATTCACGGTTACGTCATCCGATCCATGTTCACTCAGTCAAACCATGACAACCACAAATGATATGAAGGCGGAAATGATAATATTCACCATCTTAATGTTCTCTTAATAAAAAGTACCCAGTACCATTACATACATAAATTGATACGCAGAGATTTATAAGATGGGATTTAACAGAGTCGCCGCACTTACACCACTGTGATGTTTGTTAGTTTGCTGCATGACATTGTAAAAAGACGTCATTTAAATGTTTGCAGGACGGAATTCTTTCAAATATATTTCAAATAAGTTGAACACATCTTCTGTATCTGTACGTCAGTTAATGGTACAAGTTGAATATCTCTGCTGTATCTGTAAGTCAGTCAATGGTACAAGTTGAATATCTCTGCTGTATCTGTAAGTCAGTTAATGGTACAAGTTGAATATCTCTGCTGTATCTGTAAGTCAGTTAATGGTACAAGATGAATATCTCTGCTGTATCTGTAAGTCTGTTAATGGTACAAGTTGAATATCTCTGCTGTATCTGTAAGTCAGTTAATGGTACAAGTTGAATATCTCTGCTGTATCTGTAAGTCAGTTAATGGTACAAGTTGAATATCTCTGCTGTATCTGTAAGTCTGTTAATGGTACAAGTTGAATATCTCTGCTGTATCTGTAAGTCAGTTAATGGTACAAGTTGAATATCTCTGCTGTATCTGTAAGTCAGTTAATGGTACAAGATGAATATCTCTGCTGTATCTGTAAGTCAGTTAATGGTACAAGATGAATATCTCTGCTGTATCTGTAAGTCTGTTAATGGTACAAGTTGAATATCTCTGCTGTATCTGTAAGTCAGTTAATGGTACAAGATGAATATCTCTGCTGTATCTGTAAGTCTGTTAATGGTACAAGTTGAATATCTCTGCTGTATCTGTAAGTCAGTTAATGGTACATAAATTTTTATTTGTAAGAAGATTTTTTTTTAAAGGAATATTGCTTTACCATTTTGCAAATATAAGTTATTTCGGAACTTGTCTATTTATAGGCAAACTGTAAATCGGAACTGTATATCTATGGAGTAAATCTGGATAAAGAGTAATTGTTTCTGGAACTGTACATCTATGGCGTAATTGTGAGGAACAGAGTAAATGTTTTCGTAACTTTATATCTATAGAGTAAATGTTTTCGTAACTTTATATCTTAGAGTAAATGTTTTCGTAACTGTATATCTATGGGGTAAATGTGGTCGTACAGAAATGTATTTACCAAATGAACTCGATAGAGAAAGAAACACAATATTGCAGTAAAAAATTTAGCAAAAGTAAAGCTGTCAAGTATTTCGTGACACCCCTTGGAGTCTACCATACATTCTTCCCTGTAGCTAGGGCAATCTCTAAGTCCTATTTAGAGTAATCTTGTAACAACTCTAGCATGGTTCATAGTCCGAATTGTCTTGGCGAATAGCGAAAAAAAATTAATGAATACTTTTTACTTATCGTACCACAATGTTTAGAAGTTTATAGTGTAGTGATAATTTCAAGGTGATGGTAATAGATTATCTTGTTATTCAAATGGTTGTTCAAACATAAGTCTTCAATATTGGGTTAAGGGTGGCAAACAGGGGGCCCGCGTGTTCATTGCGGCCCGCCGGGAGTCATGTTGCGGCCCGCCGGGAGTCATGTTGCTGCCCGCGGAGCTAGGTCAATAAATGAACATCAATTGTTGTACATATCAACAATAGAAAATCACATCTTGAGGCGCTCGTATCATAATAATATATTTTTTAAGTATAACCAAGAGAAATTTGAAATATCTCGCTTTTTTTTTTTTAATTCAAAGGTTTTCACCTATTTTAATTATCCAGAATTTTTTGGACAAAATTAAATAGATTTTAGCAATTTCTAATCTCTAGTTTGGTGACACCCAATGCTACTAAGGTGTTTGTTCGGTGCTAGGGTGTTTATAAGATTTAATACGAGATTTCAGCTTCCGAAATGTGTGTTCTGTGGTCTGCGGCGTCTTCGGGGCGTTCCCAACGCGATCAGGCTCATGACTTAACATGGCGTCAACTAGGAAAGACATTGGCCCAAAACAAAACTAGAAAATCCCAGAAGAACTAAGATGTTTTCAAGACAGGTGGAATGGAAACTATTTTTTCCTTGAAATTAAAACAAAGCCCACATGCTTGATAGGCCACGAATCTGTTTCTGTTTTGAAAGAGTATAACATCAACGGCACTCTGAGAGTAAACATGCAAGTAAACTTGATAAGTATAAAGGCTATATCGACAAGACCAAATAAATGACTTGTTGTTTTTAAAAGCTAATACTAAGAGATGTCACCATGACGTCATTTATGGGTTTTTATTAAGTTTCTGTTTTGGATTCACTCCCCCTTTTTTGTTAATAGAGTTACATTTTCTTTAATATGACGATGACGTGTTTTAATTAAATTTTTATTGGTTAATTTATTATGATTTTAAAATTTCATTGGTTGGGTAATTATAATATTTTAAATTTTTTGCCATATTTGAAAATGAATCTGGCTTGGCATGGCTTTTGGCTTTTATTCATCTTCTGGATATTCTTTTCGATAGAACCTGAAATTAAGTGTGTAAAAGTGTATTTTATGAAACTGTAAGTCGGGATTTCATTATTTAGTTATTTTACTCATATTTTTCTTGTGTTACGTTATTTGTATAGTTCTCTTGCCACAGTGTGTAACTGCAGCCACACACGTATTCTTTTTTTTTCTTCCCGTGAGTCTCTAGGGCTGGTTTAAAAGGGCTTGGGTGCGGTTGAGTGACTGATTTATTTTGTGTGTGTACCGACTGAATTACCCGAGGGAAAGGAGTGACCACATGTGGTAGACGCTTCTTGCCAAATATCTAGACGGATAAAATAAATTAGCAACATTCACCACGATATTTATTTACCGGTGGAAGTTTTTTTCTTGAAATTCCTAATGTTAGCAGACGTCAGTTATTTTATTCTTACACGGACGCCTACTTGATGGCCGCGAGCTGTTAAACCGGTAAAAGTTCATTGGTCACGGCAACCAAGATGGCGGCCGTGTGATACGTAGGTAAAGACATTTTGTGATTATGAAATTATCGAGCCATTTTATATTTTTTGTGATAGCAAAGCCAATTTTTAATTGTTGCTATATTCAAGTCAATGTATGATTATTGCTATAGTAAACACAATGTTTGGTCATTGTTATATTTAAAACCAATTAGTGATCATTGCCAAAGTAAAGACAATATGTGATCATTGTTATAGTGAAGCCATTTTATGATAATAATTATATTAAAGAAGATTTGTGATCAATAACTTTATTGAATAAAAACATAGCTCATATGTCTTCAAAATAAAATGCAGCCCAATAATCATAAAATAGTCTCAAGAAATGAAAGAAAAACCTCATCATTATTTTGTTCAACATTTATTTAGACTTTCACTGTTCTGTGTACAGACATTGGTGAGACCAACCGTTCGAGCTCTAAATTGACGAACATGACAGACACGACACGCATGACACACTTGAGACACATGACACACACGACACGTCGGACTCATGTAATGAATGGACGTTGCACACCAATTCATTCAAAAAAAACAACTTTAGACTTAATATCCACTGCTGGATTTGCCTGAGTAAGCGCTGTTGGCGTTGTTGTTGTTGGCAGCGGCGTATCCATTGTTGTTGTAGTTGCTGTTGGCAGCGGCGTATCCGTTGTTGTTGTAGTTGTTGTTGTTGGCAGCGGCGTATCCGTTGTTGTTGTAGTTGCTGTTGTCGTAGGCAACGGCTGGGGCAACTGTGATGGACAAATAGAAATGTTTTCCAAAGATAGTGATAAAGTAATTTAGTGACACAGTGAGATAGGCAGATAGTGAGACAGTGAGATAGGCAGATAGTGAGACAGTGAGATAGGCAGATAGTGACACAGTGAGATAGATAGTGACACAGTGAAAAGGGCAGTTAGTGAGACAGTGAGATAGCAGATAGTGACACAGTGAGATAGGCAGATAATGAGACAGTGAGATAGTAAGATAGTGAGACAGTGAGATAGGCAGATAGTGAGACAGTGAGACCGGCAGATAGTGACATAGTGCGATAGGCAGTTAGTGACACAGTGAGATAAGCAGATAGTGACACAGTGAGATAGGCAGATAGTGAGACAGTGAGATAGGCAGATAGTGGGACAGTGAGATAGGTAAACAGTGAGATAGACAGAGAGTGACACAGTGAGATAGCAGATAGTGACACAGTGAGATATGCATATAATGAGACAGTCAAATCGTCAGATAGTGAGACAGTGAGATAGGCAGATAGTGAGACAGTGAGACCGGCAGATAGTGACATAGTGCGATAGGCAGTTAGTGACACAGTGAGATAAGCAGATAGTGACACAGTGAGATAGGCAGATAGTGGAACAGTGAGATAGGTAGACAGTGAGACAGTGAGATAGGCAGTTAATGATATAGTGAAATATAGCATTGAAGTTATATTTAAAGACAACTATTCCAATCTGTGAATTAGTGAATACCTACAAGCATTGAAAATTAAATTAAAACAGATGTGATTATTTTTAAATCGACACTTTACTGGTAAAAATAAAATAATGCAACATTTAAAAAATTGATATGTTTACCGTAAGCGCAAGTGTTGTCAGCAACACATTTGCCAGAGTAAGCATCGAAACTGTAGTAGTTGTTACATTGACGGTAGAGAGACTCGCCATAGTAGCACTCGTAATATCCGTAACACAGTCCAACAATGGCGTAGGTCTTGCCTTCGTATTTAGGTCCACATGGGTCTGGGGAATAGGGAAGCCAAGGTAATAATGTTAACATTGGAGATATTTTTATTGATTACATTTGTTTCCCCTATCAAAATGTAATTATTATAGTAATGAAGTAGACTTGATTACGTCGGTAATTAAAGTTTAAAAAAATGACATTGTCATTAGTCTACTTATTTATAATATAGTTTTTATCGGAAATTAGAACCAGTTTATAAATAAACTTACATGTTCCAACACTGGAGTCGTCGCTGTTGGAGTAAGAGCTTCCACTTCCGTAGTTAGAGCCAGAGCCAGAGTATGATGATCCACTTCCGTAGCTGGTTGAGGCTGGAGCAGTGTAGGGGGATCCACTTCCGTAGCTGGTTGAGGCTGGGGCAGTGTAGGAGGATCCACTTCCGTAGCTGGTTGAGGCTGGAGCAGTGTAGGAGGATCCACTTCCGTAGCTGGTTGAGGCTGGGGCAGTGTAGGATGATCCACTTCCGTAGCTGTTTGAGGCTGGGGCAGTGTAGGAGGATCCACTTCCGTAGCTGGTTGAGGCTGGGGCAGTGTAGGATGATCCACTTCCGTAGCTGGTTGAGGCTGGGGCAGTGTAGGAGGATCCACTTCCGTAGCTTGTTGAGGCTGGGGCAGTGTAGGATGGTTTGTTGTAGGTGGCATATTTTGCACCATAAGAGGATTGTTTGGGGTAGCTTGGGACATTGTAGCTTGGTGATTTGTAGTTGTTGTTGTCGTAGTTGTTGTTGTTGTTGTAGTCATTTCCAGATTGGTAGCTGTTTGATCCCCCATAAGCCTGGACGTAGCTGGTGCCTGGATCGTAGTAAAGACCATCTCTGTACTGGTCGTTGTTGCCTACATTCTTGTACTGGTTATTTCCATAGTTGCTGCCGTAGTTGCTCTGACCACCATAGGCGTTTCCTGAGCTACCATAGTTGCTCTGACCATCATAGGCTTTTCCTGAGCTACCGTAGTTCCCCTGGCTACCGTAGTTGAAACCACTGTAGCTAGCAGAGGCAATAGCCAAAATGGCGAAACTGACGATCATCTCCATACGAGCCATGGTTGAAATATTACAGCTGATGAAGACAGTACCAGAAACATTATGTTAGATAACAATCCGTAGGCAAATACACATAAAGCAATTTGGGTCATCATTTAAATATTTTATCTTAACGATCTATTTACAATATTCATCAAAATAATTTTTATCAAGCCTCACACTCATTTGATTTGTGTTAGGAAGTAATGCTCAAAATGAGTCATTCAGCCAATGGAAGTTGAGCTCACAACATATTTGAGCAAAGTCTAAAATAAAGTTAGCATTTTCGAAATATGAAAAGAAAAAAAGGAAATTAAGTTTTCTAAAAACTCATCTTCCAAAGTATTTTTCTTTATAATCTCTAACCCCTTATCCCACAGCCACTTTTTATAACCTCTAACCGATCTCTCAACGCTACTTGTTATCATCTCTAACCCATCTGCTACATCTACTTCTTTATAGTCTCTAATCCATCTCCCATAGCCACTATTTTAATCTCTATGGCAGTGCTAAGATTATTTTTAAAATTAAAAAAAAAATTATTACTAGGACAGCAAGTTTAAATTAAAAAAATAAATGTTTTCAATAATTTATCAATGCAACGCAACGCGGTCTTTTGAATACTATCAAAAATGAAAACTAGATTTCTTTAGAGTAAGTTCTTTAAATCATGTTAAAATTTTATATGATGTTTCCTTTGTTTTGGCTGAAAATATTTAGACAATACATTTGACAAATGCAGCACTATACAGAATATTTGGTCAAATAGCTTTTAATTTATTTTTGTCTACGACGTTCTCCAACCTACCTGAACCACTTACGTCTGGGTGTACAGGGCAAGAGTCTGGGGACGATGTGATACTACATGGGTTCGATGCTCCTTTTATACACCAGAAAACACAAAGGTGGAGCAGACAAATTCATGAACAGTATAAGAAACGCATTTGTCATCTTTAAAAATAATCTCTGACATCTAGGACAGATCTATTTCTAACGCACACGTCTCGCAAAAATTAGGGAGCGGGATATTAATTATGTATTGACGGGTCTTACCAAGGGATTTGTTGGGACTGGAGTGAGAAATAACAAGATTTCATCGACCTACATCACCCCTACTAACATGGGAACATTGGCAGAATTTAGCTGTACATAGCTAGCGGGTTATTCACTTCACAATTTCCCGTGTAAGCTAGTGGGTTATTGTTTAGCTAAATTTCAACAAGTAAATTAGTGCGTTATTGTTTAGGTAAATTTCAACATGTAAGCTAGCGGGCTATCGAGTAGCTAAATATCAACAGGTTAGCTTGCATGTTATAGAATTCATTATTTCACAGGTAAATTAGTGGGTTATATATTTCATAAGTTCCCGGGTAAGCTAGTTTGTAACATATTAATTGATAATTATAGATAAGTACATGCTAGCTAATTACTAGCCATCTAAATTTATAGCAGGTCTGGGGTTATTTGCTTGAGGCTGGCGGTTAGCACGCATTCTTTGGCCATCGTTACAGGTACATACGCACCAAATTCAAATTTTAGACCAACCCCCCCGGCCACAGCCGTGGAAGGTAATCTTCTTTTACGACCCCCCTCCCCCCCTCACTTTTTAACCCTTTCGAAGGTACAATGGCCTTTCCCGACCACCTTAAGAAACAATCAGCAAAATCTAATAATCTTCATGTAATTTGTTTAAAGTTAACAGAATTTGACACGTGTTGTCCCCATTGACCGTTTGGCGAGCCCGATGGTTCCCAGAAGATATGCACCGCATCGCCCTGTGGCACCCGTGGCCCTCGGGCAGGAACATGAGCGTTTGGCGAAGAGCAACAGGCGGCAAAATTAGAGGGCGCCAAAGTCGTCTTTTGATGGGACCATGATAGGGAATTAAACTATAAAATCCGGTATCCTTCTAAAGACAAGTGGCGCTAAAAATGTCATTTTGCGTGTCCATCCGGGCGTTCAGTGACCTACATACGCGCTATATTGATTTTTAAGCAGCCCTTTTTTAAAAAATATTTTTCAATGTATTCGCTATTTCGAAGTTTACTTCGAATTTAATAGATTGGCGCTGGGGATAACCTAAATTTGACATAGGTGCGGGTAAACGGAAACTTTAGAACCCCTTGCGTCGCCCAAAAAAAAAACATACGTCAAATGCAGGTTAACATAGCGTTGAATAAATATTACTGTAATACCTTTACTACTAAGTACAATCTGAGAATATCTAGCATGTTCATATTTGAAAATACATGGAATCAGTTTGACGATAAATCCTACAAAACCTTGTGTGATATTTTTACAGAATTCGAGATATAAATTTGCTTTTTTTTTTCTTTGGTCTTTTAGATTTTCAGAGTAAAATAAAAATTGCACCAAAAAAAGGGGGGGGGATATCTTGGCATAAATGTACGTAACATATCTAGGTGAATTATGTTCACTTTTGTGCATATCAGAAAATTGGGCTCCTTAATCAGTATAGGGTCGAGGAACAACTTAAATAGTTACGGGACACAAACTAAAATCTTGAATAGATCACCCATCTAAATGATACTTTAGAGATGATACAATCTAGATGATACAATCAAAATGATACAATCTAATGATAAATATCATGATACAATCTAAATGATACGTCATTATCCAATAATATTTTAAGCATTCATCCGTGTGTGTGATGCTTGAAATATTTTTATACAATTTTCACAGATAAAAATGCGAAATCCGCTTCTAGGGTTTTCCCAAAGTGCCTTGATAAATTTAAAAGAGATTAGGCAATTTTCTATCATCTTGGTATAACTACTCATTAAATTGAAAGCAAGTTTAATTTTATTTTATAGGGAGTTTAAGTATCAACCCCAATGTTAGATTGTATTTTGTATAAAAGGCATTCTGTTGTAATTGTGTATCAAATTAAAATGTAAATATGTTGTTATAAAATTATTAGATAACTTTAAGTGAATTGATATTTTGTGCTTATCGTCTTATGATTCAATCTCTAAAAAACAAGAAGTAGCTTAGATAGCCATGATTAATTTTTCTTTATTTTAACCATTAGACGAGACTGATGTCTTTCCCAGTCGTTTTTAAATTAATGTGTATGTTTACTTTTTAACTTGATTACTTCTGTTTGAACACATCCCACAAAATATATACTTTGTATCTTTAACACAGAGGTTTTTTTCAGAAGGGGGGGGGGGCAAAACTTGTTCTCCTTGTTAAGCAACAGTACATAGCAATTTAAATAAAACCTTCAAATTCAAGAGGCAGGGGGGGGGGGAGAAATAGCCCCACACTGCCCAAATGACGTCACTGCTTTAACATTTAATAAGCTATAGCTTTTTCACGCAAAAAATGTAATTTAGAAATTTAATTTAGAAATTTTATAAAGAACAAAATTGGAACTTTAAAAAAGTGCACGTTTGCAATAATGCCAGAAGCTTATTAAAAAGTTACCTGACATAAATGTATGAAATATTTATTTGACCCCTTCGTGTGTTAAATGTTAATGGTGATGAAAATTGGGGCTAAAAATAGGGGGGGGGTGATACATTTTTATGTCGGTATCTCCTTACCAGATTATATTAGAGATTGAGTTCAAGGTTGGGACATTAATAAACTTCAGAGTGTCGCAGAATGGTTGTTACGGAGGAGGGCTCTGGTCCTGACTTATCACAAACTGTGTTGACTTAGTAGTGGTCAGTACAGGACCGCTCCTCTCTGTGATTTATATTGTGGGTATCTAGGCGTTGGGACAGATAAAAGCACAACGTAGACTTGGACGAAATCCAAAAACTCAAACTCCAGATGTCCAATGATAAAATAGACTATATTTATTGCTCAAATAAAAATTTCTTTTACAGTCTTCGCTAACTGTCAGCTATCTATGTGAATCTCTAAAGCTATGACTGTTCGCTGTTTCGTCTCAACTATTTCTATGTTCTTCTAGTCAACTGTCGTCTCCTGATCTCTAGCAACTATTCCCTATGATCTGCTCTCTCAGCTCTTCTCTCTCTCTCTACCTCAACTACCACTATCATGAAAAGTTATGTCTTATATGCGATGCTCTACCCCCATAGATGGTCAAGGAATTCCCTCTATTAACACATTCCTGCCCCTATTTTCCGATCGATTAGAATTTCCTTTCGTTAACCCCAAAATTACCATGTGAAGTCAGGGAGACCTGAACATAATATTATTTAAAGAAAGGATCTCCTCTATCTCAAGATGTGAGAGTCCATTATCCCACTTAACAGCAGTTTCCGTCAATCCTATAAGTTACCTTAACAACAATGGAGCTCTGTCCTGTACCCGACCAGTCATTTGTGACACAGGGTTGGGACATTTATGTGGTTCATTAATAATGTCCAGGCTTGGGATATCTATTTAGGTCATTAATAATGTTGAGGCTTGGGACATTCATTTGGGACATTAATATAGTTCAGATTTTGGTCACTCATGTGGTTCATAAATATAGTTCAGGGTTGGGACATTTAAATGGGTCATTAATATAGTTCCAGGTTGGGACATTTAAGTGGGTCATTAATATAGTTCAGGGTTGGGACATTTAAGTGGGTCATTAATATAGTTCCGGGTGGGTAAAAAATTGAGCAACTACGTTATTAATGGGTTACTTTAAAAACCAGAATAAAACAAGTGGGGTTTAGGGGTGGGGCCGTCCCAGGCAGCACAAGATGCGCCAACGATTGGGTGGGCGATAATGATGGGGTTAGCTAAATTTGAAATAGGACACTCACCAGAAAATGGTATATAAACAGTTTTAATATAAATGAAATAATATAAAGAACTTTCTACCTCAAGCAAATTTCAGTGGGGAAGAGGGAGGACGTGTGCATTTTAATGTGAATAACAATATATATCAATACGATGTTACAGATGTGGAAAAAGAGGTTTTAAAATACCCTTTTCCAAATAAATAACTACGTATTAGATTGATGTCAGAAGATGGAGTTCATCGGCGTTGACGCATTGTCAACACATTCACATTAGAACATTCAAAACTTAGTTAAGTTGGAAAAATAATGGATTAGATTTTCTTTGAAACTCGTTATTTTTTCAATTTTTCAAAATACCAGTATGTAGCTCAACGGCGAGGGTAAGTGGTGGGTGATTGTGATTGTTATTGTATTGTATTGTGATTGTGATAATAATAATTTAAAAAAACAATCAATTGATAGAAGTTAAAACTTACCTTTAATAGTTACATAACTTTGTTTCATTGTTTATCGAAAATGCAGCTCAGGAGCGTGGGCAAAATATGGGTTAAGATTATTTTTAAGGATAAGGGGGTTTTTTCTTTACATTTTGCATAAGATATAGTTTATGGTCAAGGGCAATTTTGATGAGATTGAGAAAGATATTTTAAGAGCACAAGACTTTCAGGTGCGAAAATTGGATCATAGATTCGTCTTTAAATATAATATTTTTTTTTTAAAATTACGATTTTACGATAGCCTTGTTCAGGGGCTGGGCTTGTTAATACAATTTTAGACATGTTTTATTTGTAGTTCATGGGCGTGGAAATAGGTTGCATTGGCCCATGGTATATAGGAGTAAACAAATATTATAGCCCAATAATATGAGAAATATAAATCTCTATAAATAGATATTTATTTTGAAATAACGAAAGTCTAATTTAATATTTCCTAAGTATACCTTCAAGGGCATTGAAATTTAAAAAATAATTTTTTCGAGGATACAGCACATCAAACTCGATTCATTTACTTAAGTACAAATGGTATTTTAGATGTTGAGACTTCACAAGTCTAGGTGGAAAAAAGTGCAACATGGTTTACGCACTGGCTTCTAATATGAGAAATTAATCTCCTATTTTAATTTTATTGGCTCGTTGTAAACAGTGCCTAACAAAGGGCGATACCATAGAGTCAGCAATATTAAAGATACGACACCCAGAAGAATTGCCAGTTACAATTAATTAAGATTTATTAAGTATTAATACAATAACAAAACAAAACAAATATAATTATAAATCATCAACTTAAAGTATGGTAGATCTTGTACCGGTACGCAGTTAATACAATGTGCCAATTAATAATGATGAATGCGAAATAAACACATAAATACACAAATACATAATACACGTCTCGTGAAGTTAATAATTATCTATCTGAATCTCCGTCTCTCCGTCCGTGCCTGTCAATCCCTTATATAGGACGCGTAAGCCCTGCCTTCCAGAGATACTTATGACGTGTTGTTTACATTTCTTGGGTTATCGAGCACATACGAAAAAAATACCAGGAAGGCAGTCTAACATGTTTAATTGGTAAACACGGTTGTAAATAAGATACATCAAACGAATAGGCCACGCCCACAACAGACGTTACTGTCTCCTTGGATTCTAATTTAGGTCAAGTAAAATTCATTCACGGGGAATGTATGCTACATAACAATGGTTTCCATTATTATCCCGGTAACATCGGGTCATATTTGCTAGTAAGATCATATTTAAATTGAGACTATTTGCTAAGTTAAAATTTTTACAAGAGAGTAGCCTGCCCGTGGTTGCCGCCTACTTTGGGTTGGTTCCAAAATCATGTTTGTTGTTTCTAAACTCAATCCCAGTAAGTTAAGTAGGGTTAATTAAAACAGACCCAATAATAGAGATTTTTAAAACTCTGAATTCACGGTGACGTCATTCGATCCATGTTCACTCAGTCAAACAATGACATCAACAAATGATATGAAGGCGGAAATGATAATATTCACCAACTCAATGTACTCTTAATAAAAAGTACCCACTACCATACATACATAAATTCATAGGTAGAGATTTATTAGATGTGATTTAATGGAGTCGCTGCGCTAACACCACTGTGATGTTTGTTAGTTTGATGCATGACATTTAAAAAAAAAAAAATTAATTAAATGTTTGCAGAACGGGATCCTTTCAAAAATATTTCAAATAAGTTGAATAAATCTGTATCTGTAAGACAGTTAATGTTACAGATTTTTTTAAATTGATATGATTTTTTTTTATTAAAAAGAATATTGCTTAATCATTTTGCAAATATAAGTTATTTTATAACTTGTCTATCCAAAGGCAAACTGTGGGGGATAAAGTAAATGTTTTCGTAACTGTATATCTATGGGGTAGATCTTTTCATAACTGTATATCTATGAAGTAAATATTTTCGTAACATTATATCTGTGGAGTAAAGGTTTTCGTAACTGTATATCTAGGGAGTAAATGTTTTAGTAACTGTATATGTATGGAGTAAAAGTTTTCGTAACTGTATATCTATGGAGTAAATGTTTTCTTAACTGTATATCTATGGAGTAAATTTTTTAGTAACTGTATGTGTATGGGGTAAAAGTTTTCGTAACAAAGAGAATTTTTTTTTTTAAAAATTCAAAGGTTTTAATCTATTTTAAATATTCAGAATTTTTTAAAAAATTGAATAGATTTTAGCTATTTCAAATCTCTTGCCAACTGACACCCAATGCTACTAAGGTTTTGTTCGACGCTAGGGTGTTGATAAGACTTTTATATGAGATTTCAGCTTCCGATATGTGTGTTCTGTGATCTGCGGCGTCTTCGGGACGCTCGCAACGCGATCGGGCTCATACTTATGACTTACCATGGCGTCAACTAGGAAAGACATTGGCCCAAAACAAAACTAGAAAATCCCAGAAGAACTAAGATGTTTTCAAGACAGGTGGAATAGAAACAATTTTTTCCTTGAAATTAAAACAAATAGGCCACGAATCTGTTTCTGTTTTGAAAGAGTATAACATCAACGGCACTCTGAGAGTAAACATGCAAGTAAGCTTGATAAGTATAAATCGACAAGACCAAGTAAATGACTTGTTGTTTTTAAAAGGCTAATACTAAGAGATGTCACCATGACGTCATTTACGAGTTTTTATTAAGTTTCTGTTTTGGATTCACTCCCCCTTTTTTGTTAATAGAGTTACATTTTCTTTAATATGACGATGACGTGTTTTAATTAAATTTGTATTGGTTAATTTATTATGATTTTAAAATTTCATTGGTTGGGTAATTATAATATTTTACATTTTTTTCCATATTTGAAATAAATTTGACTTGGGCATTTTGACTTGGATTTTGGCTTTTATTCATCTTCAGGATATTTTTTTCAGTGGAACCTGAAATTAAGTGTGTAAAATTGTATTCTGTGAAACTGTAAGTCGGGATTTCATTATTTAGTTATTTTACACTTATTTTTCTTGTTTTTCTTTATTTTTTTAGTTCTCTTGATACAGTGTGTAACTGCAGTCGCACAGGTATTCTTTTTTTCCCCATGAGTCTCTAGGGCTGGTTTAAAAAGGCTTGGGTGCCGTTGAGTGACTGATTTATTTTGTGTGTGTACCGACTGAATTACCCGAAGGAAAGTAGTGACCACAGATCGTAGACGCTTCTTGCCAAATATCTAGACGGATAAAATTAAGTTACAACGTTCACCACGATATTTATTTACCGGTGGAAGTTTTTTCATGAAATTGTATCTTTTTTTTCTAATGTTAGCAGACGTGAGTTATTTGATTGTTGCACGACGCCTACTTGGTGGCCGCGCGCCGTGAACCCGGTAAAAGTTCATGGGTCCTGACAACCAAGATGGCGGCCGTGTGATACGTAGGTAAAGACATCTTGTGATCATTGCAATATTTAAG
This sequence comes from Lymnaea stagnalis, assembly GCA_964033795.1. Lineage (NCBI taxonomy): Eukaryota > Metazoa > Mollusca > Gastropoda > Lymnaeidae > Lymnaea > Lymnaea stagnalis. Next base: position 301,454 of record CAXITT010000332.1, read on the forward strand.
CCATTTTATAATTTTTGTGATAGCAAAGCCAATTTTTGATTGTTGTTATAGTCAAGTCAATGTATGATTATTGCTATAGTAAACACAATGTTTGGTCATTGTTATATTTAAAACCAATTAGTGATCATTGCTAAAGTAAAGACAATATGTGATCATTGTTATAGCGAAGCCATATTATGAAAATAAGTATATTAAAGAAGATTGGTGATCAATAACTTTATTGAATAAAAACATAGCTCATATGCCATCAAAATTAATTACCATGCGAATATTCATAAAATAGTCTCAAGAAATGAAAGAAAAACCTCATCATTATGTTGTTCAACATTTATTTAGAGTTTCACTGTTCGTTACACAGACATTGGTGAGACCAACCGTTCGAGCTTTGACACACACGACACGCATGACACACTTGACACACATGACACACACGACACGTCGCACTCATGTAATGAATGGACGTTCCACAACAATTCATCAAAAAAAAAAAAATTAGACTTAATATCCACTGTTGGATTTGCCTGAGTATGCGCTGTTGGCGTTGTTGTTGTTGGCGGCGGCGTATCCGTTGTTGTTGTAGTTGTTGTTGGCAGCGGCGTATCCGTTGTTGTTGTAGTTGTTGTTGTTGGCAGCGGCGTATCCGTTGCTGTTGTAGTTGTTGTTGTTGGCAGCGGCGTATCCGTTGTTGTTGTAGTTGCTGTTGTCGTAGGCAACGGCTGGGGCAACTGTGATGGACAAATAGAAATGTTTTCCAAAGATAGTGTTAAAGTAAGATAGTGATATAGTTAAATATTGAAATAGTCAAATGGTGAGATGTTAAAATATATAATTGAAGTTATATTTAATGACAACTCTTGTAATCTTTGAAGTAAAGAATACCTATAAGCATGAACAACTTCGTTATAATTAAGTAGATGTGATCATTTGTAAATCAAAGTTTTGCCGGCAAAAATAAAATGAACAAACAATTTAAAAAATAAAAGTTTACCGTAAGCGCAAGTGTTGTCAGCGACACATTTGCCAGAGTAGGCATCGAAACTGTAGTAGTTGTTACATTGACGGTAGAGAGACTCGCCATAGTAGCACTCGTAATATCCGTAACACAGTCCAACAATGGCGTAGGTCTTGCCTTCGTCTTTAGGTCCACATGGGTCTGGGGAATAGGGAAGCCAAAGTAATAATGTTAACATTTGAGATTGTTTTTATTTATTACATTTGTTTCCCCTATCAATATATGATTATTATAGTAATGAAGAAGAAATGATTAGGTCGGTAATTCAAGTTTAAAAAAATGACATTGTCATTAGTCAACTTATTTAAAATATAGTTTTTATCGGAAATTAGAATCAGTTTATAAATTAACTCACATGTTCCAACACTGGAGTCATCGCTGTTGGAGTAAGAGCTTCCACTTCCGTAGTTAGAGCCGGTGGCAGAGTATGATGATCCACTTCCGTAGCTGGTTGAGGCTGGGGCAGTGTAGGAAGATCCACTTCCATAGCTGTTTGAGGCTTGGGCAGTGTAGGATGATCCACTTCCGTAGCTGGTTGAGGCTGGGGCAGTGTAGGATGATCCACTTCCGTAGTTGCTTGAAGCAGGGGCAGTGTTGGATGATCCACTTCCGTAGCTGGTTGAGGCTGGGGCAGTGTAGGAGGATCCACTTCCGTAGCTGGTTGAAGCTGGGGCAGTGTAGGATGATCCACTTCCGTAGCTGGTTGAGGCTGGGGCAGTGTAGGATGATCCACTTCCGTAGCTGGTTGAGGCTGGGGCAGTGTAGGATGATCCACTTCCGTAGCTGGTTGAGGCTGGGGCAGTGTAGGATGATCCACTTCCGTAGCTGGTTGAGGCTGGGGCAGTGTAGGATGATCCACTTCCGTAGCTGGTTGAGGCTGGGGCAGTGTAGGATGATCCACTTCCGTAGCTGGTTGAAGCTGGGGCAGTGTAGGATGATCCACTTCCGTAGCTGGTTGAGGCTGGGGCAGTGTAGGATGATCCACTTTCGTAGCTGGTTGAGGCTGGGGCATTGTAGGAGGATCCACTTCCGTAGCTGGTTGAGGCTGGGGCAGTGTAGGAGGATCCACTTCCGTAGCTGGTTGAGGCTGGGGCAGTGTAGGAGGATCCACTTCCGTAGCTGGTTGGGGCTGGGGCAGTGTAGGATGGTTTGTTGTAGGTGGCATATTTTGCACCGTAAGAGGCTGGTTTGGGGTAGCTTGGGACATTGTAGCTTGGTGATTTGTAGTTGTTGTTGTCGTAGTTGTTGTTGTTGTTGTTGTAGTCATTTCCAGATTGGTAGCTGTTTGATCCCCCATAAGCCTGGACGTAGCTGGTGCCTGGATCGTAGTAAAGACCATCTCTGTACTGGTCGTTGTTGCCTACATTCTTGTACTGGTTATTTCCATAGTTGCTGCCGTAGTTGCTCTGACCATCATAGGCTTTTCCAGAGCTACCGTAGTTGCCCTGGCTACCGTAGTTAGAACCACTGTAGCTAGCAGAGGCAATAGCCAAAATGGCGAAACTGACGATCATCTCCATACGAGCCATGGTTGAAATAATACAGCTGATGAAGACAGTACCAGAAACATTATGTTAGATAACAGAGCATTATAACATAAACATACGGCGAGTTGGGTCATCATTTTAAAGTTTTATCTTTAACCTCCTGAGTCCAGGCGTGCAGCCCACTGGACAATAGTTTTCTATGTCTTATTCTAACTTGGTAGCTAATTTTCTTTTGGATCCTCTTGTGTAGCCTGCTGGACACATTTTTACACTAGTTTCACGTACTTTTACGCCGAGATAGACAATACTAAATTTTAAGATGGCCGACAGAGGGGCAGTATCTTCGTGTTCAGGGGGTGCTGGTAAGTTTTTTGCTATTATTTATTAGATTTAAATCAATCTAAAGATTTTAATGTTGTTTTAACACAATTATATGTCAAAGAATACGAATATAATAGAATTTTTATTCATATATTATTATATCGTAGTTTATTTCATCATTGAAAAAGGTGTTCAGTCTACTGGACACAGGACTCAAATCAAAACAACAACACCGGTGAAACGGTGACGACACACATAAGAGTAAAAGGCGTAGTCATTGTTCTATGAAATCGATGTCATTTTTAGCTGTGTTTAAATGGTATCATTGTTATCAAAGTAATTACTCATTTAGATACACATATCTTAGTCAGTATTTAGTTAGATCTCTTATATATTCTTTAAATTTATTAATAAATTTTTAAATAAAAAAATAATGAAAATTACCAAGTACCTAGGTTTACAGTTCACTAAACTTAGTACTAACTAATAATAATACTGTATCTCAAGTGGGAATATTTTTAATTAGGCATTCTACAATATTAAGGCCTTATTTAGTTTGTTGAAATTTCAAGAAAATCCCTGATTTTGATAATTTATTATAAAAATATATTTATTATTATTCATTATTTTCATTATGCAACCTGATTTTTTTTTCTTTCTTTTTTTACAGTTGTAGGCAATACTCGGAAAAAATACCACACAGAACAACAGTTATTTGTGATGTTGAACAATCGTCAGATATCAGAGAAATATCCTCATCCTCTGATGAAATCGATATAGATGACGACATGGATTACAATGAATCAAACTCTGAAAATGAATCATCTGAAGACGAAGAACCTTTGTCCAAAGACAACAAAAAAAGTGAAAGTCGCT
>CAXITT010000332.1:305706-329006 GCA_964033795.1 Lymnaea stagnalis
GCTAATTCCAAGAAAATTTTTTATTTCTTCGGCTGTAACGGAACCAGTATGCAGATTGGTGAAAAGTCTGTGTCTGTGTAGAATTGTTCATCAAAACATTGATGGAAATAATCAAAAGGTTCAACCCTGCAAGATTTGTGATTGGGTTTTTTAATCAATTGTTTGTTGTTTTTTTACGTATGGCAAAAAATGATTTGGATCCCGATGTCCAGTGGACTGCACATCAAATAAATCAAATATCAAAATCAAATTTTTTTGTTTCAATGTTTTTTTAGCATTTTAGCATCACTAATAGCACAATAAAATAGGTGTCAAGTTGATTTCACTCTAACTTGCCTCTCGGGACTCAGGAGGTTAAGATAATTTTACTGTATTCATCAAAATAAGTTTTATCAAGCTTTACACTCATATGAGTTGGCTTAGGAAGTAATGCTCAAAATGACTCATTCAGCCTAATGCATGTTTAGCTCAAACCATATTCGAGTAAAATCTCAAATTAAGGTTGCTTTTTCGAAATATGAAAAGAAGTTAGGAAATTCTGTTTTTCGAAAGCCATCTTCCACAACCACTTTTTATAATCTCTAACTCATCTCCCACAGATCCTTATATAATCTATAACCAAACTCCCACAGTTCCTTATATAATCTCCAACCCATCTTCTCAGCCACTTTTGTAATCGCTATGTTGGTCCTAATGTTAGTTATATGAAAGAGATAACAAATTTAAAAAAAAAAAACATAGCTTAATGCGATGTAATTCGGAATAATGTCCAAATGAAACTAGATTTCTTTAATCAAGTCATTTCCAAAGATATACCCCCATCCCTTTAAACCATGTTAACATTTTACGCTGCGTTTCCTTTTCTTTGCATTAAAATATTAACGGAATACATTAGACAAGTGCAGTACCATACAAAATATTTCGTTCAAAGGCTTTGATTTAATGATCTTTAGGACGTTCTCTAACCTACCTGGACCACTTACGTCTGTGTGTGCAAGGCTAGAGTCTGGAGACGATGTGATACTACATGGGTTGGATGCTCCTTTTATACACCAGAAAGCACAAAGGTGGATTTGATCAGTTCATGACCAGTATAAAAAACGCATTTGTCATTTTGAAAATAATCTCTGAAATCTTGGACAGATCTATTTCTGTAGTACATGTCAACCTAAAATGGGGAGCGGGATATTAATTATGTATTTACGGGTCTTACCAAGGGTTTTTGTAACGACTGACGGGGGGAGATAACTAGATTTCATCGTTCTACCTCACACCTACTAACATCAGGGCATTGGCTTGGCGTTTGTTACGATATAGCTAGATAGTTTCACCAAGTGAGCTAGCGGATTATTGAGTTCATAATTCACAGGTAAGCTAGCGGATTATTGAGTTCATAATTCACAGGTAAGCTAGCGGATTATTGAGTTCATAATTCACAGGTAAGCTAGCGGATTATTGAGTTCATAATTCACAGGTAAGCTAGCGGATTATTGAGTTCATAATTCACAGGTAAGCTAGCGGGTTATTGAGTTCATAATTCACAGGTAAGCTAGCGGGTTATTGAGTTCATAATTCACAGGTAAGCTAGCGGGTTATTGAGTTCATAATTCACAGGTAAGCTAGCGGGTTATTGAGTTCATAATTCACAGGTAAGCTAGAGGGTTATTGAGTTCATAATTGACAGGAAAGCTAGCGGGTTATTGAGTTCATATTTCACAGGTAAGCTAGCGGATTATTGAGTTCATAATTCACAGGTAAGCTAGCGGGTTATTGAGTTCATAATTCACAGGTAAGCTAGCGGTTTATTGAGTTCATAATTCACAGGTAAGCTAGCGGATTATTGAGTTCATAATTCACAGGTAAGCTAGCGGATTATTGAGTTCATAATTGACAGGTAAGCTGGCGGGTTATTGAGTTCATAATTCACAGGTAAGCTAGCGGGTTATAATTTTTATGTGTGCCTTGTACGCTAATAGGTCTTTAGTTCATAATAATTCATTTTTTTAAAACTATGCCATACCCCATATTCCATACACCATAACCATATCCCATACACCATACTCCATAACTCATACCCCATATCCCATATCCCATACCCCATACTCCATACTCCATACCCCATACTCCATACTCCATACTCCACACCTCATATCCCATATCCCATACCCCATACTCCATAACTCATACTCCATACCCCATAACCCATACCCATTACTCCATACCCATACACAATACTCCACACTCAATAATCCATATCCCATACTTCACACTCCATAACCCATATTCGAAACCCCTTAATCCATACTCAATACACTAAACCCCATATCCTCACCCCCATGTCCTATATCCTATATCCCATATCCCATATTCCATACCCCATACACTATACCCCATATCCAATACCCAATACTCCATACCACATACCCTATACTCGATACCCCATACACTATAGCCCATATCCCATACTCCATAACCCATACACTATACCCCATATTCCATATTCCATACCCCATACACTAGAACCCATATCCCATACTCCATACCCCATACATTATACCCCATAGCCCATATTCCATACCCCATACACTATACCCCATATTCCATATTCCATAACCCATATTCCAGATCCCATACCTCATACCCACTCCCCCCAACAAAAAAAAACCCCAAAAAACAATATACCAGACTAACAAATAGACAGCTATAAAGGTGTTGTATTGTGACACATATCACCTGCCTCCGATCGCTATCAAAAATCACAATCAGCTGAAGGGGTCACAAACATTCACCTTTCGTGACAGCCAGTGGAGCATCAATGATAGTTTATTTCAGTATTTAGAACGTGGCAAGATTATTGGAAAGATCAGTCGGACACGAAATACACTAAAAGCTGAAGATTTGGGTCAATCTCTGATATCAAGGAGCGCATATTTTAAACATTTTTATGAAGGGAGCTTTTTTTAATCTGACAAAGAAATGATGGATTAGATATAATCACACTTTGTAATAATCTGTCATGATGATTAATTCTTTATCCTTGTTTTGATCAGGCTTGTTTGAAATAAATTTAAAGTTTTCAAAGTTTGTCTACTCTAGATACGGATCACTGGTTGTATAGTGGACAGATCTTACCAACTGGTTTGTCTACTCTAGATACGGATCACTGGTTGTATAGTGGACAAATCTTACCAACTGGCTTGTCTACTCTAGATACGGATCACTGGTTGTATAGTGGACAAATCTTACCAACTGGTTTGTCTACTCTAGATTCGGATCACTGGTTGTATAGTGGACAGATCTTACCAACTGGCTTGTCTACTCTAGATACGGATCACTGGTTGTATAGTGGACAAATCTTACCAACTGGTTTGTCTACTCTAGATTTGGATCACTGGTTGTATAGTGGACAGATCTTACCTACTGGCTTGTCTACTCTAGATACGGATCACTGGTTGTATAGTGGACAAATCTTACCAACTGGTTTGTCTACTCTAGATTCGGATCACTGGTTGTATAGTGGACAGATCTTACCAACTGGCTTGTCTACTCTAGATACGGATCACTGGTTGTATAGTGGACAAATCTTACCAACTGGTTTGTCTACTCTAGATTCGGATCACTGGTTGTATAGTGGACAGATCTTACCAACTGGCTTGTCTACTCTAGATACGGATCACTGGTTGTATAGTGGACACATCTTACCAACTGGCTTGTCTACTCTAGATACGGATCACTGGTTGTATAGTGGACACATCTTACCAACTGGCTTGTCTACTCTAGATACGGATCACTGGTTGTATAGTGGACACATCTCACCAACTGGTTTGTCTACTCTAGATACGGATCACTGGTTGTATAGTGGACACATCTTACCAACTGGCTTGTCTACTCTAGATACGGATCACTGGTTGTATAGTGGACAAATCTTACCAACTGGTTTGTCTACTCTAGATACGGATCACTGGTTGTATAGTGGACACATCTTACCAACTGGCTTGTCTACTCTAGATACGGATCACTGGTTGTATAGTGGACAGATCTTACCAACTGGTTTGTCTACTCTAGATTTGGATCACTGGTTGTATAGTGGACAGATCTTACCAACTGGTTTGTCTACTCTAGATTCGGATCACTGGTTGTATAGTGGACAGATCTTACCAACTGGTTTGTCTACTTTAGATTCGGATCACTGGTTGTATAGTTGACAGATCTTACCTACTGGTTTGTCTACTCTAGATACGGATCACTGGTTGTATAGTGGACAGATCTTACCAACTGGTTTGTCTACTGGACAGATCTTACCAACTGGTTTGTCTACTCTAGATTTGGATCACTGGTTGTATAGTGGACAAATCTTACCAACTGGTTTGTCTACTCTAGATTCGGATCACTGGTTGTATAGTGGACAGATCTTACCAACTGGTTTGTCTACTTTAGATTCGGATCACTGGTTGTATAGTGGACAGATCTTACCTACTGGTTTGTCTACTCTAGATACGGATCACTGGTTGTATAGTGGACAGATCTTACCAACTGGTTTGTCTACTTTAGATTCGGATCACTGGTTGTATAGTGGGCAGATCTTACCAACTGGTTTGTCTACTGGACAGATCTTACCAACTGGTTTGTCTACTTTATAAACGGATCACTTGTTGTATAGTGGACAGATGAAGGATGCCTATAATATGGAGGTGGTTTACTTTCAAAAAGCGTTTGATAAATATTTAATTATTTTTCTTATAACATAATCTTCCTAAGGGACCCCCCCCCCCTTTTTGTTGTCCTTATTTGTATAGTAGCTGCTTAAAACAAAGAACTACCTTTCGGTATATTGTTTTTGTCATTCCTTACAACAGGCCAGTAAAGCAGCGACCTGTAACATATGAATACCACCACTGACCTTGTACATCGTACAAGGTAAGAAAGGGATAGGAAAAAAAACGCATTCATCGTCTACAATTTGATACTAGCAATATATACCCGACGTTGCCCGGGGTCTTGTTTTTTTTTTTAATTGTGTTGGTGTTGTATGCAAAACTGATATTGTCTCTGGTTGGGTCTAGACCACCCGTTAAATATTTCTTGTGTCTCTGTTGTCTAAAACAAACACTGTAACCACATCACACTTTAATAAGAGTAACGGACGTCAACCCATGCTATCAAATAAAAGTAACAATGAAATAGCCACAGCTCTTATTTAACATCTTCCCTAAAGTAGATACTACTTCACAGCACGCTCTGAATAAACCACTAACACATTCTCTCAACACACTGCAAGCCACAACTAGGCACAGGTCGGTAACGCATGGGTGCGGCATCACGAGTTCTGGGATCACTAGAACTAGAACTAGAACTGACCATTCTTACACACCCCACGCCATAACTAGAACTGACCATCCTTTCACACGCCACGCCACAACTAGAACTGACCATTCTAAGACACGCCATGCAACAACTAGAACTGACCGTTCCAAAATAAAACCCATGCTACAACTAGAACTGACCATTCTAACCCACTCCATACAACAACTACAACACCTTTCTTCTCATCACCTTATTTTTTCTTCTCACTCCCTTGTTTATTTTTAAAGACTTTCTCTCCACACTGTCGTGCCGCATGTAATTTGGTAAGTTTGAAGCATTGTTTGTGGTGTCGCGTCTGTCTCGTTCTGACAAATACAGGCTCAATAAACTGGCTGACATAGAGTCTGTATTGTATTGTCTATTGGAAGGTTGATTGTGCCGTAGAGAATTTTGTAGCTTAAATCCCTTCAAAGACTTTACTTCCTTTCTACTGGAATCTCCACATCATGGAATTTGTCGTAATGTTTTTGTTGACACAAGTGAACTATTCGCTCAGTTGATCGTTTGTTTCGTGAAGTGGTCAATACTCGTTGCAATTGAGTTGTGTCAACATCGCGTCTACTTTGTGCCGTGAAGGGTGTGCACGTGCGCTTGTGTAAAAGCTGTCACATTTTGTAGGGCTACACAAATAAACAATTCTACTTTAGTGATTAATATCAAGAGTAAAATGTTAATACAGAAGAGCAGGAAATAACAAATATTTTTTTTTTTTTAAATTTTAAATGACTTTCTATAATAAAGGAGTTTCACCGCATTAAAAGGTAGAAAATAATTAAAAAGTCTTAAATTGCATCACGCAAAGGAAGTCTGTGTAGAAAAGAAGTTTCAAAAATTTAATGTTAAAAGTAAAAGATCCGAAGACGGTTGGCTGCCCACCTACTGGAGATCGTGAGACTCGAGGGATACATCCTAAGGCGGTTTGCTGTCCACCTACAGGGGGGCTAAGGGATAGATCCCAAGACGTGGTACAAGAAAGTCTCCATTAAAGAGCTGAGAAACTGTTCCAGAGTCACAACCATTTCAACAGTTTTCGCTTGTCCTTGGCGCGATGTCGGATCATGTTCTAGATGGCAGTTAGCTAACCTCGAAGCGGGAATATCGAAAAGGTGGATTAGCTCAAAAGAACATGTCTCAGAACAATGGACCCATAGAGAAGTCGACAGACATGGGGAATTTTATTTTGACAGATAGGCAAAATACAAGGCACACTTTCGGACCCTCCGTGTCAACTGTCAATAAATGGACGCCTATAACACATCATTCGCGTAATTAAAGCGTGTCAATTAATTAGGAACCTAACTTTTTTATTGTTATAAATCCCGACAGTTTGTGTACATCACATTATTTAATTTGTGTACATCTCCTTATTTAAATTGTGTACATCTCCCTATTTAGTATTTTACATATCATTATTTAGTTTGTGTACATCTCATTATTTAGTTTGTGTACATCGCATTATTTAGATTATGTACATCTCATTATTTAGATTGTGTACATCTCATTATTTAGATGTGTACATCGCATTATTTAGATTGTGTACATCTCATTTTTTAGATTGTGTTCACCTCATTATTTAGATTGTGTACATCTCTTTATTTAGCATGTGTACATCTCGTTATTTAGAATGTGTACATCTCATTATTTAGATTGTGTACATCTCATTAAATAGAATGTGTACACCTCATGTTTTAGTTGGAGTGCAGATCATTAATTATTTATTAAACATTTTATTGTTTAGAATGTGTACAGCCTGCTTTATTAAGTTGGTGTACATTGTACCGTCTATTATTTACTTAGTTAACACATACGATTATTAATTAAAGTAACACATCCAAAAAATTCATACAGCCAGAAACTGGGTTATAAAAACAAATGCATGACAAACCAAGAATCTAAATGTTACAAACAATTTATTGGCAAACATCTGATCATTTTTTTCACAGAAATGCTCAAACTGTGGCCCGGGTGGAATTTTTAGCTTCATTGTACAAGTACGATGTACAACTGTCCCCGAGGTCCTGTCTAAATGGACTGTAACATAACTGTGTGTTATATACTTTCTTAATCACTGCCTTAAATTTGAGGCTTAGTAACCACTGGATGATTTCCCGGAATAAGTATTGGCGTCCTTGGCCTTGGCAGCGTCGAAGCCATTGTTGTTGCTGTCATACGCAACAACTGGAGCTTCTGTGTGTTAAAAATACAAAGTACTTTATGTACATTAAATTCAACAATATATCTAACCTCAGTCAGTGCATATGTCAAAGAGTTAATAAATAAGCTAAACTACCAGATACAGATTGATACCTGGTGAAACAGCACATGCCAAAATGTCAATAAGGGTCATCAACTATTTACCGTAAGCGCAAGTGTTGTCAGCGACACATTTGCCAGAGTAGGCATCGAAACTGTAGTAGTTGTGACATTGACGGTAGAGAGACTCGCCATAGTCGCACTCGTAATATCCGTAACACAGTCCAACAATGGCGTAGGTCTTGCCTTCGTCTTTAGGTCCAAATGGGTCTGGGGATAAGAGTAGAAAGGCTCCTTCACTTGAGCTTAGTTTTATTGAGATGTTTTTCATAGTCTTCTGTTTTTATTTAAAGTGGAGAGGTTGTTGAGTTAGGATATGGGCGGTTAAATGGATTTCATCACTCTAGCTTTTGTTACAGGTCAAACTGTGCACCGTTATATCGACCTAGTTATAGTACGCCACTTGCTGTTCGCGGGATTTGAACACTTTTGCCCATAATTAGTGACTATGTCTTTGATGATGTTAACCATTCAAACATTTATTTATTATTTTGATGATGGCAGTCAACACTGGCTGTTTTTTTTTTTTTTTACAGACGAACCACACATTTTTGGCATGCTAGTCTTTTTCTAAAAAAATATATTATCTTAATAAAACATTATCTTTGCAAAAAATTTAGGATTATTTCACGTGATATGAATCAAAAAAACTTAGAACACTTTTGCCCATAATTAGTGACTATGTCTTTGATGATGTTAACCATTCAAACATTTATTTATTATTTTGATGATGGCAGTCAACACTGGCTGTTTTTTTTTTTTTTTTACAGACGAACCACACATTTTTGGCATGCTAGTCATTTTCTAAAGAAATATATTATCTTAATAAAACATTATCTTTGCAAACAATTTAGGATTATGTCACGTGATATGAATCACAAAAACTTGTTAGAGAACAACATTATTTCACATGTTCTGAAATTTCAACAATTTATGTATCAAAATTAATTTATTTACTAATAAAAATAATACAAAATGAATAATATTCTTTTAAAGAAAAAACAAATGGGCATCTTGATAAGGGAAAACTACCACTAGGACATTGAAGTGAGTTTGACAAGATACTTTATATAAAATGATACATTAACTAACATGTGCCAAGATTTTAGTCGTTACTGTAAGAGTCTAGGTTTTCACTTCCATAATTGGTTCAAGCTGGGGCTTGATAAGATGAAGCACTCTCGTAGCTGGTAGAAGCTGGGGCAGTGTATGATGAGCCACTTCCGTAATTGGTTGAAGCTGGGGCTGGGTGTGATGAGTCACTTCTATAATTGGTTGAAGCTAGGGCTGTGTATAATGAACCACTTCCATAATTGGTTAAAGCTGGGGCTGGGTATGATAAATCACTTTCATAATTGGCTGCAGCTAGGGCTGGGTATGATGAGCCACTTCCATAATTGGTTGAAGCTGGGGCTGGGTATGATGAGCCACTTCCATAATTGTTTGAAGCTGGGGCTGGGTATAATGAGCCACTTCCATAATTGGTTGTAGCTAGGGCTGGGTATGATGAATCACTTTCATAATTGGTTGAAGCTGGCGCTAGGTATGATGAAGCACTTCCGTAGCTGGTTGAAGCTGGGGCAGTGTATGATGAGCCACTTCCGTAATTGCTTGAAGCTGGGGCTGGAATGATGAATCACTTCCAAAATTGGTTGAAGCTGACGCTGGGTATGATGAAGCACTTCCGTAGCTGGTTGAACTGGGGCAGTGTAGGATGAGCCACTTCTGTAATTGGTTGAAGCTGGGGCAGAGTATGATGAAGCACTTCCGTAGGTGGTGGAAGCTGGGGCAGTGTATGATGAGCCACTCCCATAATTGATTGAAGCTGGGGCTGGGTATGTTACTTCCCTTTAAATCGCACCAATTTTACTCAGTCAAGAATGACGTATGAGCCATGACGTATTATCGTGGCGGTGTGTTGAAAAAACATGGTGGAGAGTGGTGTGTAATTATTGTTTTGAGCAACAAGAAGCCATATTTTTATGTAGTGAGTAATTAGGCTGTTGACCTGAGTACATCTTCTACTGTGAACGCCATTATAATTATAACTAGTTTGTCATTGCTGCACGCTGTGTTTAACACAGTATATAAATAATTAAGGAATACTGATTATTCAAACCATCACTTGATTTTCGTTTTTGAATTGTAACTGGTTTACTACGCAATCAGCCTCGTAGGGGCTAGGAGAAAGCATCGGAGTTCTAGACTCTGAAGTTGTTTCTGTGGCCGTACGGAAGCGAACTACTCCTAGACGACTATCCGCAACAATGGACAACAAACCGAGGGTCGAGTACAATGTAAAACAATCAGCCTGGACTCGGGATGAATATAACACAATCAGCCTGGCCTCGGGATGAATGTAACACAATCAGCCTGGCCTCGGACCGAATGTAACACAATCAGCCTGGCCTCGGACCGAATGTAACACAATCAGCCTGGCCTCGAACCGAATGTAACACAATCAGCCTGGCCTCGGACCGAATGTAACACAATCAGCCTGACCCCGTTTAGATTTTAACACAATCATGTGGGCAACGGGTAGAATGTATCACAATCAGCCTTACCCCGCATAGATTGTAACACAATCAGCCTGGCCTAGGGCCGTATGTAACTCAATCAGCCTGACCCAGCATAGATTTTAACACAATCAGCCGGGTTGCATCTGGAGCTGAATTGAGATATTTTTAAAAAGACGCCATTACCTAGTTTCCTTGTGTTGTATTTAAAATGCCTCCACATATCGTATTCTACTTCATCTATTTAGAAAATTCGTACTCCCATCATCTAACCATTCCCTAACCCCCCCACCCCCCGCCCCCATCACGCCCAACCTCACTCTGCCCCTCCTCACATCGCCCCACGTCACACCACCACTATATTTTTTATATTACTAAAATGTGTTAAAATGTCGATCAAACTCGTAATAACAGATGTCTAGGGTTAGTACTTAAGTTAAACCCGTAGGCCAGAACAATGACCATTGGCTATAATTGGAATATTTGTACGCGTCACATTTTACTATTGGCTATGATTGGAATATCTGCAAGTTTCAGAAATTCCTATAATTTATGTTTGGAAATAAGAGTGCAAAAAGATTGTCTATTGAACAATTTGAAACAAAGATGAATGGCCGCATATGATTTTGGACTTTGGCCGCATGTGATTATGGACTTTGGCCGCATGTGATTATGGACTTTGGCCGCATGTGATTATGGACTTTGGCCGCATGTGATTATGGACTTTGGCCGCATGTGATTATGGACTTTGGCCGTATGTGATTATGGACTTTGGCCGCATGTGATTATGGACTTTGGCCGCATGTGATTATGGACTTTGGCCCCATGTGATTATGGACTTTGGCCGCATGTGATTATGGACTTTGGCCGCATGTGATTATGGACTTTGTATACGATGATACTAGAAAGCAGCAGCGTTCAAAAGTCTGATTAAATTGGGCTACAAATTAAGTTTACATTTGATCACTCATCTAAAGATGTAAGTTTTTCTGAATATGTCTCAACGTTTGCCTGAACCTCCTACATATGTGTACGAAAGGTAACAGTCGGGTCACTATGGGATACACAGTGATGGACAACTCCTTTTATACACAGAAAAAATTAATGAGTGATAATATACACGTATGGTCAGTATGAGAAACGCATTTGTCATCATAAGATAGTCATCTAGACCCAATCTTTTTCCAAGTTCTTCTTGTGTAGTGTGCTATTGGTCATATGCTAATGAATTCAGTCAACTTCAAGATGTTATTCATGGTTTACTATCCACTAGCCATAGGAGATTACAAGATTTCTTTCATCTTTGAACTCGCCAAACCCAACATCGGATGATCCCCTTGATGCCGACAAGTTACCGAGGGGGGGGGGGGGGGGGGTGGAGACGAACTGCTAGTGTATACAAGACATAGGACAGTACTGACATGCACTGAAATTATTTTTTTTTAAAGGTAGAACTTGACAACTACACCGATTGGCAGCCATAGTCCTTGCTGGTGATGTTACTAGAAGTGCTTGGCAGCCATAGTCCTTGCTGGTGATGTTACTAGCAGTGCTTGGCAGCAATAGTCCTTGCTGGTGATGTTACTAGCAGTGCTTTGCAAACATAGTCCTTGCTGGAGAGTTTACTAGCAGAGCTTGGGAACCATAGACCGTGCTGGTGATGTTACTAGCAGTGCTTGGCAGCCATAGTCCTTGCTGATGATGTTACTAGCGATGCTTGGCAGCAATAGTCCTTGCTGCTGATGTTACTAGCAGTGCTTGGCAGCCATAGTCCTTGCTGGCGATGTTACTAGCAGTGCTTTGCAAACATAGTCCTTGCTAGTGATGTTACTAGCAGTGCTTGAAAACCATAGACCGTGCTAGTGATGTTACTAGCAGTGTTTGGCAGCAATAGTCCTTGCTGGTGATGTTACTAGCAGTGCTTGGCAGCCATAGCCCTTGCTGGTGATGTTACTAGCAGTGTTTGGCAGCCATACTCCTCGCTAGTGATGTTACTAGCAGTGCTTAGAAACCATAGACCGTGCTGGTGATGTTACTAGCAGTGCTTGGCAGCCATAGTCCTTGCTGGTGATGCTACTAGCAGTGCTTGGCAGCCATAGTCCTTTCTGGTGATGTTACTAGCAGTGCTTGGTAATCATAGACCTTGCAGGAGATGTTACTAGCAGTGCTGGAAACCATAGTCCTTGCTGGTGATGTTACTTGCAGTGATTGGCAGCCATATTCCTCCTGGTGATGTTACTTGCAGTGGTTGGCAGCCATATTCCTTGCTAGTGATGTTACTTGCAGTGGTTGGCAGCCATATTCCTTGCTGGTGATGTTACTTGCAGTGGTTGGCAGCCATATTCCTTGCTGGTGATGTTACTTGCAGTGGTTGGCAGCCTTAGTCCTTGCTAGTGATGTTACTTGCAGACATAGTCCGTGCTGCTGACATTACTAACAGTGTTCCTTTTAGACAAATTTTCGGGGGGGGGGGAATTTTAGATTTTAGGCCGGATGCTGACATTACTAACAGTGTTCCTTTTAGACAAATTTTCGGGGGGGGGGGGAATTTTAGATTTTAGGCCGGCAGTACCAGGGGCTATGGACGTAAGTAAGGGGAGCAGAGGGAACAATGGACGCCAGACTAGTTAGGGCACCACAATGGGCTTTGATGTATTTATGGATAAATATAATGGGTTTCAGAATGGCCGGGGAAAGGATAAATCTTGTTACCCTATCTCCAAACGCTAAATTTATGCCTCTGCCAATGTCGCAAATTGGAGGCAGATAGTGATGGTGAACCCAGTTGTCACTTTTCTTTATTGAAGGGGTGAAATTGTGGGACTATGCCATAGTTTATATCATGAAAGGAAGTGTGCAAAAAATCGTTTGCCGCCCATGGTGACACTTACACTAGCTACACCATTACGCACTGTACATCGGCACCCACATTGGCGATCAGTTTGATGGGGAAGTAGGCCAGACATCGAGTGGGCGACGACCTCTCTCGGGTGGTAAAGGGATCAGCACATTTTTGCCTGAAATCAGTTTCTATTAGACCTTTTGATAGAGGGAAGGAATTTTGTAAGTGACGGGGAAGGCATTATGGTGCCCAGGCAGGGCATAAAATAAATTCACCCTAGTTGTTGCGCGCCCCAGGGTAATCACAAGCTTATATTTAACCATATACTATAACATTGATCAGCGAGAGAGAAGGTGATGCCGAAAACTGACGGGTTAAATCAAATTGCACGGATGTATTTTGGCGCATACTTGAATTCAATGTTTTTTTTTAGACTATTTTAAAGGGGCCAATTCAGATTTTAGGGTGGTAAGAGCCTAAAGTAGCCATAATAGCGATCAGGTCCGTCTTTGTCTCGCAGTTGATGCGTGCTTGACGGTATGCTTTTTGGCCGTCATTTATTCGCGCCCCTTAAATCTTTGTAGTCCCCAGAACATTTTTGATAAATTTAAAATGTAAGATTGCATTTTACTACATAACTGAATTTAGTTTTGCAACTTTCTGCACTTAATTGGAAAGCAATGGAAGAGATGCTAGCTAAGAATTTAGGTGTCACTTAAGTTCAGAGCCATCGTGTGGGCTTCGCAGCTAATTATCATCTTTCAATGCAAGGTGGGGGAGGATAAAACCGAAAAAGTGGTAAGGGGACTCGAAAAGTCAAACGAGGACTCTGGTTGACTTACTTTTGTTACACAACTATTTTTTTATATAACTAACTAGAAATGTCGTTTTTATTTTTTATTGAATGTAATGTTGGCTTTAACTACTTCATTAATAAATTACTCTTAAACATACACACACAAAAGGGAAAAACACAATTCTTTTCACACAAATAAGATTCCCATCCAAAAAGCACTGCTTGCATCATTTTTACATGCTGAACGCAAATTTTAACATAAATATTTCACTCAAAATAATTATCTTTTTCTAAATTGTTGCAAGTTATACCAGAGTGAAAAAAATGAAAAAAAAAGAAAGAAAAAAAACTGCTTTGTAGAAATTTTCAAAGTTGTTCATTTTGATAAGTCACATATGAACGGCATAATTATGTTAAGAAGACATATTTAGATATAATATACAAAAAACATCATTATATTTATTAATGTGTGATTCTACCTGAGGGAAATCTTATAAAAATAAAGTATACGTTTCCACAAATTCAGTTGCTTTAAATGTTTATTTGGAATTTAGGAAGAATAATTTTTTCTTCCAAAAATAAAAAGCATTGTCACGTGAATCGAACTCCTGGTTCAAACACTACATTCTCTTTAGCTTTCTAATGGAGTCTCATCATTTAAAAATTATATTTTGGAAAAACCTCTTCACCTAGGTGGCCCAGATGGTTTATTATTCTGATAATAAAAAAAGAACAGCAGTTGAAAATCTCATAAAAATATAAGTATTGTTTTTAAATCTGTTATTCGGGAAACTTTGTTACAAAAGTGGCACATTTAATGAAAACAGAGACGCGTTTGATGAATCATAATTGATGAAACGTGCACTATTTGTAGGCGCCCGTTAACTTCTTAATTTATGTAAAACAAATCATCAATTTTGTTTAAAAATAAAATTCACATGGTATCTGGCTCAACATTCATGGAGTCGAGTACATTTAAATGTATGCTTATAACTTTTGTGTGCTTTTATCTCAACAGACATGGTATCGATTACATTTAAATGTTTGTTGATAGCTATATTGTATTTACCTCAGCATACATGGCTTCGAGTACATTTAAAGTTATACTAATAAATATATATTTTTTAAGCATGATTTTATCGAGACAATTTATGATGAGCACCTATCCTTACTTTAAAAGTCATGCTTTTATGATGAAATATAATTTGAAAACAGTTTGCACATGTTTGATACTTGGCAAGAACCAGATTAAAATTGTAGACTTCTAAATTGATGTCAAGGTGTTTGAAACTGTTTTACTCATGTTAACGTCTTTAAAATTGCGAATTTGCAAAAAATAAATAAGTAAAAAAAAATGATATGTGCGAAAAGCAGGAGCATAAATTTCGATATTTATAATAAAATTGTTCACGCCTCTGATAAGATTTACCGAAAATATACGCAGCATCCAATATTTCAGTGTTGCGTTATTTTCTAATAATATTCTTGTGTTTTATCTGTGTCCTTAGGGCAGAGATTCACAACCTGTGTCCTTAGGGCAGAGCTTCACAGCTGTGTCCTTAGGGGAGAGCTTCACAACCTGTGTCCTTAGGGCAGAGCTTCACAACCTGTGACCTTTTGTGCCAAGATGAGGATAGGTGCACCGAAGAAATAAGCCGTATTTCTACATAAGGGACATTGGTGACGTAGTGGACATTTGTAATATATAGAGGACATTGGTGATATAGGGGACATCGGTGATATAGGATACATTGGTGACATAGGGAACATTGGTTACATGAGGGACATTGGTGATGTAGGGAACATTGTTTACATGAGGGACATTGGTGACATAGGGGACAATAGTGACATAGGGGACATTGGTGACATAGGGGGCATTGTTGACATTGGGGACATTGGTTATATAGGGGACATTGGTGACATAGGGGACAATAGTGACATAGGGGACATTGGTGATATAGGGGACATTGTTGACATAGGGGACATTGGTGATATAGGGGACATTAGTGACATAGGGGACATTGGTTATATAGGGACATAGGTGACACAGGGGACAATTGTTTCAAAGTCTCCACTACTAGATGCATACCCTGTACAGACAGTTACAATGGCGAGGCACTGTTTGATAGGTACTTTTTAAAATAACACGCCATAATGAAATTGAACTAGAGCCTCTTATCTGGTTTATTGTTGTATGTGTTTACTTAAAGCGTGCCGAGGAGTTGCCGGAAAAGCCTCAGGTGTGCCGCCTGTGACAAAATGGTTGCCGAACTCTGCTCCTAGGGGGGGCAAGGTAGGAATCATAG
Source organism: Lymnaea stagnalis (assembly GCA_964033795.1). NCBI lineage: Eukaryota > Metazoa > Mollusca > Gastropoda > Lymnaeidae > Lymnaea > Lymnaea stagnalis. The sequence continues at coordinate 321,844 of CAXITT010000332.1, forward strand.
AGGTGGGCTGGAAGGTAATTCATTGTTAGGTTGGTATATCTAGGCGGGGTTTTTAGTAAGGAGTAGCGTTGTAACATGGGGGGGGGGGCTATAAGTGGGGGGCATTTTGGTGATCAGTGGAGGGGCAAAGTGGTGGTACATATAATTGTCATTTAATTATTCACTTCCTACATCATATATATCTTGGGGACATATAATTGGCATGTACGTATTCATTCAATACATGTTATGCTCTACTGTATTCTTGTTCTTTTCTCATGTTTTAAAAATTCAGATTTTGCTCTGTTCTTTACACAATGGTGTAGGTGATTACTTATATTCCTTACATCAGGGGTGTCAAACTCAATCGCTCGGCGGGCCAAGACTCAAATGACATGTAAGGTTGCGGTCCAAAACTTAAATCACATGTAAGGTTGCGGTCCAAAACTCAAATCACATGTAAGGTTGCGGGCCAAAACTCAAATCACATGTAAGGTTGCGAGCCAAAACTCAAACCACATGTAAGGTTGCGGGCCAAAACTCAAATCACATGTAAGGTTGCGAGCCAAAACTCAAATCACATGTAACGTTGCGGGCCGAAACTCAAATGACATGTAAGGTTGCGGGCCAAAACTCAAATGACATTTAAGGTTGCGGGCCAAAACTCAAATCACATGTAAGATTGCGGGCCGAACATGATAACCATTCAATAAACGGAAAATCAATCTAAACATGTATCTAAATGAAAACAGAAAAAAAGTTTCTCATTCTTATGTCAATTTGTCAGAGCTGGGTGTTTGGTACATTTTCATGGCTACAAAAACAAGTAAGTTCGTTTATGTTGGGAGTAACGTTCTGTGTCATTGAGATTCTCATCATGGACTGCAGTGTTCATTAGTGAGACGACTCCTGTGTGATGTTTTGGTAATCTTCGTCACAGAAAACAGCAGCTCAAACTCATGTATGTGCTTCGCAACATGCTTAAGGTTCAAGATGCATGTAGACAAAGCTGGGGCATCTCTTCAGGAATAAAATGGGTGAACTGTGCAGACCCAACTTTGCCTTTAATGTCCCATTACCCTGCAGCTCTATAAGCCCCATATTCAAATTCACACGTGCAGTTTCTACGTCTAAGACAAATGGCTTACGAAACAGCTCGAAATTTCTGTGCTTCAAAGTCCCTAAGGCAACGTGCGAACTCGGCGCCAAGTAAGCTAAAGCTTTCAGCAAAGTGTGCAATGGCCAACTCCAAAAGTAGAATCAAGGTGCAGGGAGAATACTCTATGGAGTTCCCAGTTAATCAGGGCCTCAGACAAGGAGACTCACTCTCATGTATCCTGTTTAACATCACGCTAGAAAAAGTTATTAGAAGCACACACTTCAGCACCAGTGGAACCATAACAAACTACTTCCAGAGAGATACTACAGAACAACGACCATCAGGAACCTTATATAGCCAACCATTGCAGTACCTGGCATATGCAGACGATAGAGCGGTAGTGGGTAGAAACCGTAATGACATAATTAAAGCATTCAGAGAACTTGAAAATGCCCCAGTTAAAGCTGATCTTGATGTAAATGAATCGAAGACAAAATATATGATAATGTCAAGAAACGCCCATGCTGATGATAACATCAATAGAAACAACCACACATTTGAGAGAGTGGCTACATTGCAATATCTAGGGGCAACTAATATCGATAACAATGAGATAATGTCAGAGGTGAAAGAAAGGATAACAGCAGGCAACCGTTCCTATTTCAGCTTACAAAAGCTACTGGGAAGCAAAAACCTCTCAAGGGGAATAAGAAGACAATATACACCATTATCATAAGATCAGTAGTAACGTACGCTAGTGACACCTGGACCGTCACCAGAAGAGCAGAGAACCTGCTCAATACTGTGGAGAGTTTGGACCACGACGGCGCCGGGCGCGTCAGATCTGACCAGGGAACACGATCGAATGATCAAAGCGCGCGTCAGATCTCGCAGCAGGGTTACCGGCCATCTGCCCAGGTACAGCCGGTGCCATCTGACCAGGGATCACGATCGACTGATCAAAGCGCCGGGCGGTACCGGCCATCTGACCAGGGTATTTCCCTGGGACGACTGGTTGCCGACCGATCAAAGGTAAAGGGGCGGCGCGAGTACAAACCTGGGAGTGGAACTCTATGGACCAGGGACTTATAAATAGGGACCTCTGGACGGGACGGACAGAACGCGGCCGGACAGAGAAGCAGACAGTCAGGGAGAGCTCTGACGGTATGAGAAGAGGGCAGTCAGAGTTGTGAGATGAGAGAAAGTATAAGGGAAGTGTCAGCCTAATAAAGAACAAGATTATAATCATCAGATGTTATCGCCTGAGTTGTTTCCTTAGTGAATGCCAGATGTAGATGAAGGTTAGCAGAGAGCAAGCAAGGTTTCCTTACAATACATGGGAGAGGAAAATCCTCCAAAAAATATACGACCCAGTGATAGAAAATAATATCTGGAGAATTTGTACAAACCAATAACTTTAACATATGTACAAAGACCCACCCATGGTCACAATGATAAAAAAGGCAGACTACGCTTGGTAGGACATGTTGAAAGGATGCCGGAATGCAGAGCAGCAAAAGTTATATGCAGGCAGAAGCCTAGGGGCAGACGACTCACCGGTCGCAAAAGGCTGAATTGATCGATGATGTGGAGATGGATTTACACCAGTTGTGGGTTCACGCATGGAGGCGGAAAGCCATGGATCATTCCGAATGGAAGGATGCGTTGGAGCAGGCCAGGGCCCTACATTGGCTGTAGCGCCACTGATGATGATGATGATGTGCATTGGGAAACACCATAGCGTTGACTTGAATACAAGTGTACGCCGGTCAAGACCTCGCGGGCCTGATATAATTGTACGGCGGGCCGATGTGGCCCGCGGGTCCTGAGTTTGACACATGTGCCTTACAGGATTATGTACGTCGTGTTCCCTGGATTTATGTATTAGCCACCAGTTCGCTGCTTTGATCTCAGCATGCCGCATGAACATGATGAGTTCTCTGCTTTGATCTCAGCATGCCTCATGGACAAGATGAGTTCGCTGCTTTGATCTCAGCATGCCTCATGAACAAGATGAGTTCGCTGCTTTGATCTCAGCATGCTTCATGAACAAGATGAGTTCGCTGCTTTGATCTCAGCATGCCTCATGAACACGATGAGTTCGCTGCTTTGATCTCAGCATGTCTCATGATCACGATGACCCAAAGGTACTTTATTACTTAAGACTTCAATGTGTTAAGTGTTACTTGTCTTACAGCATTTACTACCCACGTGACTTAGTCCTCATGTGGATAGAGTGTCTTGGGGGGGGGGGCGCGTGTACTAGGTGGTTACGACCTCATTATAAGCGACATCGAGGGAAATTTAAAGGACTGAGAACCTTTGAATATGCTGTCAAAAATGAAACTGATGTAATTCAAATAAATGGAATGGCGCTAGACATAAGTCAATTTGACAGAACTTCTTGTTAGATATCCACATCTTATCGAGATATTTGAAGAAACACAAAAATGCTATCAATAAAAAAGAAGTAATCATAAAACAACCTAAAAACAACGTTTTTCAAAGAAATCTTGTGTCTGCATTTTTAGGTTTTTATTTTAAGATTCTAATGACGCATCCGCTTTCACACCGCAGAATTATTTCACCAAATTTTTCAGAAAAACAAAAAAGAATTTTACAAACCAATATTTTTTTTAAGCATATCACTTAAAGCAGTAGTCGGATATTGTCTTTATCTTCCCCTAGAAAAGCAGGAGAGCATTAATTTGGAGGTTGGGGTAGGGGGATGCCATCGCCATCATCAATGGCATTACAGCCTATGTAGAGCCCTGGCCTGCTCCACCACTTCTATCCCTGGCTTTCCGTCTCCATGCGCGAACTCGTGTTAGCCCTTCTCTAAACCGTCGATCGATCTCAGTCTTGGTCGACCGGTGAGTCGTCTGCCCCTAGGTTTCTGCCTGTAGATCACTTTTGCTGCTCTACAATCCGGCAATACGTCTGGGCCAGCGCAGTCAGCCTTTTTTATTGTTGCGGCTAAGGGTGGGTGTTTGTACCGTTGATATAAAGCATGGTTTGGGATGTGGGGGTCTGGGGCTGACCATTTGATCGAATGTGCAGTCATCGGCAGAGTCTATGTCCCAATTTCAACGCGTTGGTCGGCGGGAAGTGGGTGAATTAGCCGCGCGAAAATTTGGCCACAGATCTAGACAAAAAGAAACATGAACAAAAGCATGCTTCATTTTAAGGATTTAAAAAGTATAATTATTTTTTGGGGTCATTTAATTACTGTTTGCAGGTTTTTATACATTTTGTACAGGGTACTTTTTTGGTGCATTTATGACCCAAATTATCAACAAAAATCTCACAAAAAATTTTAGCATAGACTTTTTTATCTTTAAATATCATTAGTTTGGGGAGTTCAGCAAAAAATATTTTTTAAATATGACCAACTCCGACTCCCACCTCACACCCCACACCACCACCACACACCCCAGCCACACAACCACACCTCAGCCACACGCCAACTTAACATCACATCAAAACGGGGTGGCTGCCAACAAGAAATTGACCGAAAGATTTAAAAATAAATTTTTCTCCAGAAATGAATTGGCTGTGTGTTGGGCTGAGTCATAAGCTCTAGGCAATGTGTCGTCCATAGACAAGTGCAGTGACGTCATAGAATAGCTTGTTGGTGTTTTGTGTGCGTCTTGATTCCAATAATTATCTTCGCCCTATGTCAACGTCCTGGTTCCACAAAAAAAAAATTAATCAGGATGGTTTTGTTACAGTTATCGGAGTTGGGTTTTTTTTTGTGCTTTCTTTTTTTAAATATTCTGAAAACGAAGTCTGTGCGATATAACCAAATGTCTTTGCGATATTACCAGAAGTCTTTGTGATGTTACCACAAATCTTTGCGATATTACCACAAGTCTTTGCAATTTCAATTTCAATTTGGATTAATCAAAGAAACGTTATGATTTTGTTAACAAATTGATGATCACGTGATTATTTCGTTAATTTGACAATTTTTTTAACTTAAGCATTGATCTGGCATATCAAACCTAACAATAATAATAATAATAATAATTATAATAATAACAGCGTGGATTTAAATTAAATAATTTATTTATGTTATGTTATCGTCATAACAGACACTTTTACAAATGCTATATCTTGTGACTTGAAGATACAAGACTATTATCATCTTTGAGGTACAGCTACCTTAACTTTATTTATTATTTCTCTATGTGTCTCCCATGTAACTTAACTGAACACAATTGTAATTAAAGTTCGCTGTAAGACAGCTGAACATTCCTTGTTTATAATTCTTAAGGATTGCTGTAAATTTCGTTGATTGGAGATTCAAAATTTATTTGTGTTTTCTTTCTTCGTTGACGTCCTTTGATACCAAAATGGACCGAATGACTTCATTATTTAACATTATTTTTCGTTGTGATTTTAATTGCTAAAATATTTATAATAATTTTGATTTTAAAAATGACATGACTATTATTAGAAAAGGTTCTATAATGGTAAACCCTTCATAATATAATATTTCACTTCAGAGAATGGTTAATCTTTCTCTTATCCATTCATAAAATGTTTGCTTATCAATATTCATCAATTTAATTGTAATATATAAACACGAATTGTAAATCTCTGAATATTCAAACAATCAGCGATTGGAGAAAGAAATAATGAAACGAATAAATATTGTTAAAATATGTTTAGAATTTTTTTTTTCACATATAAAATGCTCAGAGCGTGTATGGCAGTGGCTAAAAGTAGCACAGTACTCTCGCTTGGCACTGTCTGCAAAATGCTGTCATCGTATAACACTTGAGACTTAGTAACCACTGCTGGGTTTGCCAGAGTAGGCTTTGTTGTTGGCAGCAGCGGCGTATCCGTTGTTGTTGTAGTTGTTGTTGTCGTAGGCAACAGCTGGAGCGACTGAGATTTAGGAAGAGAAGAAAATATTGCAATGAATTTTTGGAACGATCTTTCCATTTGGCTTTAAATGACATGAAAGTGTGGTTTTAAAACAAGCTGTCGATAGTTTTTTAATAAAAATACACTATACAAAACATGGAGCATCAAATGAACAACGGAAAATACCTGCATCACGAGTATTAGACAGCTGATAGAAAAGTAGAGTGTTTAAATAGATTATCAACGTTCCCAAAAGAAAGATTTTTGGATAAAAACATATAAGCCTAGGTCCCAAAGACAGGAACAGGTTATCTTCGTTCGCCCCACACCTCAGCTGCAGATATCCAGACAGAACACCAACGTGCCCAGTCTGCAGACACCCAGGGCAGACAGTAGCATAAGACTTCTTTCCCTGCCGGTCGTTCCAAGAGTAACATTGTAATAGTCTAACAAAATTATGGGCTCCCACAGCGTAAGTTGTTGTGGGTCAAGTCATGCCCCTTGAATTTACTAGCTTCCTATTTAATCTTGAGGGTAAAAAAAAAACAGAACTAAAACTAAACTTGATAATTAGCTATGTCGTATGCAACTGTGAAACAACATCAAGACAATTAAATAATGTAAACGGTCACACAACATCAAGACAATTAAATAATGTAAACGGTCACACAACATCAAGACAATCAAATTATGTCAACTGTCAAACACCATCAAGACAATCAAATTATGACAACTGTCAAACAACATCAAGACAATCAAATTATGTCAACTGTCAAACACCATCAAGACAATCAAATTTTGTCAGTCACCCAATTCTTAATGACATTTGTATCATTTAAAATCCAAATAAGTATCCCAGCCGTGGTGACAGACTGACTCAGCCTCCCCTTCCACAGAGTGACCCCCCCCCCCAGTCACCCCTTTATTTCCATTGCAGGCACCCATGCCATATTTACTAGAACAATTAACATCCTATAAGGAGATGACAACTCAAATCAATAAGGCAATTTTTGTCTGCTCATTTCCGATTTTTACAAAAAAATGTTCTAAATAAAATTTAGAGATTTTCTAAAAATAATTCCACTAAATTGTCTTTAGATTTTAAATGATAATACAAGATTTAGCAGGCTAAAGAAAAAATTGCTGATTTATATATATGTATATATATATATGTATATATATATATATATATATATATATATATATATATATA
>CAXITT010000332.1:338062-361385 GCA_964033795.1 Lymnaea stagnalis
TTTTTTTTTTTTTTTTTTGTGTGCAAATTCTTGAAAGCAGCCCCTGTCAACCTATGGCTTTACAGGCCTTTCCTTTTTTTTTTTGAGGTGTATGTAAGATGGTCGACTGTAGAGTAAAGGTACCTCACCAGCAGACTGCATCTTTGAACGACAAGAGAACCGTTGTAGAGACTCCAATCATAAAGCATGACTGCGTGTGATTGTGTGTGATTGTAAGGGTCAATGTTTACCACAACCTTTGTTTTGTCATGGGATTGTATCAAACTTTACACGGTAGAAAAGCTGAAACTGTTTATTATTGAAGCTATATTTTGTTAGAGAAAATAACAACATAAATTAAATACTTTATTGTTAATACCACCAACTTTGTTAATTATTTCCTTAAATCAGCAATTTTATTATAATTTCAGCATGTTTTATGTGAAGAGTCATTACTAAATGATATAAAAGGATGGTGTTGTTTTTTTTAAACATCGATACGTACAAATTTGCTCCATATATTATTAACGATACCAATATATAAGCTAGTCAAATTATTTTTGCACTTACGAATAAGATTTCTCATTAAACCGATAGAGTTGTCAAATAAAGTATTTTCTGATCAAAATGGGAATTGTTGAAACCAAAGCATATGTAGGGGCATTAAATAAATTAACATTTTTTTATGTAAAGAGCCTTTGTAAACAAACTAAATTGTTACAACCTGTTAAAATTATTCAGTACGTGACAGACTGTAATGGATTCATATTAAAAATTACCTTTAACCACTCTGAGTTTTGTTCATTTTGTAATTTAAAAAATTACTTGAATCTGTTTATAGTTTTCATAAGAAATTCGTTGGCAGCATGTTACATCAATGATTTTTGTAACATTTGAAAGAACAAGGAAAGAAACACTCAAAGCTAGAAGACTAGTTTATTGACGTTCACATTCTGTTAGCATGTGATTGGTTCAATAATCTGTGGTAAATTTACAATGATTGGTTCAATAATTTATGCTACATGTACTGTGATTGGTTCAGTAATATATGTTACTGTGATAGATTTAGTGATCTAACCAAGATGTACTGTGATACGTTCAGTAATATGTGTTTATTGTATGTTCAGGTTGTTGAGGACAAAAGTGTGTGTTTTTTTTTTTAAATGCTAGTCAGATAAAAAAATCAAGATATTGTTTCGCATTGCTTTAATTGGATCAATGCCATAAAGTATTTACATATTGTACTATTATAGTGTTCTTATGTGGTGTACTAATGTAGGGTACTAATGTAGTCTACTAATGCAATACACTATTGAAGTGTATGTAAACATAGCTTTTTTCTCGTAGAACGCACCCGAACAGAGTACCGGCCCCTTTCTTTAAGTGATTATGCATGACGTCATTATGGTTGGCGCCTAAATGACTAACAAAATGTGAGTACCCGCGTGTTAGGTTTAGACACACACAAAAACGCGCTGAGTGTACTGAGATGGCACGTGCGCTATATAAATATATACTGCCATTCCATCACAGCCATCTACACTTTATACTGTCATTCACAACTTAACTATTTTAGAAATGATTCATTTTCTTAATATTTTTTGTCCACTGTTCGACATTCAAGCTTCCGTGAATTATTCTTCCACATGAAGATATTGTTTAATGGAAATAAAGAACTGACTTTACAGCTTAGTTATATTTTATTTGACCAATTCCCAATTCTAATGCTATAGTTATTCGATTATCTTCTTCTCCGGCAATGTTCCACAAGATTCATAATAGTTTATGACACAGCTTCTCAAAAAAAATTTTTCAATGAAACAAAAACAAATTATTTTAAATTTAAATTCATTTTATTCTGACTTCTATTTAGCTGTGCACAGAAAGTGGGTCAAGCGTCCAGATGCGTGTCACATTGTTGTTGAGATCAACACACCAGACACATGCGACACTTCCACAATATGTGTGCACGCTGAATCATCGTCCATCTTAATAACCGCTGCTGGCTTTGGCATCGTAATTGTTGTTCTTGTAGTTGCTGCTGGCGGCATATCCGTTGTTGTTGTTGTAGTTGTTGTTGGCGGCATATCCATTGTTGTTGTAGTTGTTGTTGGCGGCATATCCATTGTTGTTGTAGTTGTTGTTGGCAGCATATCCATTGTTGTTGTAGTTGCTGTTGTCGTAGGCGACAGCTGGGGCAACTGAAAATGCAAAACGATTTTTTACGTTAAAATGTTTGAAAAACAATTTTTTTTTAAAATATCAAATAGGTCAATACATATTTAGGAATCAATATTGTATGATCTATTTTTAGAACATATTCAAAGGTAATTGCTTTTTTTGATGTTTTAGCTAACAAGTAAACGGTTGCAATAAATTTTTTATACATTCATAAATCTCTTTACCGTAAACGCAAGCATTGTCAGCGACACATTTGCCAGAGTAGGCATCGAAACTGTAGTAGTTGTTACATTGACGGTAGAGAGACTCGCCATAGTAGCACTCGTAATATCCATAACACAGTCCAACAATGGCGTAGGTCTTGCCTTCGTCTTTAGGTCCACATGGGTCTGGGGAATAGGGAAGCCAAAGTAATAATGTTAACATTGGAGATATTTTTATTTATTACATTTGTTTCCCCTATCAAAATGTGATTATTATAGTAATGAAGTAGAATTGATTACGTCGGTAATTCAAGTTTTAAAAAATGACATTATCATTAGTCCACTTATTTAAAATATAGTTTTTATCGGAAATTAGAATCAGTTTATAAATTAACGTACATGTTCCAACACTGGAGTCGTCGCTGTTGGAGTAAGAGCTTCCACTTCCGTAGCTGGTTGAGGCTGGGGCAGTGTAGGATGATCCACTTCCGTAGCTGGATGAGGCTGGGGCAGTGTAGGATGATCCACTTCCGTAGCTGGATGAGGCTGGGGCAGTGTAGGAGGATCCACTTCCGTAGCTGGATGAGGCTGGGGCAGTGTAGGATGGCTTGTTGTAGGCACTGTATTTTGAACCGTATGAAGATGAGGTGGGGTAGCTTGGGACATTGTAGCTGGATGACTTGTAGTTGTCGTTGTCGTAGTTGTTGTTGTAGTCATTTCCAGATTGGTAGCTGTTTGATCCACCATAAGCCTGGGCGTAGCTAGTGCCTGGGTTGAAGTAAAGGCCATCTCTGTACTGGTCGTTGTTGCCTACATTCTTGTATTGGTTACCTCCATAGTTGCTGCCATAGTTGCCGCCATAGTTGCTCTGACCACCATAGGCGTTTCCTGAGCTACCGTAGTTGCTCTGGCCTCCATAGGCGTTTCCTGAGCTACCATAGTTGCTCTGACTGCCGTAGTTAGAGCCACTGTAACTGGCAGAGGCAATAGCCAAGAGGGCGAAACAGACAACCATCTCAAAACGAGCCATTGTTAGATTATAGAGCTGTCAAAGTAAAAATGTTAGAATTATTCCATCAGTATTTAATAAATACATAGAAATTAAACATAGTTTGCCTCTTTACCAATTTCTTTTGTCCAGATTAGGCGTGTATCAGCAGACAGGAGAAGGAATAAATAATTTAGACTCCAGTTTTGGTGAAAGAAAGCGAAAATGTTTATCTATTTTTATTTCATGCTTCTATGGTGAAGAAAAACAACTGTTTTTTTTTATTAATCCTTTATATTAACTTTGCTTTTTTTCGTGGGGATGGCCAAGTGACCCGCTTCCCGTGTAGCTATCGAGCTGAAACTTGGCACATAAACTCTTTGGCAATGACAACTCATTGTATTAAATTTTCAGCCTCAACCCCCAAAAATAAATTTTTCCTGTTTTCCTAGGAGAACATGCAGAAAATTAGACTACCAATAACTTCGCTAGATGAGACTCTTTTAAAAAATATCGCAAATTGGTTTGGTGCCTAATATTTTATTTTGTTTATTGAAATAGTTGTTCATTAAAATAAATATGCAGTGTAAAAGCCGTCGTTGATTGAGTAGAATATGAATAGAGTTCATGGGCGTGAAACAATTAGCTGTTGTAAGCCAAAAGGGGGGGGGGACACTAGTTAGTGATTCCTGTGAAGAGCGTTACTTGTATGAATATGTGGTGTCAAATGTCCAGCCCCACACTCCATAGGTTGATGTTACATTTGATACAGGATTTACACGAGAAAATGTGCTTTTTAGGGGTTGTTAAATTAATTAAAGTATCTGATTCAATAAAAAGGCAAAGAATGAACATCACTTAATGAAATGATTAATTACAAAATTGTTTGGAATAGTGTGAAGACCTAATGAGTTTTTACATTGCCGTAAGAGTATGAATCGAAGCGTCATGGTACATGACTACTGGGCGGCGAGCTACGCAGAGAAAACACGAGCCTATGACAATCCCATTCTTGCTGCTGAACTCTAGCTCCTACTTAATGCTAGTAGCTACTGAGCGCTAGTTAATAGCGATTTCAAGCTACTGTTACTGCAGAAAGTTTGATTACTAATGATGTTAGTAACTGCTGAAATCTTGTTACTACTAAAAACTATCTACTACTAAAAGCTAGTTACTGCTAAATCCTAAGCCTATTGCTCGTTTGGTCCTGCTGAAAGCTATTTACTGCTGAAAGCTACTAACTGCTGAAAGCTACCAACTGCTGAAAGCTTCCAACTGCTGAAAGCTGCTAACTGCTGAAAGTCACTAACTGCTGATCCTAGTTACTGCTGATGCCAGTTACTGCTGCATGCTATAGTTATCACGGTGAGACTTACCTGGATCTCTTACCTCTGTGTGCTGAAGCTAGGAGTCAGACGGCTAGGTGATTGAGCAACTACCCCAGCTCCCCTTATATACACACTGGAAACTTCTTGAGGAATTAAAGGATTTCGTTCTAAATGAGTTTTAGATTCATATTGATTCATATTGATCATCTTCAGATTATCTCAGAAATCTAGGGGATTGGTGGGGGGGGGGGCGGTGGGGGGTGTTTGGACCTCACCCAAAAGTTTCCATTTCCACGTGGCAAGACTACGTAAAGGAAGGTAGGACTAAGTGATTATTTATTAATGAATTCATCCACCGAGTCAAGTCCTTCCTCTCGGGGCGCGTTGATGGTGAGATAGTCACCAGTGAATGATGACTTCTGTTCATAAGGTTGGGTCATATTTACTTAGAATTAACAGTAAGATTGATAGATATTTCATTCAGATATTTCATTTCATGATAGCTTTCTGATTGTTTTACTTTTGTCTAGTTGAACAATCCTCAGAAGTTGCTATGCTTGACTTGTTGATACATGTGTACTTTTAATGCATGCTTAACACAGCGTCAATGTTTTCTCTCTTGAACAGGACTTGCCCAGACGAATGTGATACTAACTACAGGCCTATTCAACCTCAACAAATCTACATGACACTCATCCATTTACACACAGTTTTGTTCCATTTCAAAATGTCTTAATGACCATACTTATTTTAGCTTCTGAATGCTCTCGTATTCGGGTTTTTTTTTTTTTTTTTTTTTTTTCTTATTGCTCTAGTTTTTTTTTTTTTTTTTTTTTTTTTTTGCCATTCAAAAATATTTGCACGTCCTATAACGAGATGAGAACTAATTTGTTGAAAGACTCGTCCCTGTCAAGACTCGGCTCAAAAGATTAAGGACCAGTTTTTGCCAAGCGTCAAATTTCCCCTGGCGATAAAATCTGGTGAATTAAGCGATGTATTTTTACACTATGGTAATTGAGACTGAGGTGATGTTGCGCTTAGCCGCCTAACCCAGAACTGACACCTAACCGTTAAGTCAGGTGGTGGGATTTTCGTCGGAAGAGAACCTGAAAAAAAATGAGCTTGAAGTGAGCGATTGTTCTAAACGATGATAAATGAGTTGAAGTCCTTGATCCCCTTTCTAATATGTCATCGATTGATTTCTACCAATCTATAAAAACAATGAGCTGTTCTGTCTGAAGTCACTTCCACGTCAGACTCAGCTTGTGCACACAGAGAGCCAGGTACGTTTGGTCATAGGGTGAAAAAATTTTTTCATTAGCTATTTAGCTTTCTCACTCTGTGGAAAGGCAATATTCGAATTACAATCAAATTCCTTCATCATTTATCTGAGAATGTTGAGGTAGATGAGATTGCTTTATACAGGGGTATCTGAGATTGCTATGTACAGAAGTATATGAGATTGCTATGTACTGAGGTATTTGGGATTTCAATGTGGCAAGGTATCGGTGATTGCTTTGTCCTTAGGTATCGGTGATTGCTATGTACTTAGGTATCGGTGATTGCTATGTACTTAGGTATCGGTGATTGCTATGTACTTAGGTATCGGTGTTTGCTTTGTACTTATGTCTCGCTGATTGCTATGTACTTAGGTATCTGAGATTTCTCAACTCATGTCAATATTGTTTTCGGATCACAAGTACGTAGTTATGGGACGAGCTTGTGTGAGCACTCTCACGTACATAGACCCCACGGTGGTGTCCATATGGGCAATGCAGAATGAGACCCGTCACAAAACCATGATTTAATATTTATGGGATGATTGTATGGCTCGTGTCCTGCAGGAACGGATGGTAACGCACGGGAACACATCGGAACGTATGCTCTTGTACCTTTCTGTGATGTAAAGAAATAAATATATACATATTTTTGGGGAGGTGGGGAATCTGGAGTGAGTTTCCCCATATTTTCCCGGCACACGGGGATTTTATTAACCGGGATGTCCATTTTAAAGAACCTACGAAAGCTAAATGAATAGATGTTGTATTTTTTTTGGACAAGATTGTCATATAAGAAATCAATTTTGCGGACACCAAATGTTTAAAATATAATTAAGGCAATCTGCACTTATGAGGAATACTTTTGGTATAAGCTTTTAAGCCTTCAGTCTTCAGCCGGAGGCAAGCCACCGCAGGCACAGCTAGTTTCTCTTGACCTGTCAGCGGGTTGAAATGTAAATGTGTCCCACTTTTAAAGTACAGATGGCTTTTAAAAAAAGATCTGTTTCGGAGATTTTGGCATGATCTCATTTATCATGATATAATGAATTCAAATTGAAAGTGGTTTTAGATTTGTCATGGTAATATGCCTTTAAATAGAAAGGGGTTTTAGATTTGTCATGGTAATATGCCTTTAAATAGAAAGTGGTTTTAGATTTGTCATGGTAATATGCCTTTAAATAGAAAGTAGTTTTAGATTTGTCATGGTAATATGCCTTCAGATAGAAAGTGGTTCTAGATTGGTCATGGTAATATGCCTTCAGATAGAAAGTGGTTCTAGATTGGTCATGGTAATATGCCTTCAGATAGAAAGTGGTTCTAGATTGGTCATGGTAATATGCCTTCAGATAGAAATTGGTTTTAGATTTGTCGTGGTAATATGCCTTCAGGTAGAAAGTGGTTCTAGATTTGTCATGGTAATATGCCTTCAAATAGAAAGAGGTTCTAGATTTTTCATGGTAATATGCCTTCAAATAGAAAGAGGTTCTAGATTTGTCATGGTAATATGCCTTCAAATAGAAAGTGGTTCTAGATTTGTCATGGTAATATGCCTTCAAGTAGCAAGTGGCTATATGTGTCACCACCAATCAGATGATTGAAGTTGTTTCATAATTGTGACGTGTGAACGAACGGTTAGGCTCCTTCTATTTAAACATGTTAAACTAGAAAATATCACCCAACGCTATCGAGGTCATAATAGCAGGCACTTTTTGTACTTTATTTATTTAGGCATTTTTTATATAGCGCTTACCTTAAAGCTCTAAGCGCTTTACAATTATTAAAAACATGTAAACTCAGTAAAATAAAAATGAGACACTAGGATAGTAACTACTATACTATAGAAACAATTAAAATGGCTATAAAACTAGGGCTATAAAACTTTCCACATGCTGTTTCGAAAACTCATCACAATTCCCTATTTTAAAAAGCATCATCTTTGTAATGATGTTTACGTATGCAAAATAATTATGCATAAGTTTTAAGAAGCATTTTTCTGCTATACCTTGTACGCCAACCGTTCACCTTTTGGCGCCCCTAAACTACACTTTTGTCCACTAAACATGGCCTTAAATTAGCAAATGTAAATGATCCCTGGGTATTCTTATTTAAATGATCCCTGGGTATTCTTATTTAAATGATCCCTGGGTATTCTTATTTAAATGATCCCTGGGTATTCTTATTTAAATGATCCCTGGGTATTCTTATTTAAATGATCCCTGGGTATTCTTATTTAAATGATCCCTGGGTATTCTTATTTAAATGATCCCTGGGTATTCTTATTTAAATGATCCCTGGGTATTCTTATTTAAATGATCCCTGGGTATTCTTATTTAAATGATCCCTGGGTATTCTTATTTAAATTATCCCTGGGTATTCTTATTTAAATGATCCCTGGGTATTCTTATGTAAATGAACCCTGGTTATATTTATGTAAATGATCCCTGGGTATACTTATGTAAATGAACCCTGGTTATACTTATTTAAATGATCCCTGGGTATACTTATGTAAATGAACCCTGGTTATACTTATTTAAATGATCCCTGGGTATACTTATTTAAATGTTTAAATGATCCCTGGGTATACTTATGTAAATGAACCCTGGTTATACTTATTTTAATGATCCCTGGGTATACTTATGTAAATGAACCCTGGTTATACTTATTTAAATGATCCCTGGGTATACTTATGTAAATAAACCCTGGTTATACTTATGTAAATGATCCCTGGGTATACTTATGTAAATAAACCCTGGGTACACTTATGTACATGTACACACATTTTCTTAACGCCATTGATATGTTTAATTAGTAAATAAATGTTTATTTGTAAAAAATGAATATTACATCTTTTGTTGACAATGTAACATCATTGGATTGAAAGATATCGCCATCCACGTAAAAATGTACACACTTTATTTCCTACTCACAATAAACGTGTAACTAAGAAGGTTAATTATTTATCAAATTCATTCCTTAAATCTGAGTCGAATCTTGTGTTGCCTGGGGCAAAAGGGAAGTATTGTAACCCCACCCCCACCCCCTCCCCAGAGTCTATTAAATAAAAAAAAATACAAAATCAACCAAAGAATTGTAGCCCCTACTTACGTAAACACACTTTCTTGCACTTCATATGGCTTGTTATTATTTAGATGAGTGATACATGCATTAGTGAATAAAATTTGGCTAAGGAGTTTCGCTGCATTGAGTGATGTAAATCGCATTTTTTTAAATTAAATTTACGATGTAAATTTATTAAAGTGTATTTTAGGAATGAAAAAAAAAGGTAAAAACTTATTTTTTTGTGTTTAATTAACAATTTAAAAAGCAATCAACTATATTTATTAATTTTACTTTTAAGAAGGGAAAAATAATTATCAGCTTTTTCACTTGTGGTTATTAAATCAAAGATTTCGAGCTTTGGCTAAAATGAGCTATTCGCGCTAAGACGTCATTTGCGTGTTTATTTAGAGATTATTAACTCTCTTTTTTTTTAAAGAAGAAAAACATGTGTTACTGATTAAAGCGACGAATGAACTCAATCACGTCAAAGTTCAATATCAGTGGTTCCTTAATTTTTTCTGGACACTGTCCCTTTGGTACTATAAAATTCTCTCTAGCCTCTTGTTGTTGCCATTGTATAAATATTATTTAGAATCGTTGTCTTTATGATGTTGAAAATTAGATTTAGCATGTTAAACTGTTTTAGGAAAGTGGAAAAATAAATAAATTTGGTGATGATCTCAAACATTTCAAAGACCAATCTAAAGAATTTTTTTTTTATTTGTGATGTCTACGTAAAAATTGGTTGTTTTAAACAGTTTATTGTAAATATGTTACTGAAAACAGGTTGTGTGCAGTCTATAAATTATTGTAAAAATGTTGTTTTATATAGTTTGCTGTAAAAAGATTTTTTGTTAAACTTATTGTTGTAAATATGTTCCTTTACACGGGCTGTGTAAATATGTTATTGTAAATATGTTTTTGTAAATATGTTATTGTAAATAAGTTGCTGTAAAATAGGTCACTATAACTATGTTGCTATAAATATTTGGTTGCAAATAGGATGGTGTAAATAGGTTGTATTAAACAGGTTGTTGTAAATAGGTTACTGTAAATTCCTTGTAGTTGTTGTTGAAAATAGGTTTTTTTTTCTAACTAGGCTGCTGGAAATAGTTTTTTGTTCTTGATTTCAAAGTTGGTTTGGTCAAAAGTAGACCCATGTTTGTGTTGACCATTCGCTATGTACATTTGAGCATGCAAGGTGCGAAGCTGTTAGATTCTGCCTCACATTTTGACTGGGTTTATAATCGATCCATCTTCATTTCCTCCTCAGCCAAATAACACACACAAAATGGCCCGTTTTGAAATAGTTGTTGGATTCGCCATGTTGGCTTTGGTTGCTGCTAATGCTAAGTATGGCGCTGGATCTGCCCAATATGGCGCCGGATCTGCCCAATACGGTGCTGGATCTGCCCAATATGGCGCTGGATCTGCCCAATACGGCGCCAGATCTGCCCAATACGGTGCTGGATCTGCCCAATATGGCGCTGGATCTGCCCAGTATGATGCCAGCAATTACGACTCCTCTACCGTGGCCAAGAATCTGAATTTGTATCAAGAAGAATCCTACGCTCCATCCAGCTACCAGAAAGGCGGCAATGTCAAGGCCAGTGGTTCCAACTACGGAAAATCTGATAGCTACAATTCAGCTTACACTGCCCAGCCATCTGCTTACAATGCCCAGCCATCCGCTTACAATGCCCAGCCATCCGCTTACAATGCCCAGCCATCCGCTTACAATGCCCAGGCATCTTCCTATGGCAGTCAAGATTACAGTAATGATGCTGATTACAATCTTGGACAATGTAAGTGCTTACATAGTTGTCATATAATTACCTTGTGGTAATGCGAGATAAATGTGCAATATTCTTTTCCTTAGCTATTATTTGATTTATACAATTTAAACTTGACAGAATATGAAAATAAGTTCTTCGAACGAAAGAAGGAATCGGTATATATAGCAATGTAAACATTGCGATGTAAATATATTGCATCTATTCGCCAGACGATGGAGTAGCTATGTATTCATACACTTCGAGTAGTTGCTCACTAGGTCAATCATAGAATGACACTCTCGACTGCATTTCTCTGCGATGTAAATATAACTTTTCAAATATAGCTATTTAAAAGTAGCTATGTAAATAAATGTAAGTAAATATAGATATGTAATTATAGCTATGTAAATAAATGTAAGTAAATATAGATCTGTAATTATAGCTATGTAAATATCTATAACCTTTAGGATCCTTTTTTATTCTATAAAATGTTTAACTTTTTTTTCCATGTATCAATTATGTACATACAGTTGACATAGTTGATTGTTCTGGTATCAAACATAAGACATATAATGGACACTATTGCTGTTTTATGGACCAAAATTTAACATATACTAATATATGGAATACAGTAATTTATTTGCTAATGAAGTTCATATAAATGCCATTAGGAGATTTCAGACCAGTGGATGTCCATGTCCTCTTTTCACTGTCTGGTAAACCCACATCACTACATCAGAGAACACGGTAGATGTAAATTTGACTCAGACACAGACAAGCCCATGTAAACTAAGTCATACTTTATTCCTACTGCTCTATCTAATGTTGGAAATAAGCGAGACTAAGTTTGGGAAAATCTGAAGATAAGAACGCAGCAAAACAACGAACGTGTCGGCAAGAAGCCTTCGTCGGCGAACAAACAACAGTAAAAAAGAGAACTAAAATAACATTTAGCTGAAATGTAGTATCCGAGGGGACACCAAGAGGAATGTGACACAGTACGTCAAGACGCGAGATAAGCAGTGTCCCACAAAGTGGCAAAGGATTTTACTCTCAGTGCAATCGTGTCCTACACAAACACAACAAGCCGTGTGAATTTAGAGAACAAACTGATCCAGGCTTCTCTTTCGCTTATTTCAATGTTTCTCCTCTTATTGTAGTCTCTCCCCTTTGGTGCCATTTGTGTTAGCTTCATGTTTTATCCAACCAGACCCATGTGGACCTCAAGACGAAGGCAAGACCTACGCCGTTGTTGGACTGTGTTACGGATATTACGAGTGCTACTATGGCGAGTCTCTCTACCGTCAATGTAACAACTACTACAGTTTCGATGCCTACTCTGGCAAATGTGTCGCTGACAACACTTGCGCTTACGGTAAAATTGTGATTTTACAATGTTTTTTTTTAAAAATAAGTTGAGTTAAAATAATATTATTTTATTGTTCCAAATAAATGCCATGTGTTTTGATGACATTGTATATGTTCATATTGATGACATTGTATATGTTCATATTGATGACATTGCATATGTTCATATTAATGACATTGTATATGTTCATATTGATGACATTGTATATGTTCACATTCAGCACATGGATAGATCCTCCAATTGGATTTATACTTGTAAAAACACATTTAGCTTTCAATAATTATTTCAGCGATTTAGTTCAGAAACTATCTCAGTAGAATGTTCATATATATCAATATCTATCTCTACATTAGTCAGTCTACTTCAACTGATGAATATATCTATCTCTACATTAGTCAGTCTACTTCAACTGATGAATATATCTATCTCTACATTAGACAGTCTACTTCAACTGATGAATATATCTATCTCTACATTAGTCAGTCTACTTCAACTGATGAATATATCTATCTCTACATTAGTCAGTCTACTTCAACTGATGAATATATCTATCTCTACATTAGTCAGTCTACTTCAACTGATGAATATATCTATCTCTACATTAGTCATTCTACTTAAACTGATGAATATCAAATTAGATAATTATTTTTATTTTAGACTTAGCTTTTTATATCATGCAGAGTTCAGAGCAAGGCAAAAAAAAAGATTTAGAAAATATATATTTAAAAAAATAGTACGACTTTATAACATTTTTTTTAAATTTTTATTCTAGTTGCTCCAAGCACTTATGACAACATCGGATACAATGCCAACAGTGGATACAATGCCAACAGCGGATACAATGCCAACAGTGGATACAATGCCAACAGCGGATACAATGCCAACAGTGGATACAATGCCAACAGCGGATACAATGCCAACAGTGGATACGCCAGTGGCAGCTAGGCTAGCAGCAATTATGGCAAGAACTATTGAGAGTGGAGTGGAAGCTCGTCACGATGACATGAACATAGCAGATGAAGTACAGCGTGTGAAGATTATGACAGATGGCAATCTTAGATTATGACAGATGGCAATCTTTGTACGAGTGTCAACTTGCTCAGCATATCATGTTTATTTAAAGAACGACTTCACTTTATTAAGTTCGGTAATAAATATTGGACTTAGTTAAAACGTCTCATTTTCTTTTTATTCCCGTATTTTTCCCGTATGTTTACCTTACTTGACACGCTCTGGCTGAGAAATCCAAAGAAACATAAAAACATGAGGATTAGTGCAATAGAAAAGTAACAGATAATTATCAGAAAAGGAAGATGAAGATTATATGTTTAATCCGAAATTTAAAAATATGACCTATGAATTAACATTTACAAGTAACAAATATATACATATACATGCATATACATCAACCAACTTGGTTAAGGGATAACAAAGACAGTTTAATAACACTTGAATGATACAGTACTTCGCGCGCCTAAACTTCTCGTCTCTAGAACAGACCAATGAGTCCCCTCTCTAGAACAAAGACCAATGGGTCCCCTCTCTAGCACACAGACCAATGGGTCAACTCTCTAGCACACAGACAAATAGGTCCCCTCTCTAGAACAGAACAATGAGTCCCCTCTCTAGCACACAGACTAATAGGTCCCCTCTCTAGAACAGACCAATGGGTCCCCTCTCTAGAACACAGACCAATAGGTCCCTCTCTACAACTTTGTTAACAAATAACAATGCTATGATAACAAGCACACAAAGACTATGTTAACAAATACACAAAGGCTTTGTTAACCAATACACTAAGATTGTGTTAACCAGTCCTACAAGGCTATGTGAATAAATACTCAAAGGCTATGTTAACCAAAGACCAAGGTTGTGTTAACCAGTACACCAAGACTTTGTTGACATTCAAAAAGTACAGCGGAAAGTATTTTAACGTATAGAGAGTTAG
Organism: Lymnaea stagnalis; assembly: GCA_964033795.1. Taxonomy (NCBI): domain Eukaryota; kingdom Metazoa; phylum Mollusca; class Gastropoda; family Lymnaeidae; genus Lymnaea; species Lymnaea stagnalis. Next base: position 352,174 of record CAXITT010000332.1, read on the forward strand.
CAGTACTTATTAACGTATAGAGAGTTGGCATTACTTATTAACGTATAGAGAGTTATCATTACTTATTAACGTATAGAGAGTTGGCATTACTTATTAACGTATAGAGAGTTGGCATTACTTATTAACGTATAGAGAGTTGGCATTACTTATTAACGTATAGAGAGTTGGCATTACTTATTAACGTATAGAGAGTTGGCATTACTTATTAACGTATAGAGAGTTGGCATTACTTATTAACGTATAGAGAGTTGGCATTACTTATTAACGTATAGAGAGTTGGCATTACTTATTAACGTATAGAGAGTTGGCATTACTTATTAACGTATAGAGAGTTGGCACTACTTATTCGTTGCTTTGATTTTTATATCCGTGTTCGATTCATACTTAGAACAACACATTCTCCTGACATTGTACATGTACACAAGTACACAGATTCACATTTCTCACTTCATGTTCCGATAGTACCCAAATAATGAATATTTTGAGACTGTTTTGTGTTCTATTTGTGTACATGAAACTCATGACATGTGTGCGGCGTCAACTAAGAGCAGGTGTAGGCGAACTATGGCCCGTGGGTCACATCCGGCCCGCAGCCCAGGTTTATCCTTTGAAGTGAATTAAAAATGAGAATCTCCGATTAGAAATTGGAATGAATGGAACAATATGTGTGGACAATTGCAAGGAGGTTGTTATTTTTTAATCCTTTTCTCATAAAGTTCGGTCTGGACCAAATGGAAGTGCTTGACAACACACAATGATACGCCACATCACCTCTGTCTTGAATGCCCTATCTCATGAGCAGCTGAAAGCCCTGTCTGATGATCAGTTAAAAGCACTAGATTATGAGCACTTGAAAGTGAGCACTTGAAAGTGCTTTTGATGGTAGAGAGTAGAGGACTTTAAGACGCCGCAAAATGCCAGCATGCAAGCACAGCATCATGTTCCACTTGTGCGTCATGTTTGAAACGAAAGACGACTGTGCGAAGTAAGATTTTTAACTTTCAAATATGTTTTCAGTCTTTATTTCATTAATGTCATTTGCCTTGTCGGCAACCCCATTTTAAAGCTTCATGTCACATTTCACATTTTCAAGCGTTTTGTCACATTGCAAATTTCCAAGCTTCATGTCACATTTCACATTTCCAAGCTTCATGTCACATTTCACATTTCCCAGCTTCATGTCACATTTCACATTTTTAAGCGTTTTGTCACATGTCACATTTTCAAACTTCATGTCACATGTCACATTTGCAAGCTTCATGTTACATTTCACATTTCCAAGCTTAATCGTTAATGGATATGAGGCGAGAGGCGAAGGTGGTGACCTCTGGCCGATGATTCTTACTACGCAGCCCTGAGAAGCTGCTCCAAGGCAACCGTTTCGTCCCAGCTGCATCGCAAATTAGTTGCGTTGTGGAAACCCACTGTAGAATCCCTCTTATAGGGCGTCTAATGCTTCCCCGGGATGGGTTGGGGAAGATATTAGGACGTAAAATTTTCCATCCCGACTCCTGAGAAAGTCGATCGTGTGCACTGTGTGCAAACACAGTGTCCTGTGTGCAAACACAGTGTCGGACCGAACGGGTGTCTTTGAGTTAGGACGGCCCCCGGCGGAGACCTTGTCGAGCATACTCGGCTGGGGGCCGTCCTGACAAAGGGACATCCTCGACGTGCCGCTCCACGGCCCGATACCGGGTTGGGGAGGGGTGTTTTGGGGGGAGGGCATAAAGAGCGCAAGCTCGACGGCCCGCTGACGCCATTTCTTAATGTAATATTTCAGCACCTGAGATGTAGAAATAGATTAAAGCTCTGTGTGGCAAGCCGTGGTTAGTAAGTTTCCCTTTCAACAGAAGGGGGTGGTAGGAATAGTTTAAGTACCAGACATGTAGGAATAGCTTACAGCCCTGGGAGGGAATCCCTAGTGTCCCACGACCATGACAGGACTTATAAAAAGGGACCGTAAGATGGGACTAGGGAGAACTCAGCCGGACAGGAAAGCGGACAGTCAGGGAGATCTCCGACGGCTAGGGGTAGAGGCCAGTCGTGAGATCACAGTGGATAGAGAGTCGAACCGGGGACAGTCGGAGTTGAGTGCAAGAAGAGAGAAAGACAACTCGAAGTAACGGATCAATAAAAGAGCAAAGACTACAAACAGCGTTGAGTTGTCTGATTGGTGAAATCCGAGTGGCAGTTGAAGCAAGTGTTACCTTCAGAACAACATAGAGAGACGCGGCAAGGCTCTCTACAAGACTAACTGAACCGCACCTCACACTTGTGAAATACTAACAGAACCGTAGCTCACACTAGTGAAATACTAACAGAACCATTCCTCACACTAATGAAATACTAACAGAAGCTTACCTTTCACTAGTGAGCTACTAACATAAAGAAAAATTTAAGAGACATTCAACGTTATTTTTTTCCCCTTCTTATTGCAGATTTATTTCAACTGAATATTTTTTCCTAACACAGGGCTGATGTTCATTCTATGAGAGGCATGTTACATTAAATTGGGTTAAGAAGCTTATTATGGAGTACCTTCGATCTAGTCATTGAAATTTTGCTACAATCCTCTGCGTGAGTTACAATATTTGTTTACCCCAGGAGTCTTAGACGCGTTACACAATATTTGCTTACTTTAAGAGTCTTAGACGCCACTTTATTGAAAGTGCTCAGTGCTCATTTAAAAAAAAAGCAAACATCAATTACTGGGAGTGACGTCATAAGTCGACAGACTCCAATAACCAGTGTTATTGTATGCATTTATTCATATTTAGAACTCACACAGAGATATGCGCACTGACACACAGAGATATGCGCACTGACACACAGAGATATGCGCACTGACACACAGACACAGAGTATACACATGCACTCACACAGAGATATGCGCATTGACACACAGACACAGAGTATACACATGCACTCAAACAGACATATGCGCACTGACACACAGACACAGAGTATACACATGCACTCACACAGAGATATGTGCACTGACATACAGACACAGAGTATACACATGCACTCACACAGAGATATGCGCATTGACACACAAACACAGAGTATACACATGCACTGACACACAGAGATAAGCGCACTGACACACATACACAGAGTATACACAAGCACTGACACACAGAGATATGCGTACTGACACACAGAGATATGCGTACTGACACACAGAGATATGCGTACTGACACACAGACACATAGTATACACATGCACTCACACACAGAGATATGCGCACTGACACACAGTCACAGAGTATACACATGCACTCACACAGAGATATGCGCATTGACACACAGACACAGAGTATACACATCCACTCACACAGAGATATGCGCATTGACACACAGACACAGAGTATACACATGCACTCACACAGAGATATGCGCACTGACGCACAGACACAGAGTATCCACATGCACTCACACAGGGATATGCGCATTGACACACAGAGATATGCGCATTGACACACAGACACAGAGTATACACATGCACTCACACAGAGATATGCGCACTGACACACAGAGATATGCGCATTGACACACAGACACAGAGTATACACATGCACTCACACAGAGATATGCGCACTGACACACAGACACAGAGTATACACATGCACTCACACAGAGATATGCGCACTGACACACAGACACAGAGTATACACATGCACTGACACACAGAGATATGCGCACTGACACACAGATATATGCGCATTGACACACAGACACAGAGTATACACATGCACTCACACAGAGATATGCGCACTGACACACAGAGATATGCGCATTGACACACAGACACAGAGTATACACATGCACTCACACAGAGATATGCACACTGACACACAGACACAGGGTATACACATGCACTCACACAGAGATATGCGCATTGACACACAGAGATATGCGCATTGACACACAGACACAGAATATACACATGCACTGACACACAGAGATATGCGCATTGACACACAGACACAGAGTATACACATGCACTCACACAGAGATATGCGCACTGACACACAGACACAGAGTATACACATGAGCAGATACACAAAAACACAGAAACAGATCTACAGACACAGCACAAAAACACACCGATGCGCACTCTCTGAAATGCAAAAACACATGCGCCGACACAGAAACACAGACGCACAAGTGAACAGACATACAGACACACAAATAAAGACGCACATAGTCAAACATAATTTACTGACACCGAGAAGACGACGGCAAGGATACACTATATAAATAGATGGTGAACTAAACTTTGACTTTCACTTAACATGTCCAATGGTACAGTTCCTAGAACCAATCTAACACAAAAAGAAGCCATGTTTTTCTTAACAGTTCCTGTGGTACAGTTACTAGAACCAATCTAACACTGGAAGAAATCATCTTTTACAACGAATATCTTTAAGTGAAAAAATAATCGAACAATCTATTGGCTTTCTTGGAGGTTTATAAGTCATGACATTTTAGTTTGAGAGTTTCTTGTAACGCCAATCACAAGAAACTGCTAGTGAGACTCAGAACTTTGATGTCTCGTGCAGTTCCACTGATAACATTAGAGATAACATTAGAGATAACATTAGAGATAACATTAGAGATAACATTAGAGATAACATTAGAGATAACATTAGAGATAAAATTAGAGATAACATTAGAGATAACATTAGAGATAACATTAGAGATTACATTAGAGATAACATTAGAGATAACAGTAGAGAAAAAATTAGAGTTAACATTAGAGATAACATTAGATGTTTAAAATTGTTGGAAACGTATGCAAACAAAAGCCTTAGCCACGACATGTAAGCAACGACCTGTAAGCCACGACATGTAAGCAACGACCTGTAAGCCACGACATGTAAGCAACGACCTGTAAGCCACGAAGTGCATGATTACATCCCATGCTTACACATGGCTTCATCTTCTCCCGAGGTCTGAGTTTAACCAACGAAGATCGTTACGTCATATTTTACATGAATTTCTTCTCTTAAAAACCGGGCTCTTCTACATCAGTGATCCCAAACTTTTTTTGACTAGCGGAGCACCTTTTAAAATCAATTACTCCCGGGAAAAAAAGGGGGGGGGGTGGTGTTGTTTCTTTGGGGCCTACCTTACTTATTACAAGTTAATTGTATTTATAAGACTCCTAGAGCGGGCGCAGAGTCCATGAGAATGGCATCGGAGAATCTGGGGATCAACGGGCGCAGAGTCCATGAGAATGGCATCGGAGAATCTGGGGATCAACGGGCGCAGAGTCCATGAGAATGGCATCGGAGAATCTGGGGATCAACGGGCGCAGAGTCCTTGGGAATGGCATCGGAGAATCTGGGGATCAACGGGCGCAGAGTCCATGAGAATGGCATCGGAGAATCTGGGGATCAACGGGCGCAGAGTCCATGGGAATGGCATCGGAGAATCTGGGGATCAACGGGCGCAGAGTCCATGAGAATGGCATCGGAGAATCTGGGGATCAACGGGCGCAGAGTCCATGGGAATGGCATCGGAGAATCTGGGGATCAACGTAGTACAGGTTTAAATCCGCTGCTCGAAATAATCTTGGTGATCCATTAATCAACGTCATTAGCATCCTGACCTCCTGACTATCAATCACTACCGGTTCATGGATTCAATCAACGTCATTAGCATCCTGACCTCCTGACTCCCAATCACTACCGGTTCATGGATTTAATCAACTGAGACAATGGCATGTCAGCCATGCATTCAGATTTTTTTTTATAATTTATTTTCCCTCCATCTCGTATTACTAAATCAGGGTAGGAATTAGAAATCAAGTCATCAGGACAACCAGAAGGCTTCATGAAATATGAGCAAGTCATCTGCCAGCTTTACATGAGAACTAACGGAAAATAAATCAACCAGCTTTTCACGGGAACCATGGCCTTGTAATCCGCTAGCTTTACAGGGGAACATTGGGCATTGTATCCACTAGGTTTACATGAGTAATGTGGGCATTCAATCCTCTAGCTTTATAAGGGAACTTTGAGCACTATATCCACTAGGTTTACATGAGTAATGTGGGCATTCAATCATCGAGCTTTACAGGGGAACTTTGGGTACTATATCCACAAGGTTTACATGAGTTTTCTTAAAGCGAGACCAAGTAACATATTCATGTTGTATATCGTTACGAAATTTTGCCTATTTGGAAGTGTACTGTGTCAACCGTAAGGGCAAGTCTGGCTGACCAGTAATTGTTTGGAAAGAGAAACACGCATGTGCTCTTCAGTACGTGCTGCATGCTCCCCCTTGAAGTCCACGATGAAAAGATTTGAAACTGTACCTAAGCGAGACGTCCGTCCGCTCTTTGTTTAAGGACATAGTTGCATTTAGTTTGGTACCGGATGCAGGTTGAATAATGCTTGACGGAGGCAGATGTGTTAGATAACGCTTGGCAGAGCCAGACATGCGAGCTAAGATGATGTGTTGGATAACGCTTGGCAGAGCCAGACATGCGAGCTAAGATGATGTGTTGGATAACGCTTTGCAGAGCCAGACATGTGAGCCAAGATGATGTGTTGGATAACGCTTGGCAGAGCCAGACAGGCGAGCTAAGATGATGTGTTGGATAACGCTTGGCAGAGCCAGACATGCGAGCTAAGATGATGTGTTAGATAACGCTTGGCAGACCCAGACATGCGAGCTAAGATGATGTGTTGGACAACGCTTGGCAGAGCCAGACATGCGAGCTAAGATGATGTGTTGGATAACGCTTGGTAGAGCCAGACATGTGAGCCAAGATGATGTGTTAGATAACGCTTGTAAGAGCAAGACATGTGAGCCAAAATGATGTGTTAGATAACGCTTGGCAGAGCCAGACATGCGAGCTAAGATGATGTGTTGGATAACGCTTGGCAGAGCCAGACATGTGAGCCAAGATGATGTGTTAGATAACGCTTGGCAGAGCCAGACATGCGAGCTAAGATGATGTGTTGGATAACGCTTGGCAGAGCCAGACATGTGAGCCAAGATGACGTGTTAGATAACGCTTGGCAGACCCAGGCATGGGAGCCAAGATGATGTGTTAGATAACGCTTGGCAGAGCCAGACATGGAAGCCAAGATGGTGTGTTAGATAACGCTTGGCAGAGCCAGACATGGGAGCCAAGATGATGTGTTAGATAACGCTTGGCAGAGCCAGACATGTGAGCCAAGATGATGTGTTAGATAACGCTTGGCAGAGCCAGACATGGGAGCCAAGATGGTGTGTTAGATAACGCTTGGCAGAGCCAGGCATGGGAGCCAAGATGATGTGTTAGATAACGCTTGGCAGAGCCAGACATGGGAGCCAAGATGGTGTGTTAGATAACGCTTGGCAGAGCCAGGCATGGGAGCCAAGATTATGTGTTAGATAACGCTTGACAGAGCCAGACATGCGAGCCAAGACGATGTGTTAGATAATGCTTGGCAGAGCCAGATATGCGAGCCAAGATGATGAGTTAGATAATGCTTGGCAGAGCCAGACATGCGAGCCAAGATGATGTGTTAGATAACGCTTGACGGAGGCAGATATGGGAGCCAAGATGATGTGTTAGTTAATGCTTGACAGAGCAAGACCTGCGAGCCAAGACTATGTGTTAGATAATGCTTGGCAGAGCCAGACATGCGAGCCAAGATGATGTGTTAGATTATGCTTGGCAGAGCCAGACATGCGAGCCAAGATGATGTGTTAGATAATGCTTGGCAGAGCCAGACATGCGAGCCAAGACGATGTGTTAGATAATGATTGGCAGAGCCAGACATGCGAGCCAAGATGATGTGTTAGATAATGCTTGACGAGGGCAGATATGGGAACCAAGATGATGTGTTAGATAATGCTTGGCAATGCCAGACATGCGAGCCAAGATAGTGTGTTGGATAATGCTTGACGGAGGCAGAAATGGGAGCCAAGATGATGTGTTAGATAACGCTTGACAGAGCCAGACATGCCAGTTAACATGGTGTGTTGCACAACGCTTGGTAGAGCAAGACATGCGAGCCAACACGATGGGTTGTGTAATTTTTTACATACAGTGTAAGAGTATTCAGATTGCAATGTGTTGTCTCCAACATAAGTGACATCCAATGACAGGTCGATCGCACGCCCCAGTCCATTAACAAAGTATTTAACGAGAACGGTTAAAATTTGCTTGTAATACACAACGTAGTAGTATCACTATATGTTGTATTTTTACAACTCTGTCGGAATTCTTCTGCCACAATTTTTAAACTCGGTGCTAAGTCGCGACCATTAACGAATAAGCTAAATTAATACTGTAGTGATGCCATTTCGACAAACACACATACACGATCAAGATTCTTGAGTTACGGTGCTCTCAATTTGGGGGAAAATGTAACTGTAATTTATAACATAAATTTAGCACATTTGATTGATTAAATCAGATTTAAATTATATTTATGACTCTTAATCTCGATTTTGTTTTAAATTTTAAGTCAATGTGACGCCTGGGTACATGTCTTGACCACAACGCCATCAAGTCAGCAGCACAATCGCCTGGGTACATGTCTTGACCACAACGCCATCACGTCAGCAGCACCATAGCCTGGGTACTTGTCTTGACCACAACGCCATCAAGTCAGCAGCACCATAGCCTGGGTACATGTCTTGACCACAACGCCATCACGTCAACAGCACAATCACCTGGGTACATGTCTTGACCACAATACCATCAATTCAGCAGCACCATAGCCTGCGTACTTGTCTTGACCACAACGCCATCAAGTCAGCAGCACCATCGCCTGGGTACATGTCTTGACCACAACACCATCACGTCAGCAGCACCATAGCCTGGGTACATGTCTTGACCACAACGCCATCAAGTCAGCAGCACCATAGCCTGCGTACATGTCTTGACCACAACGCCATCACGTCAGCAGCACCATAGCCTGCGTACATGTCTTGACCACAGCGCCATCACGTCAGCAGCACCACAGCCTGCGTACATGTCTTGACCACAACGCCATCACGTCAGCAGCACCATAGCCTGGGTACATGTCTTGACCACAACGCCAGCAAGTCAGCAGCACCATAGCCTGCGTACATGTCTTGGCCACAACGCCATCACGTCAGCAGCACCATTGCCTGGGTACATGTCTTGACCACAATGCCATCACGTCAGCAGCACCATATCCTGGGTACATGTCTTGACCACAACGCCATCACGTCAGCAG
>CAXITT010000332.1:383072-424178 GCA_964033795.1 Lymnaea stagnalis
AAAAATTAAACGCAACAAAACAGCGAACGTGTCGGCAGAAAGCCTTCGTCAGCGAACAAAACAACAGAAAAAACGTTATAAAAATAAGAAATAGCACTTAGCTGGTAAGTAGTATCTGTGGGCAGCAAATGAAGTGGGCAAGCACTGGTTGGGATTCTTATAAAGTTCGTTGCTTGATATGCATGTTTTTTTGGGTTTTTTTTCAAATTTTCAGCCCCCAAAATCGCCTGATTATTAGATTTTATGAATGATTTATTTTTAAAAATCCATGTTTTAGGGGTAGTTTAATTAACGCTAGAACCCGTCGCTTGTGGGCTTACTGGTCATTGGAAATTTGCTTTAAAAAAAAATCAGAAAAACTTAAAATATGATTAAATTTCTAGGATAACAAATTGCAACTTTCATGTCTGACGTCATCGTGTAACATTTGTAACATACCAACTTTTCAAGTAAGAAAATGGCTGTCAAATTTAATAATACAATACATACCTCTTTTTTTCACACCGTTAGAATGTTTGCTCTATTGTGTGTTCCTATTCTCAACCAGGATTCGGCCTTCTGGAGAGTGGGTGCGTCAGTTCAAAGAATGAGGTTAACATCATGGCCAAGAACGTGGCAGATGTGGTGTTCGGCGGGATGTCCTACTGGATGCTGGGATACGGCCTCAGCTACGGCGACAGCAGCGGCACCAACGGGTTTTGCGGCATCGGGAAGTTCTTCATTGATCCTGGAGACGCCACCATGGGTGTGGAGTTCTCCAGATTTTTTTTCCAAAGTTCTTTTGCCACCACGGCGACGACAATAGTGTCAGGTGAGTCTATGGACCACAATATTGTCAGGTGAGTCGATGGAGCACAATAGTAACGGGTGAGTCTAGAGATCACAATGGTGTCTGGTGCGGCTAGACATCACAAAAGTGTCTGCTGAGAATAGAAACCACAATAGTGTCTGCTGAGAATAGACACCACAATAGTGTCTGCTGAGAATAGACACCACAATAGTGTCAAGTGATTCTAGAGATCACAAGAGATCCTGGTGAGCCTAGAGATCACAAGGAGATGACAGTTATTTTACATATTTCATGACAATTCAACATGCCGTATCAGGACAGCTTGACATCATATTACATGAAAGTTTGACATATTACATGACAATTTAACATGTCATTTCAGGAAAGCTTGATATAATATTACATGACAATTTTTCATGTTATTTCAAGACACTTTGTCATCATATTACATGACATTTTGACATATTACATGACATTTTGACATATTACATGACAATTGTTCATGTTATTTCAGGACACTATGTCATCACATTACATGACATTTTGACATAATACATGAAAATTTGACATATTACATGACAATTTGACATATTACATGACAATTTGACATATTACATGACAATTTGACATGCCATTTCAGGACAGCTTAACATCAAATTACATGACAGTTTGACATGACATCTTCAAACCAGTACAGAGCTAAAATAAAATAAAATCAATAAATTGATTGCGCCAAAAACAAAAAAGAAGTAAAACTGCACTCTCAAACAGTAAAGGAATGACAGCTTGAGTAGAGAAATGCCTTTCAAGCAAGTAATTAAAATCTACGATAATTTTTTAGCTCAGTATGTGTTATTTCACTAAATGACGTCATCAGAAAAAGTGTTCCTAATGATGTCGACTCATTAACAGGGACATTTTGAGACGAGAAAACAAATAATGATTGTCACATATCTTTTTTTATTCTTTTGTAATTGAAATCTCGTAAGCCATGTGAATAAGATTTCACAAGAATGAGATTTCATAGAATTGCTAGTTTACCTCACAGAAAGTGAAAGTTTAATGGACGCATAAAAATCAAGTTTCCAACTAATGGACAAGTTCAGAAATGGAGATAAATACTTTTATAGAATAGTTCAATGTTGAACTTTTAAATGGATTTGGGTTATGTGGTTCGTTTAAATTTTAAAAAGAAAACCACATAATTGAATTGTAGCAGAAAAGTCTCAGTAGCTGAATTTTCTTTTCGTGGACCCTAGCTCACAGGTTCTCAAACTTTTTTTCGCAGTCGCCACACCAACACTATTATAAAGCAGTTAACTGACCTGCGGCTACATCACGGGTTGTTGACTTTTTACGTTTAGAGACAACACATTGATTTAAACAATACATGATAATGAACATCATTCTGACGTGATGGAGACCCAGATGACCATTGAACACTGCTTTTATATTATTTATGTTATTTAGCTTGCTGTTTTAGCTAGTGACTACTTCAACAACAACAACAAAAACTCTCCTCTACGTCATCAGGGGATGCAGCTATGGTTTGGGAACCACTTGACTTGACACCCATCTTACAGTGTCTAGTGGGAAGTTCAGTCCTGTCCATCATTGGGCAAGGCTAAGATTGAATCGTGTGGTTTTTTTTTAGTAAACACTGTTCCAGGGCATACTGAAGTCTACTTTGTCGTTATAGGATTGTTCTATTGTGGTTCTACTGTTAGTCTGTTGTTGTTCTATTGTTATTGTTCTGCTGTTTCCAAACAAAATACTATCAGTTCTGCTTCCCGCCCGCAGGTTCGATCGCTGAGAGGACGCGCTACGTTGCTTACATCGTCTTCTCCTTCTTCAACACATTTGTCTTCTGCATCCCAGCCCACTGGGTGTGGTCTGAAAACGGCTGGCTCAACAGGATGGGCGTGGTCGACGTGGCAGGGGACGGCCCGGTGCACCTGGTGGGCGGGGCTGTATCACTGGTGGCCGCCATCATGATAAAACCAAGGGCCAAGCGGTTTACGTCAGAGGACGACCATGAGATGGGATCACCAAGTGGGTCGTTGTTGGGACTCTTCGTTTTATGGTCAGTCAATTCAACACTAAAGTTTTGATTTTGATGCTAGGGTCGATGAAATGATCTAGTTTTTATTGGGATTTTAGAGTTGATGAAAAAATCAATTCTTATTGGGATGTTAGGGTTGATGAAATAATTCAGTTTTGATTGGGATGTTAGGGTTGATGAAATAATAAAGTTCTTATTTGGATGTTAGAGTCAATCAAAGGACCAGTACACTATGATAACTGTCATTACTTTGAACAACGCCAGCCAGAAATCTCTAGGAGTCTTCAGTGGCTCTTTGACTTAGATCTGAGGTTAAATTTTACTGCTATGAGAATAGGTACAACTTCTTAGGTTTTGTGAGATCGTAAGGCTATGCCTCTATTCCGTTACATAAGACATTCCCCATTGCTTCTTTGTGCCACGAAATACAAATATATTGAGGTTTTTAAACTAATTAAAGGGGATTAGACTGCAAAAAAATGTTTAAATAGCAATCATGAGACACAAACAAATTGTGTACATGAAAAAGTATACAAAAGTTTTCTGTATCATACAACAAAATACACATTTAAATATTTCGACTGATGCCGTCATGCGTACAACAAATAACTTGAATATAGATCTGTGTCCCCCAAAGGTTTAAACTGAGACCATCCCAAGCTTGTGGCCAGGAGTTCGATCCCCAACAAGAGCCTGGACAAGAGAAAAAAAACAACACCAGCACTCCGTATGGATGAGACGCGTTAACATTGGATGGCCACTCATCTAAGAGAAGTAAACTCTGAAGTCAAACCCGGAGATGGACTCCCGTAGGCAGTATGGGATTGAAACAATGAAAATTCCGAGAACTCCTGCGATGGGGAATGCATAAGGGCACAATGAGACAGGAAACTCTGCTTATCTTCCTAGGGGTAATAAGGGGAGAGACTGCTGACGAAGACTTTCTGCCGACACGTTCGCTGTTTTGTTGCGTTTAATTTTTCAGGTTTAACCATACTCTGTTTTACTCATTTTATCTTATCTTCCAATGCGCACTGGTCTATTTTCGCTGACGAAGGCTTCCTGTCGACACGTTAATTTTTTTTTTTGGGGTTGGGTTCCATTTTCTAGGCTTTCCTAAACTTTCTTTTACTTGATTCCTGGTTTCCCATTGTGGTTGCGTATTTGAAATGTCGGATATTCCATTGTGGTCAGGTTTAACAAGTGACTTTGTTAGTGTGGTCGGGTTATCAATGGGGGAAAATGTTTACGTGGGGCTCAGTGTGTGATTTGGGGTTGTGTCATAGGTCAGTCAACAAGATGCTGTGGAATGCGACGGGTGGGGGCCGGGTGGTGAGTTCGTGAAGTTAATAGAGATATAAGTACTTAATTGTTGTTACAGTGGCCTTGGGCAAGCGGTGTCGAACATGCTGTGTCGGACATGCTGTGTCGGGCAAGCTGTGTCGGGAATGCTGTGTCCGGAATGCTGTGTCGGACATTCTGTATCGAACATGCTGTGTCGGGCATGCTGTGTCGGTGATGTTGTGTTGAGAGCTCTCACATTCATTGTGAGTTTATTTTTGATGAGAGTAACTGGAGTGTTTGTCGTTTTAGAGTAACTGGAGTGTTTGTCGTTTTATAGTAACTGGAGTGTTTGTCGTTTTAGAGTGACTGGACTGTTGGTGGTCTTAGATTGACTGGAGTGTTGGTCGTCTTAGAGTGATTGGAATGTTGGTAGTCAAAGAGTTACTGGAGTGTAGGTCGTCCTAGAGTGACTGGAGCGTTGGTCGTCTCAGAATGACTGGAGTGTAAGTCGTCTTACAGTGACTGGAGTGTCGATCGTCCTAGAGTGACTGGAGTGTTGGTCTCTGAGAGTGACTGGAGTGTTGGTCATCTAAGAGTGACTGGAGTGTTGGTTGTCTTAGAGTGACTGGAGTGTTTGTCGTTTTAGAGTGACTGGACTGTTGGTGGTCTTAGATTGACTGGAGTGTTGGTCGTCTTAGAATGACTTGAGTGTTGGTGTCTTAGAGTGACTAGAGTGTTTGTCGTTTTAGAGTGACTGGACTGTTGGTGGTCTTAGATTGACTGGAGTGTTGGTCATCTTAGAGAGACTGGACTGTTGGTCTTCTTACAGTGACTGGAGTGTTGGTCATCTTAGAGTGACTGGAGCGTTGGTAGTCTAAGAGTTACTGGAATGTTGGTCGTCTGAGAGTGACTGTAGTGTTCGTCGTCTTAGAATGACGTGAGTTTTAGTCGTCTTAGACTTACTGGAGTGTTGGTCGTGTCAGAGTGACTGAAGTGTTGGTCGTCTTATAGTGACTGGAGTGTTGGTCGTCTGAGGGTGACTGGAGTGTTGGTCATCTAAGAGTGACTGGATTGTTGGTCGTCTGAGAGTGACTGTAGTGTTCGTCGTCTTAGAATGACGTGAGTTTTAGTCGTCTTAGACTTACTGGAGTGTTGGTCGTCTGAGGGTGACTGGAGTGTTGGTCATGTCAGAGTGACTGAAGTGTTGGTCGTCTTAGAGTGACTAGAGTTTTGGTCGTCTGAGAGTGACTGGAGTGTTGCTTGTCTTAGAGTGACTGGAGTGTTAGTCGTCTAAGAGTTTAACAGCCATCAGGTTATTGGCTTATCCTTGGAGCTTTCTGTACTATTGACGTCATAGAACGTAATTTGTGATTAAAGAAGAAGATAATGGAAGAGTGCATCAAGTTTTGTGACAATGAAGAAACTGCGAGTTGAAGGGGGAAACAATCGAAAACGAATATTGTCTTTTCCACCTGTTGGGCTCCTTGATCTCTTCTATGTTGTCTATTGCGTTCTTCACTTTTTCGAGTTCTTGCTTTTCTTTCATGTGTCTGTTTTCTATCTATTGAATGAGAAATTCTTACTTAAGACAATCAAATCCTCCTTTTTTTATATAATCTCGCGGATCAACTGTGCTATTCTTCTCTTTTCTATCTATCTTATCTAAATATTTTACAATATATCTGGACTGATAGTACACTTCTAGAACAAGGTTTAGTAAGCTCACCTAATTATTATCTATAGCAAAATGAAATATATATATATTACAGAATTAGATATAAATGTAGCATAGTACATATTAGGTTCTTGCCTAAACATGAACATACAAAATAATTAGCGACCGCCAGGGCAAGACGGATTTTTCAATATATGCGTCGTGTCTAGCACAAACACACTGAGGTGGGTGAATTTGGAACACAAGCTTATCCTGACTTATGGTACATTGACGCGACATGGTATGAACGTCATGTCTCTTTTCACAGCTTGAACCTAGCCCCACCTCTCCACGTCCCGACCTATCGCAGTGGACTTACCGCTCTTCTTTTCTTTCCATCTTCCCTGTTTAATCTCTCACTCACTTACGTTCTGTCATAATGCATTTGCTGCCCACGGGTACTACTGCAAGGTAAGTGCTATTTTTAAATTTTATTCTGTTTTTTTCTCTTGGTTTGTTCGTGGACGAAGGCTTCCTGTCGACACGTTCGTTGTTTTGTTGCGTTCCTTTTTTCAGGTTTAATCCTACTTTGTTTTACTCATTTTATATTTTGCTAACCTGATTGCACTCTCCCTTTATTACCCAACATAAAAAATAAGTAGTTCAACTTAAGTCTTGTTCTTGTGGACTTCTTCCTTCTATCACCTTATCTATAGGTCGACATCATTCCCGGTTTCCGGTTGACAAGTCTGTTGTGGCTTGTCGATTAGGAAGCGTCGGCCACCGACCCCCTCGGCGTGTGCCGGGAAACAGAACTACTGGGCACACCTCGCGTTGGCAGACAAAGGGTGTGTTCGGTACAGCTCCCACAAGGTTGCCAGTTGTGATATTTCACAGCCGAAAATATAGGCAGAGCCAGGGTAGGGATCATGATTACAAGTTGCCAGTGACGGGTATGAGGCCAGAGGCGAGGGTGGTAACCTCTGGCCGAGGATTCAAATAATGCAGCCCTGAGAAAGCTGTCCCTAGACAACCGTTTCGTCCCAGCTACAGCGCAAACTAGTTGCGTTGTGGAAACACACTGTGTAATCCCTCTTATAGGGCGTCCGACGCTTTCCCGGGATGGGTGGGGGAAGATATTAGGACGTAAATTTTCCATCCCAACTCCTAAGAAAGTCGATCGTGTGCACTATTTAAACGCATAGTGTCCGACCGACCGGATGCCTACTGGTTGGGCGGTCCCCAGGCGGAGTCCTGGTCGAGCGCCCAAGCGCCCAGGTGGGGGACTTGGGTGAGGACCCCGGGTGGGGGCCGTCCTGACGAGGGGGCATCTCCAACGTGCCGCTCCGCGGCCCGATACGTCGGGCCGGGGAGGGGTAATTTGGGGGGAGGCATAAAGAGTGTAAACTCACCCCGCTGACGCCATTTGTTGATGTAATATAGGTCGACATCAACAATTGATGGGACACAGGTGGTCTCAAATACTGGTCCACACGGCAAACTTACACAGCTGGTCTCAAACACTTAGCCACTGGTCCACAAGGCAAACGGACACAGGTGGTCTCAAAAACTCAGCCACTGGTCCACAAAGCAAAAGAACACGGATGGCCTCAACCGTGGCACGCGCAAACGGGTCACTTCATACACTACAACTGTATATCAGACGGTCTTTGAAGAAAATGTCACAAAGTCAATGGTTTCACGAGTCTGGTGAAACTCAAAACACTGGACGAAATGTCACTGCTCTTCCTTCCTGTAAGCTAATCCACCTGCAAACGCTGATTGAAATTTCAATGTGTGGTTTGTACGGGCCCCGGAATAAGCTCTAAATTTAACGATCACCATCCTTTCACCCTACGATCACTCTCCAAACACCCTCCAAACACCCTCCAGACTACCTCCAAACTCCCTCAAAACACCTTCAAAACACCGTCCTACCACCCTCCAAACACCTTCTAGACACCCTCCGAACACCCTCCGAACACCCTCCAAACACCCTCCAAACACTCTCTCCAAACACTCTCCAAACACCCTCCAAACACTCTCCAAACACCCTCCAAACAACCTCCAAACACTCTCCAAACAACCTCCAAACACTCTCCAAACAACCTCCAAACACTCTCCAAACACCCTCCAAACACCCTCCAAACACCCTCCAAACACCCTCCGAACACGGTCCTATCAGCCTCAAAACACCGCCCAAACACCCTCCGAACACCGTCCTATCACCCTCAAAACACCGCCCAAACACTCTCCGAACACGGTCCTATCACCCTTCCAACACCGTCCCATCACCCACCTATCAACCCCCTATCACCCGTTCATCAACCTCCGTATTCTAACAGGCACCGTTCAACGGGACAAAGGGTGTTTATATCGTGCACAGGGTTTCTTGAACTCGATCTCCATGGCGACTCATGCGGCTATAAATACTTTCGTTGTTTCCTGATAGAAATGTCACACTTTTATTTTAAAGTTTGCTTCGATCATAAAAAAAACGTTTGTTGACAGTATTGAGGCGGATCAAATATTTGATGAAATGTCTGTAGCTCTTTATTCTAATGGTCGTAGTGTATATGGTTTTCTCGAAGAAAGCTTTAAGAGAGAGATTTTAGATTATGCATCTTCAGTCTGGGACCCATTTACCCAGAAGAGCATTGACAGGTTGGAGGCGGTCCAGCGACGAGCAGCACGTTTTGTCCTAAACCGCTACAGGAATACCTCTAGTGTTGGCAGCATGCTAGAAACACTAGGCTGGTCACCATTGGAGAAACGACGACGACAATCCAGGCTCTCCATGATGTACAAGATAAATAATGGGCTGGTCCACTGTTCCAGTATTAAACAGAAACTCGTCCCTCTGGACTGATAGTACACTTCTAGAACCAGGTTTAGCGACGAGGCCATGACAGGCAATTCAGGCTCATACCAGCAAGAAGCCAGTATAGGAGCTGCTCATTCCTGCCCAAGACAATCAGGGACTGGAACCATCTTTCAAAAGGAACAGTTGAGGCGACAACACTACACACATTTGTGTCTATTGCCTCAAGCCTTCAAACCCCTAGTGCATAATTAGTAAGTGGTCAACTGTTATAATTGTTGTTTGCTATTCACACGCGAATATGACCAAGGCATACTTCTGCTGTATTTGGTTTAAAGTGATTGAGAGCTGTTCAATTCTTCATCCATGCTATGTTTGACGCGTTACGTACCGCTATAATGTACAGAACTTAATCTCTTTTTGTTTACTCTATGGCTCTTGTCAAACAGTACATAAAGAATGACGATACAATTAATTAAATACAGTAATAAAGAAAACATACTCAAACTAGAGCTAATAACAAATAATAATTTATTAAGTTTAGTTAGAAATTACAAAAGCAAAAACGAATAAAACATAAGCTATTTACTTACAGCACAGCAATGAACTTGTACCGGTACAGTTTTCAAAGGTACATTCACACACACACAGTAAATATTATAATAGACAAAAATCTGTCTCTTGTCATAACAGCAAATCTCTCTCTGGCTCATCATGTCGACAGGCGTATCTATAATCTTTTTAGAGACTTTTCCTGAAAAGGTTTTGGCATTGTATCCGCACGTCGAGCCATCTCGTATGTTCTAAAGATTTCTACTCCTACAGACTATAGACCCTGTTTACTTGTATTCAAGGTCAAGGGAGACAATTTATAATTAAGCCAAACCCCGTCGCGTTGCCAAACCTGGGGTCAGACAAAGTTCATGCTCAAATTTGACAATGTCAACAAGGACGTCTATCGTAACGGACGCATTGCCGGACTTGGTCAAGACAACCGGAAATAGACCAGGAGGGTCATCAGGCGTGTGCCGCCGTTCTCTTTATGCGTTCTGCTACGCAGAGGATGTCGAAGTTTTCGTTTTTTCCATGGTATACCGCCTACGGGACTCCATCTCCGGGTTTGATTTCAGAGTTTTCTTTCTCTTAGATGAGTTGCCGTCCAAGGTTAGCGAGTCCCACCCACCCGGGGGTGCTGGTTTTAGATGAGTTGCCGTCCAAGGTTAGCGAGTCCCACCCACCCGGGGGTGCTGGTTTTAGATGAGTTGCCGTCCAAGGTTAGCGAGTCTCCTCCACCCTGGGTGCTGGTTTTAGATGAGTTGCCGTCCAAGGTTAGCGAGTCCCACCCACCCGGGGGTGCTGGTGATGTTTTTGCTTGTCTGTGTAATTGCGGGGATTGTAACTCCTGTCCAAAGCTTAGACCACTCGGCCACCCAGCCAGCATCCATTGTAATAAATAAACAGTATTTAAATATTCATCATCTCCAGGTGGGGTTGGCTCGCCTTTAACTGTGGCAGCACCTACGGCATTTCTGGAGGCAAATGGAAACTAGCTTCAAGGTCAGGGACATTTGCATATATGATACATTATTCCATTTAGTAACTTTGTTGAATCTATTTATACATTTCCTTAGTTAATTTGCATTCGTCATGTTGTAGGTCCCCACCGCCTAGTAGAGAAGACGCGTGAGATTCAAAACAACATTCCACAGTTTTGAGATTTAATAACTTTAGGAAACGTATCTAAATGTTTCTTTCTTGTTATAATAATTTTTTAGTTCTTCAAAGAAACTCTCACAGTTTTTCCATATGTCCTACTTCATTATGCTATGCACAAGTTTTTTTTCTATATGTGATAATAGCCTCATGACATGTCATGTTCTATGAGGTCTGGCAAAGTACTACTGAAGAAACTGTTGAAATGGTTTGTTCGCTGGAATGAACTCAATGTTCATGGCATTGTCTATCAGCTACACTAGAAACTTATTTGAAAGTCATTCATTGCTCACGGTCTGAATTGTGTTTTTTATCTCAGGGCCGCGGCTACCACACTGATGGCAGGTATTTCAGGGGGCATAATTGGAACTTTGGGCAGGTAATCATGTGTGGTTTAGGTCTGTTTTCAATGTTTCTTTTTTATTGAGCAAATGTCAAGAAATTATAAATAGAATTATATGAAAACTTATGGAATTATAACAGAGTTAGAGAAATATAACAATATTAGCTATTGTAAACTGCTAGGCTGTTGAAAATATATTTTAAAAATAAATAGCAAGTTGAACTCTGCAATCCAATTCGAACTATTCAAAATCTAGTTAAACACTTCAATCCAAGTTGAACTATTCAATCCAAATTTAATTATTTAATCCAAATTGAAATATTCAATCCGAGCTCAGCTCTTCAATCCGAGTTCAGCTGTTCAATCCGAGTTCAGCTGTTCAATCCGAGCTCAGCTGTTCAATCCGAGCTCAGCTGTTCAATCCGAGCTCAGCTGTTCAATCCGAGCTCAGCTGTTCAATCCGAGCTCAGCTGTTCAATCCGAGCTCAGCTGTTCAATCCGAGCTCAGCTGTTCAATCCGAGCTCAGCTGTTCAATCCAAATTGCTCAAATACGGAATATGTTTTTAATCCGCTTAACTCTCTCAGGTTTTTGAAATGTCACCGATTGGTTGAAACGATATGACGTCAAACTGTCTCATTAAGATAATACTCATCGATTGGTTGAAACGATATGACGTCAAACTGTCTCATTAAGATAATACTCACCGATTGGTTGAAACGATATGACGTCAAACTGTCTCATTAAGATAATACTCACCGATTGGTTGAAACGATATGACGTCAAACTGTCTCATTAAGATAATACTCACCGATTGGTTGAAACGATATGACGTCAAACTGTCTCATTAAGATAATACTCACCGATTGGTTGAAACGATATGACGTCAAACTGTCTCATTAAGATAATACTCACCGATTGGTTGAAACGATATGACGTCAAACTGTCTCATTAAGATAATACTCACCGATTGGTTGAAACGATATGACGTCAAACTGTCTCATTAAGATAATACTCACCGATTGGTTGAAACGATATGACGTCAAACTGTCTCATTAAGATAATACTCACCGATTGGTTGAAACGATATGACGTCAAACTGTCTCATTAAGATAATACTCACCGATTGGTTGAAACGATATGACGTCAAACTGTCTCATTAAGATAATACTCACCGATTGGTTGAAACGATATGACGTCAAACTGTCTCATTAAGATAATACTCACCGATTGGTTGAAACGATATGACGTCAAACTGTCTCATTAAGATAATACTCACCGATTGGTTGAAACGATATGACGTCAAACTGTCTCATTAAGATAATACTCACCGATTGGTTGAAACGATATGACGTCAAACTGTCTCATTAAGATAATACTCACCGATTGGTTGAAAAGATATGACGTCAAACTGTCTCATTAAGATAATACTCATCGATTGGTTGACAAGTTATGACGTCAAACTGTCTCATTAAGATAATACTCATCGATTGGTTGACAAGTTATGACGTCAAACTGTCTCATTAAGATAATACTCATCGATTGGTTGAAAAGTTATGATGTTATATTGTATCATTAACATATGCTTGCATTTATTCCTGTTTCAGTTTTCTTATTAACAAAAAGAAATTTCTGATTCCTTGGATCATCAATGGTACATTGGGTGGTCTTGTCTCCATCACAGGTAAATACCACATTGAATCTAAGCTTAATCACAGGTAAATGTAACATTCATTGTTTATAAGATTAACTACAGGGAAATGAGTTATTGATTGGTTCTAAGATTAACGACAGGGAAATGGCATAGTTGTCATGTTTTTTTAATATGTCAAGGTATATGACAGGTTTGTTGGTTATAAATCTTGAGTCTATTATAAATGGGTGATTGTAAGTTTCTAGATTTTGATACTGAGTTTGGACTTTACAGCTTTGAGAATCTTTATAAAACATTAGTATTGGTGACGTGGCCTCCGGAGCAACAGATCGCATAGATACCGCCATGTCATCTTAGTGCAACAGTTAAGGTAAAATGGCTACAATTGAAAAACATATAAACGTGTAAGTGTAATGGATGCGATGTGGGTAGGTTGTGGTAAGCAAGATGTAAGAATGCTATGTAATTATGCTTGGTCTGGCATGTAATTGTCCTTCAATCCGTGAAATTCTGCGATTTGTATACACGAAGTAGTGACGTGTGAACTTCTTGGAATAGTTGAACAAAACTCTGCCTGTGAATGACAACTACGACTGTTAGTGACAACTCTGAATGTCAATGACAACTCTTAATGTCAATGACAACTCTGAATGTCAATGACAAGTTTGACTGTGAATAATAACTCTGACAGTGAATGACAACACTGACAGTGAATGACAACGCTGACTGTGAATGACAACACTGACTCTGAATGACAACGCTGACTGTAAATGACAACGCTGACTATGAATGACAACGCTGACTGTGAATGACAACACTGACTTTGAATGACAAGTTTGACTGTGAATGACAACACTGACTGAATGACAACATTGACTTTGAATGACAACACTGACTGTGAATGACAAGTTTGACTGTGAATGACAACACTGACTGTGAATGACAACGCTGACTGTGAATGACAACGCTGACTGTGAATGACAACGCTGACTGTGAATGACAACGCTGACTGTGAATGACAACGCTGACAGTGAATGACAACACTGACTGTGAATGACAATACTGACTGTAAATGACAACACTGACGTTGAATGACATTACTGACTGTTAATGACAACGTTGACTAAATGACATCTCTGGCTGTGAATGACAACGCTGACTGTGCATGACAACACTGACTGTTAATGACAACGTTGACTAAATGACAGCTCTGGCTGTGAATGACAACGCTGACTGTGCATGACAACACTGACTGTTAATGACAACGTTGACTAAATGACAGCTCTGGCTGTGAATGACAACGCTGACTGTGCATGACAACGCTGACTGTGAATGACAACATTAACTGTGAATGACAACACTGACTGTGAATGACAACACTGAATGTGAATGACAGCTTTTTACTGTGAATGTAAGTCTGTAACTTAATTTTTACTTTAGCTGACCAATTTAATGTGACATTTGATCGTGACATTTTACTGTGACATTTTACTGTGACATTTTACTGTGACATTTTACTGTGACATTTTACTGTGACATTTTACTGTGACATTTTACTGTGACATTTTACTGTGACATTTTACTGTGACATTTCATTCGCAAGTAAAGCAGTCAGTCTTCCAAGTGCAATACTGCAAGCATCAAGTAGAAGCTCTTCTTTTAATAATCTATTGATCTATTTATCTATTGATCTATTGATCGTAATTTACCTAACACCATCAAAATAAATGTTCCTTCTGCTCAACAAAATATCAGGTGTACAGTAGAAATCAATGCATGCGCCCTGTAATGAGGACATATCCCAAATGCTAACACCAGAAGTCAACAAATGGAAACTGCAATCTTCTTTTTTTTTCTTTTGTCTGTCCAGTGACGTCATTCTGTTCAAGTTAGCTAACGGTCGGATCCTGTTAAATGCAAAGAGAACCTCCGCGTATAGGAAAACAACTAGACCGTTGTGTTGGGTATTATAAAGATAACATCGACTACAGTGGAACCTCGGATAACGAACTCAATTCGTCCTTTAACGGCAATGTGCGCTGACCGAAATAAGTTCCCATTGAATACAAAGTCACTTCAATCAATCTGTCACAGTCTTAGAATATGGAATTGCTACACTATCTGAACTAGCAGCTTATCCCATGTCTTACAACACTGTGGATTCCACTTCTTCGGAGAAATTCATCCAGCCAACCTCTACTTGATCGGAGGTCTTTAGCTTCGGCAATTGTCCTCTGTTTTTTGGCCATCATATGACTGGAATTTGTCCTCTGTATTTTGACCAACGAATCACTGCCCAACTGCCTGGCGCCCTTTCATATCATTCTGTCTCTCTAAACTTATCTGCAAACTACCGGCAGATGGTGTCATTTATCTAAACTTATCTGCAAACTACCGGCAGATGGTGTCATTTATCTAAACTTATCTGCAAACTACCGGCAGATGGTGTCATTTATCTAAACTTATCTGCAAACTACCGGCAGATGGTGTCATTTATCTAAACTTATCTGCAAACTACCGGCAGATGGTGTCATTTATCTAAACTTAGAACAGTTGTTTTGGTTTTTTTGGGGGGAGGCTGTTGTTTTTTTTTACTGTTTCTATCTCTTTAGACACACGCTTGGTTGACACAGTCACCCCTTTAGACACACGCTTGGTTGACACAGTCACCCCTTTAGACACACGCTTGGTTGACACAGTCACCCCTTTAGACACACGCTTGGTCGACACAGTCACCCCTTTAGACACACGCATGGTTGACACAGTCACCCCTTTAGACACACGCTTGGTCGACACAGTCACCCCTTTAGACACACGCTTGGTTGACACAGTCACCCCTTTAGACACACGCTTGGTTGACACAGTCACCCCTTTAGACACACGCTTGGTTGACACAGTCACCCCTTTAGACACACGCTTGGTTGACACAGTCACCCCTTTAGACACACGCTTGGTTGACACAGTCACCCCTTTAGACACACGCTTGGTTGACACAGTCACCCCTTTAGACACACGCTTGGTTGACACAGTCACCCCTTTAGACACACGCTTGGTTGACACAGTCACCCCTTTAGAACCACGCTTGGTTGACACGGTCACCCCTTTATACACGTCAGTCGAATTTATTGTCTTTTTTTTTGTCTTTGTGGTCTTTGTGGTCATTTTGGTCATTGTGGTCTTTTAGGGCCTTTAGAATAGCATATAACATTATTGTCTTTTTGGTCTTTACAATAGCATACATCATCAATTTCACCACCTTTCATTGCTTGGTGATGTCAGTAATCAGAAGCTCTTTAACATATTATTATATAACTAGGACCCAAGAAGGTCTGTAACATATTATAATATAACTAGGACCCAAGAAGCTCTTTAACATGTTATAATATAACTAGGACCCAAGAAGCTCTTTAACATATTATAATATAACTAGGACCCAAGAAGCTCTTTAACATAATATAATATAACTAGGACCCAAAAAGGTCTTTAACATATTATAATATAACTAGGACCCAAGAAGGTCTTTAACATATTATAATATAACTAGGACCCAAGAAGGTCTTTAACATGTTATAATATAACTAGGACTTAACCAAGTGCAGTTATTGTTTTTTACAATGGGTCGGGGTATTTTGAGAAATACGCGCGGTGGGTCCAAGTGTTACAGAGAAGAGTTAACTTTTCTTTTCTATAATATGCAAACATTTAAACAATTGGCCTACAGGCAGTACTACACCCTAACTGCCGGCCTTTAAACAATAGTCCTACAGACAGTCCTACACCCTACCTGCCAACCGTTAAACAATATTCCTACAGACAGTCCTACACCCTACCTGCTGGCCTTTAAGCAATAGTCCTAGAGACAACCCTACTCGCCTACTACTGGCATTTAAACCAGACCTGCACACCACACGGCCCGCGGGCCCCATGTAGCCCGCCAGCACCCCCTTTTTGGCCCACGAGGTAACGAAAATCTCTTAACTCTTATAATTTTCTTAATAGCTTTCCCCCCTGACCCATATTATTTTACCTCGCACAAGTCCTGTCCTATTTTCTTTTGGCCCGCACAAGTTTTTCATATTGTATTACGGCCCACCTTACATTTTGAGTTGTGCAGGCCTGCTTTAAACGATATTCCTACAGGCAGTCCAACACTATACTCGTGGCTCTTTATTGATTAACATAATAGTCACCTCCGAAAAAATGCAACATTTTTACAGATTTCAACCGTCACGCATGATACTTGCTACTCGAAAGCTTTCCCACCCCCACCCCCACCCCCCTAAATATAATAATTCAGTAACATTTTTTAAATAAAACATGTTGATTAGGGGGGAAAGGATGGTTGTGAAAAGGAAGCAGCTACACCAGAAACAAAATCTATCAAAGCGATCTATTCTTATACTTACACAATTTATTTATAGCAAGAGAACCCAAAATGAGAGCCAAAGTAACATAACATTAGCAACAATACAAAGTACTGAGCCCGTGGGTCTGAGTGTAAACACATGTTATTCAATTGCCGACATAACATGGCTAGCTAAAACGTTGTTTCATTTTCATGGATGCCGCTGTCACATGCATAATGATTAATTCTCTCACTCCTCAACTCAAACTTAACTGTCCTCTCACACAATGAATGAGGTGTCAACGTCCATGAATAAATTGTAAAGTACTTTAGTATATGAATTACTTCAACAAAAATAAGGCTTACTATGAGGATATCCTGCAATAATTATAGGATGCAATAATCACACACTTATTTAATATTCCACATCAGACATTGAATAACAATACTCCAATACGTCAATAATCCATACTAGAGAGTCTGCGCCCTATCAGATACAATGGTACACTACCTCGCTCGACCAGAGCGTGCGGTCTACCCCCGCTCTAGAAAATAGTTCCTCCTCTTTTCTCGTGAAATACGAGGTATTACAACTCTATGCTCAAATTACTACGCCATCCCGACATAATAAAGTGGTGTGTAAAATTACAGCCAACTTGGTATGTTACACATATCTTCGAAACACCAATTATCGTTCATTAATCGATGCGGAAATTGTTCGCCAAACGTTTTCGTTACCCGAGGCTCCACTACAAAACTCTCGGAACCTAGCCTGAAATACTTAATTCTCATGAGATGCCTTTTAAAATTAGTTGATCTCTTGGTACGTTCAAATAGTGCAGAGCTCAGCGGCCTAGTGGCCATCAAATATGCGTTTAAAATGAAAGCAGATTATGAAATGTTTTGTTTGGTTTTTGTTTCATCCTTGCAATAGCCAGGTGCTTCCCTTTTCTTTTATTAAAGGATCTAGCAGTTATTGTATAACTGACCACTTTCCCCATTGAGATACTTCTCTAATGTGTTAATAATCTCTACCATCAGCGAGCTGTGCTGTGACCGGTGTTTGGGAGTCACTGGTCATCGGGTCCATTGGAGCTGTCCTGGTCCTACTGACTGACGTCCTCCTGGTGAAGCTGCACATTGACGACCCTGTCAGTGCCATAGCCGTACACTTTACGGGTGGGGTCTGGGGTCTACTAGCCACTGGATTATTTGTTCATAAGGACACCATCACATTTAACTTTGCTGAGAGGCCAGGAGTGGTGCAGGTAATTAGGGGACTTGACTAACAGCTTGACTAAGAAAGCCTCATTCAAATCTTCACTTGACTACGAAAGCCTCATTCAAATCTTCACTTGACTAAGAAAGCCTCATTCAAATCTTCTCTTGACTAAGAAAGCATCATTCAAATCTTCTCTTGGCTAAGAAAGCCTCATTCAAATCTTCACTTGACTAAGAAAGCCTCATTCAAATCTTCTCTTGACTACGAAAGCCTCTTTCAAATCTTCACTTGACTAAGAAAGCATCATTCAAATCTTCTCTTGACTGAGAACGCCTCATTCATATCTTCTCTTGACTGAGAAAGCCTCATTCATATCTTCTCTTGACTGAGAAAGCCTCATTCATATCTTCTCTTGACCGAGAAAGCCTCACACAAATCTTCTCTTGACTGAGAAAGCCTCATTCAAATCTTCTCTTGACTAAGAAAGCATCATTCAAATCTTCTCTTGACTGAGAACGCCTCATTCAAAACTTCTCTTGACTGAGAACGCCTCACACAAATCTTCTCTTGACTGAGAAAGCCTCACACAAATCTTCATTGCCAATAATGTGTTTGTGCCAGGGAGGAGGCTTCCACATGCTTGGCATACAAGCTCTCGCGGTGGTCTCCATCACGGTCTGGTCAGTTCTCATGGGCGGAGCGATCCTCAAAGCCATTGACGTCACCGTGGGTCTCAGGCTGTCAGCGGAAGACGAGGAGCTTGGAGCCGACATGGCAGAACACAATATTAGGTAAAGATGTTACGCGATATCCGGTTTTGTTGAAGGTCAACTTACTTCACAAACAAAAACATGTTAAAATAATTCTACATCGAATTTTCCAGATTTAATTTGGAGTTTTTTATAATTATTGGACTTTTCAATTTTACAAGAAAACTTATGTGCACGATTAAATACAAAAATTGTATTCTTTTTTTTTAAATTGTACTAGTTTGCAAGTCCACATTAAAAAGCAAGTAATTTTTTTTAAATATTATTTTTCATGTTATCATTTTAAATTTATTTATTTTTTGTCTTCAGATCTTTCAATTCAGCCCATCGGATTCAACATCTGTCAGCACTCAATGCCGTGCTGGAACTGGCCGAACACAACTCGTTAACCACAGCTGACGTCAAGTACACCAACCCTACAGGGACCAGGACCTCGTCTAACGGCTTCATCCAACCAAGGAAGAAGTCGTTCCAACAAGGAGAGGGTTGGCTGTCTAACGGAGCCAACCATTCGGTGAACACTCATCCGGTCGAGCCGAGTCTGATTCTGCGAGTCGATAAAATGACATCATCCGACGATTCTGACCGGAATCAAAGCAACGGAGGTAGCGTGCCAGATTTCTTGAGACGCGACTCTAACGTCTCACCGTCTTACAACAACCAGCAAACAAAGTCAAGTACAATTAAGAGAGTGACAAAGTACATCAACACCGGGACTATTCGGGAAACCCCAATGAAGAATATGGCCCCGAAAGGTTCTCAAGCTGAGGAGAGTGGGACAATGGGAACCTCCAGTGTCTGCATGTTGAGCTACACCAATAAAGAAGATCCAAATGGAACCATAGTCAGTGAACGATTATAAGAGCTCTACTGTTTGGGTGCGCACTTTGTTGAATGGTTGTCTTCAAGGCTTTAGGACAGCTAACCTTTCATGGCGTGTTTTGAAACTGAGATGCTGGTTGAGTTAAACTGGTGTGGGGGGGTAGTCTCAAGTGAGAGTGAGGGGTATTTCAGGTGAAAGCGATGTATCTCAGGTGAGGTACATTTAAAAAAGATATTAAAATATCAGATCTCTGTCCACTAAAGAACAAAGTGTTTTCCCTTTTAACTAGCAAGGACTTTGCCCATCAACCACTCAGGATTGGATCTATAACGAAACTGTATGTTTGTCCTCCTACCTAAACAGTTTTTTGTTCTC
The DNA here is from genome assembly GCA_964033795.1 of Lymnaea stagnalis. Classification (NCBI taxonomy): domain Eukaryota; kingdom Metazoa; phylum Mollusca; class Gastropoda; family Lymnaeidae; genus Lymnaea; species Lymnaea stagnalis. Next base: position 402,928 of record CAXITT010000332.1, read on the forward strand.
TATCTAACCAGTCGGTTTTCCTCTATCTTCTAAACCGCAAGGGTGCCGGGGACTCCAGAACCCCCCCCCCCCAGCCCCCACTTTCTCAAGAATCCATTCATTCGTTCATTAAGACATAACGCCATAAGTAGAATTTCCAGAATTTTAACATTTTCCTCTATCTTCTAAACCGCAAGGGGGCCGGGGACTCCCGAACCCCCCCCCCCCCAGCCCCCACTTTCTCAAGAATCCATTCATTCGTTCATTAAGACATAACGCCATAAGTAGAATTTCCAGAATTTTAACTTTACCTATGACCTCCAACCTGTACATATGAGCTTATGACCCCCAGCCTATAACTATGACATCCAACCTGTACATATGAGCTTATGACCCCCCAGCCTATAACTATGACATCCAACCTACAACCATGATATAAACCTATGACTATGACATCATACCTATAATTTTGACATCCAATCTATAACTATGACATCCAACTTGTTATTATGACATCCAACCTGTAACTATGACATCCAAACTGTAGCTTATGACCTCTAACATGTAGCTTATAACCTCCAACCTGTAGCTTATGACCTCCAATATGTAGCTTATGACCTCCAACCTGTAGCCTGAGGTGTTATCTGTCCAATAAATGGTATAATTATATTTTTTTGACGTGCTGTTTAATATCAAAGACTAGGCTACATTGAACCATTGCTACATTGAACCATTGCTACATTGAACCATTGCTACATTAAACCATTGCTACATTGAACCATTGCGACATTGAACCATTGCTACATTGAACCAATGCTACATTGAACCATTGCTACATTGAACCATTGCTACATTGAACCAATGCTAAATAGAACCATTGCTACATTGAACCATTGCTACATTGAACCATTGCTACATTGAACCAATGCTACATAGAACCATTGCTACATTGAACCATTGCTACATTGAACGATTGCTACATTGAACCATTGCTACATAGAACCATTGCTTCATTGAACCATTGCTACATTGAACCAATGCTACATAGAACCATTGCTACATTGAACCATTGCTACATTGAACCATTGCTACATTGAACCATTGCTACATTGAACCATTGCTACATTGAACCAATGCTACATAGAACCATTGCTACATTGAACCATTGCTACATTGAACCATTGCTACATTGAACCATTGCTACATTGAACCATTGCTACATTGAACCATTGCTACATAGAACCATTGCTACATTGAACCATTGCTACATTGAACCATTGCTACATTGAACCATTGCTACATTGAACCATTGCTACATTGAACCATTGCTACATTGAACCATTGCTACATTGAACCATTGCTACATTGAACCATTGCTACATTGAACCATTGCTACATTGAACCATTGCTACATTGAACCAATGCTACATAGAACCATTGCTACATTGAACCATTGCTACATTGAACCATTGCTACATTGAACCGTTGCTACATTGAACCATTGCTACATAGAACCATTGCTACATAGAACCATTGCTACATTGAACCATTGCTACATTGAACCATTGCTACATTGAACCATTGCTACATTGAACCATTGCTACATTGAACGATTTATACATTGAACCAATGTAACATTGAACCGTTGCTACATTGAACCATTGCTACATAGAACCATTGCTACATAGAACCATTGCTACATTGAACCATTGCTACATTGAACCATTGGTTATTTAAACCTACATTTATTTTGTAGTGCATCTCATTCATGCTGAGATATGAACAACAATGTGTGTAGCATATGTACAACAATGTATGTACCATATGAACAACAAAGTGTGTACCAGATGAACACTGAGTACAATGAGTGTACCAACCTTTTGTAAAAACTATGATTCAAATTACCCATGATTCTAACCATTATCTTTCATTGCACTTGGATTGTTATATAGATACTTATATTGCTTATTATATAGGTACTTATATTGATTATTATATAGGTACTTATCTTGATTATTATATAGGTACTTATATTGATTATTATATATGAACTTATATTGATTACTATATATGTTCTTATGCCCGCCATAACTTACTACACTTTTAGATAACAACACAAATATAAGACAACTAGAATTAAGGACTTACACACTAGTGATCTTGTCAAAAGATTAATGTTAGAATTAGCATCATGGTGATAGCTTTAAAGAATCTTTGTTACAACATTGTTATTAAATTAAGCTGGTCCGGCAAATATGTATGTGTATTTTAAATATCAGTCATTTCAATTTATCAAAGTGGCCTACCCTGTTTTCCCCCATCCCCTTATGTCGATCCTAGGTGTGACAAAAGGGTCCTCACATCTTTTAAACAGTCCCTGAAACAGCAGCGTGACAGAAGGGTCTCCACACCTTGTAAACAGTCCCTGTAACAGCAGCGTGACAGAGGGGTCCTCACATCTTGTAAACAGTCCCTTTAACAGTAATGTGACAGAAGGGTCATCACACCTTGTAAACATTTCCAAAACAGCTGCGGGACAGAGGGATCCTCACACCTTGTAAACAGTCCCCTGTAACATCAATGTAGCTCTCTAAACACTATTTGACACGTAACGTCGTATTCCTGTGTAAGTTTGATTGGAGAATACAACTTTTTATATTCAGCCATCATCAACGTCAATCTGATGACATCATTTAGTTCTCTGTGTAATTGTTGTTATTTTATGATGACATGCCTGTGAGAACATAGGGTAAAATACAAGGCGTCTGATGGGAGCGCTGGTTAAATACAAGGTGTCAGATGGGAACATTGGTTAAATACAAGTTGACAGATGGGAACATTGGTTAAATACAAGTTGACAGATGGGAACATTGGTTAAATACAAGTTGACAGATGGGAACATTGGTTAAATACAAGTTGACAGATGGGAACATTGGTTAAATACAAGGTGTCAGATGGGAACATTGGTTAAATAAAGTTGACAGATGGGAACATTGGTTAAAATACAAGGTGTCAGATGGGAACATTGGTTAAATACAAGGTGTCAGATGGGAACATTGGTTAAATACAAGGTGTCAGATGGGAACATTGGTTAAATACAAGGTGTCAGATGGGAACATTGGATAAAATACAAGCTCATTTCAGTGACATCCGATGAATTTAATGAAAAAGTGAAATCTATTCTAAAGACTTAAACCCTTACTTAAGTCTGTCATTTTATATCAGGGAAATAATTAACATCAAACATCTGGCCAGACATTGCAGTGCAGACAAATCTGGCCAGACATTGCAGTGCAGACAAATCTGGCCAGACATTGCAGTGCAGACAAATCTGGCCAGACATTGCAGTGCAGACAAATCTTGCCAGACATTGCAGTGCAGACAAATCTGGTCAGCCTTTGCAGTGCAGACAAATCTGGCCAGACATTGCAGTGCAGACAAATCTGGCCAGCCATTGCAGTGCAAACAAATCTGGCCAGCCATTGCAGTGCAGACAAATTGGCCAGCCATTGCAGTGCAGACAAATCTGGCCAGCCATTGCAGTGCAGACAAGAGGTTTGCTTGAAGCTCTAACAGTGTAGCTATTTAGAGTTGATTGATTGCACTGTAACTCAGCTAGAGGTGAATTTTACTTTCTAGTTAGTATGAGTTACGTTTCATAAAGTTGATGTTATGTCTTTTTATTGATTGGTCCTGGGATTAGACTACATCGTTAATTCTTGTCATTCATTTGACCTCGATTGGACTTCATTGTCAAATTTGGTCATTTATCTGACCTGTGTTTGGACCACTGTCAAATATGGTCATTTATTTGACCTGTGTTTAGACTTCATTATCAAATGTGGTCATTGATTTGGCCTGTGTTACGACTTTATTGTCATATCTGGTCATTTATTGATCATGATTTTAGTTTCATTTATTAAAGTTAAAATAAAAAGAACTCAAGACTTTTTATTTATGTAGAGATATATTTTATTATTTGACTCCTATGTATTTCCATATTTACAATACTATTTATACACACTTGAATGATTACAGAGTTGAAAGAACATGATGATTAAATGATTCAGATTAATTGGCTCAATACACAGGTCACCACTTCCTTCCACGGTATCGAAGATGGACTGGTGAAATTATGGGAACCAATCACTGTCCTATGTCATCACCGCACATGGTGCACATATGAAGGTGGCATTGTATTATACATGTTCAAGTATTTACACAAGATTATTAAATTAAAGTTCAAGTTTTTCATTCTCACGTTTCATGACAAGAATAACCGAAAACACATTTTGATGCACATCAAACTTCTTGAACACATTATATTAGCATTCAAACTGACCAGTGTGTAGCCTTGGCCCTCAGGTCACCAGTCATAACACACGAACTGAACCTTTACGACTATGTACATTGAGCTGTCACGTACCTATGACGTCAATTCATTTCTATTTATGGCATTTACATATGTTTACATATATTTAAATATATTATATATTTACAAATATTTACAAAACCGTATGTACATTATGTATTTAATTGTGGGATATTATCAAAGAGTCATCAATTAAAATTTCCATCCTTAAAAAAAATTCAAACATTTTCGTTCACTCCAACTCGCATGTGACATGAACCGTGACGTAAAAGGTGCCAACAGTAATTTTTTTTTTTAATTGTTTAAATTTTCAGACGTTAAAAATCTTTTTTTCAAAATGTTCTCTTTAAGGTCTGGAACAAATAAAATTACAAACGTGCATTATAGAGTCCAAAGTTTTAAACAAAAAGATTTTCCAGAATTCATGCTACAGCAATTTTTGCCCGACATTCTTGTGATTACGTTTAAAATATCAAGAGCGACAAATCATGCGACATATCATGCGACATATCATGCGACATATCACACATCACACCACTCTCACTCACATACCAAGGTTCTCACATTGACCGGAATTCGCTCTCTGACATAGCCCAGAGTTGTTTTAACCCCAGTAAAGATTTTACTACTCAACTGTATAACTGTAGTCATCTTCTCTACTGTAGGTTTGAACATACACAACAAACCCGTAGTCTCAGCTCTAGTGAATCTCCGTGTCAAATGAATCAAAAGTCTAGCTCGGGGTATTCTTTATATTCAAGGGGAACTATGCCTGACTAGAGTCTTCGTAAAAATATATAGTTTATTATCTAACTTGGAATCTGTTACCATGCTAAATTAAGATTTTTTGTTACAAATTTTAGAAGTAATAATAAATAGGTCGTTACAGGTGGATCAAATCAATAGGTTGATACAGGTGGACCAAATCAATAGGTCGTTACAGGTGGACGAAATCAATAGGTTGCTACAGGTGAACCAAATTAATAAGTATAATAGGTGGACCAAATTAATAAATTGTAATAGGTGGACCAAATCAATAAGGTGTTCAAGGTGAACCAAATCAATAAGGTGTTCAAGGTGGACCAAATCAATAGTTTTTTACAGATGGACCAAATCAATAGGCTGCTACAGGTGGATCAAATCAATAGTTTGTTACAGGAGGACCAAATCAATAGGCTGTTACAAGTGGACCAAATCAATAAGTTGTTATAGGTGGACCAAATTAATAGGTTGTTACAGGTGGACCAAATTAATTGTTTGTTACAGGGGGGGGGGACCAAATCAATAGGTTGTTACAGGTGGATCAAATCAATAGGTTGTTGCAGGTGGACCAAATCAATAAGTTGTTACAGGTGGGTTATCTATCAACTGTTAGATATTCATAGAACGATGAAAGAAGATTGTGAAATTCTTGGATAAATCTGACAGACACTTTGGCCATGTCTGTCTAGTGGAATCACGTTGACCTAAATCACTGCGCCAGATCGATATTGATGAAATTCCAAGAAATCATAGCGTTTGGTTCTTGGAAGAATTGAGTCAAACTATGGCCCACCTGGACTTCCGTGATGTAGCTTAATGTTTCTGGTCGCTTGAGTTAACACTGCTAACATTTGCAGTCTTGTTTCATGTCTTATACTTGATAAGTCCCGTCACTGTGGAAAGAAACAAACATGCACGTATAGTTTAGAGGTTGGAAAGAATGTCTTTAATTATGGTCACATCATTCAAGGGTCCCCCTCTCCGCCCCCCCCCCCACAATTCACAATGGTTCCGTCCCATGCATTTCGTCACGTGATTCAACAACGCAATCTGATTATATTTCGGTTTCAATTAATAATAAAGTCGAGTAATAACTTTCAGCACCTGGGACTTAATGAGCTGGTTGGTATGTCGGGCTCTCACAATGAGGTGCGAAAGGAGGCGCCACAATGTGCTGAAATACTCTAATATTGGGGGCGCCACACTGTGCTGACATGCTCTAATATTGGGGGCGCCACAATTTGCTGAGATACTCTAATATTGGGGGCGCCACAATTTGCTGAGATACTCTAATATTGGGGGGGCCACAATGTGCTGACATACTCTAATATTGGGGGCGCCACAATGTGCTGACATGCTCTAATATTGGGGGGGCCACAAAGGAGGCGCCACAATGTGCTGAAATACTCTAATATTGGGGGCGCCACACTGTGCTGACATGCTCTAAGATTGGGGGCGCCACAATTTGCTGAGATACTCTAATATTGGGGGCGCCACAATTTGCTGAGATACTCTAATATTGGGGGTGCCACAATGTGCTGACATACTCTAATGTTGGGGGCGCCACAATGTGCTGACATGCTCTAATATTGGGGGTGCCACAATGTCCTGACATGCTCTAATATTGGGGGCACCACAATGTGCTGATATGCTATAATATTGGGGGGGCCACAATATGCTGACATAATCTAATATGGGGGGCGCCACAATGTGCTGACATGTTCTAATATTGGGGTGCCACAATGTGCTGACATTCTCTTATATTGAGGGCGCCACAATGTGCTGGCAGACTTTAAAATTGGGGCGGGGTGGCAACAATTGTATGAGAACTCACCATCCCCACCACTTGTAGCCACATGGGGGGCAGATGTTCTGAGGGTAGTCGCAGTCCCCCGTGGCCGGGTTGAAGAAGAAGCCGCCGTCGCTGGCCGTACAGCGCCTCAGGCTGATGAACTCCCCGTGGTAGCACTCGTAGAAGAAGCTGCAGCCCCGGGTCAGGGCCGGGTACCGTCCGTCGGTCTTACCCCGGCACGTGTCAGAGAACCCACAGGGGGGTGGGGCGTTCTCGGGCAGGTCACAGCGACCTACGAGGAACAGAATCATCATAATGAAGTAAAGTTACATAATCTGTCAATTACATCGTAATCATTTCAGTAACATAATCTGTTAATTACATCTTAATCCTTTCAGTTACATAATGTTATTTACATCTTAATCATTTGAGTGGTAATGAAATAGGGTTAATTTCACTATAACCGTCCATTATCCTTCTATTATTTTAACTTGTATATTTATTTATTTTTTAAATTTTGTTTAAATTTTAAAATGTTAAAAGTCGTTTTCAAAATATTCTTTTTAAGGACTGGAACAAATACATTAAAAACTTGAATCACAGAGATCAAAGTTTTAAGCAAAACGAAAGCTCAGTAAAAAAATGTACATTGCCATTAAATTTATAATCTAACCAATTCTTTCAAGTTATAAACTTTTTCATTTAAAAAAAAAAAAAAAGTACAATTTAAAGCTAAATATGAAAGGAAAAAAAGCATGAATGTACAACTCTATTAATATTTCAAAAAACTTGAATAACAGAGATCAAAGTTTTAAGCAAAACGAAAGCTCAGTAAAAAAATGTACATTGCCATTAAATTTATAATCTAACCAATTCTTTCAAGTTATAAACTTTTTCATTTAAAAAAAAAAAAAAGTACAATTTAAAGCTAAATATGAAAGGAAAAAAAGCATGAATGTACAACTCTATTAATATTTCAATGAGCGGTTTGGGTCATAGACGCGTTGTTTCAAGCTGCAGACATTACAAGACAGAAGGCTGTCGTCGTGCTTTGCTCACCTGTGATGGCGCTGAAGACTGTCCCCCGAGCACACGTTCCGTTGGTCAGCATGACCCCTTTCTGGCATTCAATGAAGTTACTGCATCCTGTGGCCTGGTCTGGATACACACCAGTGGGCAGCGTCTCGCACGGACTGGGCTGTGAGGGTGAAGGTTACAGGGTAAAGTTAATATGTTGTCCTTCAACGTTTGAGAATATAGTTGTATGTATTTTGATATTTTTATGCTCATCTTTGATGTGTGGCCTTACAAACTTTACAAGACTATTTAAAAAAATAATCAATCAGGTGACAGCAAAGATGACAAACTGATGGTGTCATTCTAATGAACCAGACGTTATCAAATAATTCAAAGAAAGGTCACCGGAAATCCGGTTTCTATTTAATATCCTTTACTCTCAAACCCAGGCTTATGGTTTGCCCTAGACCACATTATCATGTCGTGAAAACATTGTTTAAAATAGGACATATTATTATACACAAACTACTATTCACAAATTACTATACTCAAACTACTACACACAGATTAGGAGGAAATTTAACCAAACACGTCTACAAAGAAGTCTTCGGTCTCCAAATAATCTTGATCAAAGCCAAACCTAGCAATAAAATCGGCTGGACCATTCTTGGTATTGGACCAGGATGTTGACATAGTCTGCATGGTAATTTTGACAAACACATGGGTGTTGATATTTTCTTTTGCATAGTTTAAAAGTGAACTTTGACCTATACACCTGAAAAAAGGGAAGTTATCAAAACAAAGAAGTTTTTCGGGTTCCATACCTGGAGTCCACATGGTCTCACAGTTAGTTCAGCCGACAGGACGCATTTCTGGGTCAGGGGGTCAAAGATGCCCAGGTCACATGTGTTGTACTGTTGGAAGGCGCCTTGCTTACATTCAAAGTAATGAGTGCAGCGTCCGTAGGGGTCAGCGTAATGGCCATCCAACTTACCGCCACAAAGAGGAGCTTGACCTTCTCCACAAGGCCGGGAGGCAAGGCTGAAGGAATAAGTGGGAGATTAGAGGCTGTGACATTAGCGAATGTGAGATTAGAGGCTGTGACATGAAGGGCTGTGACATTAGATGCTGTGACATTAGAGACTTTGGCATTAGATAATAATAATAATAAAGTTCATTTCAAAAACACGCTTCATCCCCAAAGGCTCGAAGCGCGGTACAAAGTCAAAAAAAAAAAAAATCTATAGTTTACCACATTTAAAACAAACACAACACGACAAAAACTAAGTACAAGCATACAATGGCAAAGTCTTTCTAGCCATTTCAACCATAAGCAACACAGCCATTATGCTGTGGCGTTAGAGGGTGCGACTTTGCTATGTTTAGTTCAACCAACTTAAACGACCTGACAAGACCTCCCTACCTGAACGGCTGGCAGGACGGTACAGCTGGGTCAAATACACTGCCAGGTGGGCACTCGTCATAACCGCGAAACGTCCCTAAAGCACAGCGGAAGAAGATGGCACAGCGACCTTGCTCGTCTGGGTAGTAGCCGTCAGGTCGGCTGCTGCAGTCCGGCAGGAAACCACCGTGGACTTTTGGAACCTGGTGGAACAAAAATGTGTTTGAATTGCGAGGCTTGTGGAACAAATGAAGCATCATAATTTCTTTTCTTTTTTAAATCGAAGTTATTGCTCATCAATCAGTCGCAACTTTAGTGGTTTAATGTCCCGAAAGACTTTGCTCAATAAGATGTTGACAACTTCAAGAAAGATAACTGGTATTTATTATTCCTCATACAATGACTTCCCCTAAAGTGATCAAAAGGGGGAGAACAAAACAATAAAATAGTGCCAAGTATACCGCCCTGCCTACTTTTCCTCCCTGCCAACTGTACCTCCCTGCCAACTGTACCTCTCTGCCAACTGTACCTCCCTGCCAACAATACCTCCCTACCGAGTGTACCTCCCAGAGATTCCTCAACGAAAGAAGCGGACAGAAGCAGAAATATCAGCAGACGTTTGGGTCATACCTCGAACAGAGAGACGCAGTCCAGCGCTTCAGGTGAAAATATGGGGGTTGGTGGGATACATTCATCAAGGGCGATGTTTCTCTGGAGGTAACAGGTCACAAACAGGGGCGTCCACTTGTCTTGATGGACGGGGTACACGCCATTCTCTCGGCCTCGGCACTTGCCGAACCGCTTCTCACAGGGCAAGCACCTCTGACCTTGACATTGTTGACGGGCAGAGTATTCACCTGTGGAAATGGAAACCGTGAAGATGTGTGAAACAAAGGTGAAAATTATTTTTGAAAGGTCGCTGTGTCTCGGTCTGTGGACCGCTGGTCTAATGACAGGTGACCGTTGGTCTCATTACACGTGACTTTCAGTTAGATTTATTGCAATATTTATTTACTCCACATCTATTAACAGATCCCTTCTGTGCAAGGTTTATTAGGTTTAGAAGATGCGATAGGTTTATTAGGTTTAGAAGATGCGATAGGTTTATTAGGTTCAGAAGATGTGATAGGTTTATTATGTTCAGGAGATGTGATAGGTTTATTAGGTTCAGAAGATGAGATAGGTTTATTAGGTTTAGAAGATGAGATAGGTTTATTAGGTTCAGAAGGTGCGATAGGTTTATTAGGTCCAGAAGATGCGATAGGTTTATTAGGTTCAGAAGGTGCGATAGGTTTATTAGGTTCAGAAGATGCGATAGGTTTATTAGGTTCAGAAGATGTGATAGGTTTATTAGGTTTAGAAGATGTGATAGGTTTATGAGGTTCAGAAGATGCGATAGGTTTATTAGGTTTATAAGATGTGTTAAGAGCAGTGCCGTCACGTTAGTGTGGGCGCCCCGCCTCACTGCCACTTTTCGGTTTCAGGCCCGCTTCTTTCAAAGTGGGGCCTTTTTTTCGTTCGCTTTCATAATTACTTAAAATTGAAAAGAAATATAAAAAGTTAAACATTTCAGCGTATTTAATTATTCACTCAAATAGCAACGCTGCGCTCTTTGCAGCTAGCGAAAGCCTCAATCATTTTAGCGCAATCAAGCAATCATCGAGCCTCAATCATTTTAGCGCAATCAATACTTGGGACCATCAGGTCTCCCTTATGGCAGCGTCTTAGAACAGACCTGGTTTTATTTTGTGTGGGGGAAGTGGGTCATCTTTGACATGGATAGTTACACGTTTGACAGTGTCAATCCGTTATCCATCGGCTATACTTTCTGGATAAGATGCACTATCAGGGGGGGGGGGGGGGGGCACGGCTTAGGCCCCCTAGGGACATACAGCCAGAAACATGTAGAGTTTGAACAGAGCAACCACCAAGTGAGTCCTTGCTGAATTTGCAACAGCAGTAAATTATTTAACAAAGAAATAAAATAAAACATTTTTCCCCTGATCATAAAAATAGTCCCCTTAACTATCCGAGGCCCCCACAACCATAGGGGTTAGATGCCCCATGTGACGGCTCTGCTAATGAGAGTACACATGATATACAATAATGAGAGAGCCAACAAAGAGAATATTATGATATTCACGTATAAATACTTTTTAAATATATTTTTTCTTCTGGTTCGTCCTACTTCCTCTTCAAAAACCACCCCCCCCCCCAAAAAAAAAAAAAAAAAAAAAAAAAACATATCCACATTTCTTTTTTATTTTGTGTGCACTTGTAACCATCACCACCTATTTTCTTAAAATACCCGGACCCTGTGTAAAAAAAAAAAGACTCCAACGGGTTGAGAAGCCCTAGTAGTAGTAAGATTAATTTCCTTATGAGTCGAGCAGAAAGCTACTTTAAACCTCCCCCATGTCTCGTCACGTGACTGTCTGACATGCCCATCCTGTATTGACCCACGCGACCGTCGACAGGAGAAGTTGACCAATTAGTGACACACTCACGTGTTTAGCTAGTGTCAACAAACTAGACCGGCCAAATGTCATAGGACGTCACTGAGGTACACTATGTAGTGATAGGATTCACCTTGTCGAAGCTAGCATTTTTTAAATTTTTTTAAAACAATTTTTATTTAATCAAGGAGTCCAAACACATGACACTATGGGACACAGTTGATCCATTTACAAAGATCCAGGGAAATAAAGTCCAGGGAACCAAGAACTAAGGAACTCAGAACTATATATAGGGTCGCAAGATCTAGGGAAATAGTATGTAGGGTACTAGAGAGCTAATATCTAGAGAACTATCATCTAGGGAACTTTTTTTGCTTCGATGTTTAGCTATTTACCAACAGAATCTGATATATCTGTGTTAAACACTAAATAAACCGAATACTAAATAATAAACCTAATATCAAATAACCTAAACACTAGATAAACGTAACGCTGAAGAGTTTTCCCTGTTCTACTCACATTGGTCGACCGGCTCAAAGCGGTTCTTACACTCCACGTTGATAAACTCTCGACACACGTTCGTGACGTCATCAAACAGCTGGGGAAACCGGCACTCCCAGACGAAGACGCCCTCGCGGCGCACCCTGAACGGCTGCAGAAGGTAAAAGCCCTCGCGTGTGTCCTCGCTCGGGTCGTCGCCCTGCTCCTCGTTGCTTCTCGCCTGGGTGTCGTCAAGGTTGGCGAGGCTGCAGTTGATGTACCAGTGGCAGTTTTCTGGGTGGGGGAGCAGCGCCCCTGGCTGGCGTATGCATGGGTGATCTGGAATGAGTTTAAGTCTTGTTATGAGAGTTTCAGAGGAGAAGGGCCGTACGAAGGTGGGATCACAGGGGGCACAAGCCCCGATCGTCATTTTCACAGGATTCTAAATGAGTCCTTTTTTTTCATGCAATCTATGACTTTAGTATATCATTATGGGGGCAATCTATGAATTTAGCATATCATTATGGGGGCAATCTATGACTTTAGTATATCATTATGGGGGCAATCTATGACTTTAGCATATCATTATGGGGGCAAGATGGAGCTTTTGTTTGCAGATTTGGCTACCTGTGTACTGGGGGATAACCAATTTATTGGAGGCCTTTTAGTGTACCTGGTGACACCTATTTTCCGGGGGGCCACCAATGTACCGCGGGCACTGAATGTATCTGAGGACAGCCAATTTATTGAAGGCTTTCTAGTGTAACTGGTGACACCTATGTCACAGGGTGACAGCTATGCAACTGTGCCCTAATGTCAAGCTACTTGTACAGGAGGGTCTGGACAAAATGCCGTGTAATAATGAAACAATGAACTGACAAGAAAAATGTCTTGTTCATTTCAGAACAGTCAACTGCTAAAAATGCTTTCTGTGAAAAATGTGTCAATGTAGACAGAATTTATATCAAGGCGTTCTTGACAATTTCTACAGATTTTATGAGCTAATGTTGTTTGTACTGAGTCGAAGATGATATCCTGTACAGTGTACAGCGTACCGGGTAAAGACTTGGCTTTTGTTAGTATGTGCTTGTATTTTAGGATGAATTAACGTCTAAGGAAAAATACCAATTTTTTTTAGGTTTTCTTCCTTTTAACTCGTCTTTGTACTGCTTCATTAAATAAATATTACAGAGAAGCACGTTCATAATACAATTCTCTAAACAACAAACTCTTGAACAAGGCCATTTCTCTTGTTCATATCTAGTTCAATTTCAAAGTTTCTTCTGGAAATTAGCAACTTATAGAAAAGTCTTAAATATTATAATTTTTATTAAAAATTTAATTTTGTTCGCCCTCCATGAAATCAGTAATTTTAAACAATTAAATTCATTTTATCAACTTCCTTACATCTTAGAGGGTTGAAAATTGATATATATCTCAGATATATTTTAATCTGTCAAGATCTTGGCTCATGGATACACCTATGTCAAAATACACGTGCAAAGTCTGAAGTGAAAAAAGTGCGGGGGTGGGGGGGGGGGGAACACATGATCTCCGGCCGAACCAGGGTCGGCATTTTGCGGCTCTACATTAGTCGTTTAAATGTTTTGAAATGAGGCGATGTTAAATCTCTTCTGTTAAGTTCATAACAAGGCCACGGTCGCTATTGCAATATCGATTCAAAACGGAGAGTCCATGAGATGTATTTCGTTTTTTTTATTTAATGCATCGGTTTCTAGACCATTCAGACTACACTCACGGAACACGTTTCATCTGTATCAAATTTAATGTCTTCGTGGTTTTGGGATTTTCTTCTTCGGGAATGTATTCATTAAAACACGTAAAGATCCTAGCAGTCTCATCCGAACATTGAAATCATCGTAAATCTTATATAATCTCAGGAGATCAAATATTAAAGATGAGTTCACTCACCTGTATCAATATCCAACAGCCTCAGTTTGGACTCTAGGGTATGAGGGACAGCTGTGGTCTCTTGTCTGGGTTGTGGTCTACTGGTACGTCTGAGATCCTGTGACGTCACTGGAGGCGCTGTGCTTGCCCGTGACGTTACCGTGGGTGCCGTGGTGACCCGCTGAGTAAGATTGAGTCGGGGTTGTTCTGTGTACCACCTCATTTGCTGGCCATTACGCCTATCCTGTGTCGATAACTGACCGTTACGCCTCTCGGGCGTATTCGGCTGACCGTTGCGCCTGTCTTGCGTAGCTGGTTTTCTCTGCCCCTTTCCATCAACCCATGATCTTGGAGAGTTTGTGTAAAAAACTGGACTTGCGGTTGTAAGTTTCAAGTTGACTTGACCGAGCTTCTGGGCGCTGCTCTTCTGAAAGACCGGAGCACTTTTCACCATCTTGGCTTGTATTACTGGTAGATTTCTCTTCTCAGCTCGAGTCGCCTGCGTCGAAAGCTGTTTGACAACAACTATGCTGTTTCCACCTGTTCTTTGCGTCGGAGGTAGCTCAATGTTGGTCCTTTCTTGCGTGTCATATTTAACGGTTTGAGAACTCTCTGGAATGTCCAGGGATTCTAAAGGAGGGCTGGCGATGGCACCCGTGTTGCAATCGTCCCAGCGAGAGTTTTCCGGCACACAGTTGAGTGCGAGGTTGCTCCAGACTTGACCAGAGGGACACGCTGGCATGGACATGGGTTGGCCGAAGTGGCAGATGTAGTACTGGTCGCAGTAAGTGGCGTCTCTAACCCATCGGATGGCCTGAAAGTCCAGACAAGGAAAGACCGCTTGTCTCTCGGACCGTGCTGAGCTCGGTAGGCTGAGAACCATCATGGCAATGAATGCAATTGTTCTTAAACACGCAAAAACATCTCCTTTGAAAGACATCAATTTATGTTCTGAAGAATACATGTTTAGATGGTATACTTTCCTTGTATAAAATGTGATGGAGTAGAAACTTTTCTTGTCGAGAGCTTTCAACCTAGTTTATTTCTTCGTGGGGTCAAACTGGTCGAAATGTTGCGCAGAAAGTTTCAAATTGATGTCCAACATTAACCACTGATCACGTGATGTAGTCCAGTTCTTCTACTGATATCCAACGAATAATCTCACACTGCACCTTTCCTGCTCTGGAGACAGGTTAGCAACTGATTCACCTTCTGAGGTTCGGTCCCTTTTTACATGGCTCTCGGTAGCGACACGTGATCACTTTTTTTGTTGCACTTTTTTTTTTTTATCCGGCTGGCAGCCATTTGCCAAACTCGCACAGTTCATCGCTGATCGTTGATGGGAGGGGGGGGGAGGGGTCGCCCGTCAAATCGGATTTTAAACTAAAAAATCCGACAACAAATTTGTTTGTGTGTGTGCAGGGTCAACACCAGTCTGCCACAGGCGAGGAGCGAAGCTCTGTGACCTTTCATTCCTGTTGGGCTTAACGGGGGGGGGGGGGGTGAAAAGCGAGATTTGGCAAACAAAATCGTGACCTTGTATGCTGAGTACCATACACGTGAACTTGAAATACCTGGAGTGCCCGGCTGATTGCAGACGACTCATTGCGAAAGGACACGATTACTGTCCCTCGAGATGACCGTTTGACCATTGCTTCACCAGGTTTCGTCAAACCATTTTTGTTTCTCCACTTTTCTTTTTCTTTGGCTGGGACATTGAAGGGATGACGTGTATCAGATTATTATCTCAGCGAAGAATTTCTCTCGTCTTCTGGCCTTGACTGAAAGCCTGAAATCAAGGTTGACAGAAATCTCTTGCCCAACGACTTCCTCAGACAGAGAGAATCAACACATTGCTGGTGTCATGTGATAAGACTCTGTATCTCCTCAAGTACTTTGTTGTCATGGTCAGAGTAGCTGCTCGTTTTCGGCTTGTCGATGAAGTAGACATTGCGGTACTCAATAGCCGGGTGGCCCAGTGGTCTAAACTGAGTCAACAGCTGGTGGTCTGGAGTTCAATCCCCACCAAAGACAAGACGAGCACACACACACAAACATCCCAAGCTACCCGGGTGGGTGGTGCTCTTAACCATTGGACGGCAACTCATCTAAGAGAAAGCGAAATCTGAATTTAAATAAGCAACCAGAATAATAAATACATTGATCGTGGGCACTCAAATATATCGAATGATCTACTTATGTTTCAATGGTGGAGTTTTGATGATTATTTTGAATCGACTTCATATAGTCATATCCTGTTTTTAGATATTCTTGTAACTTATATTAAAATATTCACACAGATGTATAGATCAAGGTAATAGCTCAAGTCTCATAAATTATAGTTCAAAATAAGTCCAACAAATGGTTGCTATGACTACGGTACGGGGTACGATTTAAGCCAATCAAGAGAAGCCGATCAAGATTCTTGCTAAGTGTCCAACATGCGCAATCCATTTTTAAATTATACTTCATCATAAAAGCATGGCGGTTAAAGTAGGGATAGGTGTTCGTTATACATTGTATGATGTTGTTATTCTTTTTTTTAAATATTTTTATTTGCATAACTTTCAATTTAGTCGACGCCATGTTTGTTTAGTGATACAAAAAGGAAACTTTTTATGCAATGAGATTTTTTTTTTTACATTAAGAATTTAACGGGTGCATTCAAAAAGTGCGCATTTCATCAACTATTTTATGAAAAACGTTTGTGTTTTCTTTGAATGTGCTCCTTTTGTAAGAATGTAAAAATACGTAGCCTATAGTTATTATGTCCCATCTATTTGCACTGATTTTTGTAAAAACGATTTTCAAATATTCGCAAAATCCATACTTATGCTTTTGGGAAATTCGATGTGTCAGCTTGTATTGATCCACAGTACCAAGAGCCATGTGTCAGCTTGTATTGATCCACAGTACCAAGAGCCTTGTGTCAGCTTGTATTGATCCACAGTACCAAGAGCCTTGTGTCAGCTTGTATTGATCCACAGTACCAAGAGCCTTGTGTCAGCTTGTATTGATCCACAGTACCAAGAGCCTTGTGTCAGCGTGTATTGATCCACAGTACCAAGAGCCGTGTGTCAGCTTGTGTTGACCCACAGTACCAAGAGCCTTGTGTCAGCTTGTGTTGACCCACAGTACCAAGAGCTATGTCTTAGTTTGTGTTGATCCACAGTACCAAGAGCCATATGTCAGCCTGCATTGACCCACAGTACCAAGAGCCATATGTCAGCCTGCATTGACCCACAGTACCAAGAGCCATATGTCAGCCTGTATTGACCCACAGTACCAAGAGATATGTGTCAGCGTGTTTTGACCCACAGTACCAAAGACTCATCTTTTCAACTCTAGTCCTTTGGAATGTTTTGATATCAAACGTGTGTGCGCGTAATGTTTGAAAATGGAGAAGGGGACAGGGCGCTGCTAAAAGGTTAAGAACCCTTGCATCGGAAACTATATGAATTAGCTTTTTGTAAAACAACACTTGTCGTAATATGCGTGTGAAGAATGTTAAAGTGTGAAGAATGTTGAACTGTGAAGAATGATGAAGTGTGAGGAATGTTGAAGTCTGAAGAATGTTGAAGTGTGAAGAATGTTGACCTGTGAAGAATGATGAAGTGTGAGGAGTGTTGAAGTGAAAAAAATGTTGAAGTGTGAAGAATGTCAAAGTGTGAAGAAAGTTGAAGTGAGAAGAATGTTGAAGTCTAAAGATTGTTGAATTGTGAAGAATGTTGAAATGTGAAGAATGTTGAAATGTGAAGAATGTTGAAGTGTGAGGAACTTTAAAATGAGAAGATTGTTGAATTGTGAATAATGTTGAAGTGTGACATGAATGTTGAAGTGTGAAGAATGTTTTATTATTGTCTGTATCAGCAGTAGTTACATTTAAGAAATAATTTTTGTGTTGTTTGTTAAGTAAGCACTTACAATTTTTGTGTTGTTTGTTAAGTAAGCACTTACAATTTTTGTGTTGTTTGTTAAGTAAGCACTTACAATTTTAGTGTTGTTTGTTAAGTAAGCACTTACAATTTTTGTGTTGTTTGTTAAGTAAGCACTTACAATTTTAGTGTTGTTTGTTAAGTAAGCACTTACAATTTTTGTGTTGTTTGTTAAGTAAGCACTTACAATTTTTGTGTTGTTTGTTAAGTAAGCACTTACAATTTTAGTGTTGTCGATGCTTGTGACTAACATCAAGAAAAGTTATAAAAAGAGCCCAGTAAGTCTTGTTCTAGAGTTTCAATGATTACTGCCATCATGTGTCCTACTAAAAGAACCATTTTATTTTCATTTCTCTAATTTGTGTAAATGTAATTGTCACCTCTATGACGTCAAAATTGTGTGTGCACACTATTGAATGTCAGTATCTCGAATTAACATTAAAGATGCCACGAATTTGAACGTGAACTTGTCCTATGACATTGTTAATTCAGTTCACAATGTAATATGACAAGTTGCTTTAATTCAAAATTGAAGCAACTATGAACTTTTAGATTCAACATTATTTACGACGAGACAGAGTGTGCAGGAAATATTGTACAAGTTTCAAATGTTTGATACCACAATTTATTCTTATGTTGTTGTTGTTTTAGTTGTTTTTGTTTGTTTGTTGTTTGTTTGTTTGCTTCTTTTTTATTAATTATTATTCATTTTGTATAGTTACTAAGTTACAGGGGAATTATTTATTCATTTAAATAAATAGACTTTATTTCCATTCATCTAAAAAAAAATGTAGTTTGTTAATATTTGTGTGGGGTGGGGGGGGAGGGGGGGTTCTTTAAAAAACGCTATATAATATATATTTTTTTTTAATGTAATTATGTTGATAGTTCATTGTTTGTTCCAACTGCTTAAATCGTGTGTCATCAAATAATCCCCTTTGCATTTCTCCAACATTGGAATTTGTTAATAAAAAATGCCAACATCAAATTGTCTGCGTGTTTGAAGCAACATTTGCCGAGAGAGGGCCAGCCAGTACGTTTCTTCTGCTCGCTTGATTCAACCTCATGACGCTCTTGCTCTTCTCAGCGCGTCGTGTCCGCACAGCGGTCCGTTACCATGGCGACTCTAGATCAAGTTCATCCGCAGCGGAGGCAAAAAAGCTAATGCTGATTTCATTGGTGGTGATCCAGGTGCCGACGTAAGGGTCATCCAGTGGGCACACAGCTCCTGTTAATTCTATCCACACTTGTCAGGTGAGAGGGATTATGTCCACATTCAGTTCCCAACGGTGACGCTGTGTTGAAATTCAATATTAAATGTGACGAGTAAACCTCACAGCAGGCCTCAACACTGCCCGTTAAATGTCCTCTTTCATTAATCTGGACATCATTTCAAGGCCACAGTCTCCCCCCCCAAAGAAGTGTTAATAATGTCTCCCATCCCCCCCCCCCCAAAGAAGTGTTAATAATGTATCCCCCCCCCCCACATACCCGCTCTAATATTACACTACATTATTATTCACCATACGTGTTGTAAATCTCTGAGCAAGACTCGTGGCGTGGAACATATCATACCAAGATAGTGGCATAAAACATTTCATACCTCCATGGTGACCTGGAACATAACATACCAAAATCGTGGCGTGGAACATTTCATACCAAGATCGTGGCGTGGAACATATCATATCAAGATAGTGACATGGAACATATCATACCAAAATCGTGGCATGGAACATAACATACCAAAATCGTGGCGTGGAACATAACATACCAAAATTGTGGCGTGGAACATAACATACCAAAATGGTGGCGTGGAACATAACATACCAAAATCGTGGCGTGGAACATTTCATACCAAGATCGTGGCGTGGAACATAACATACCAAAATCGTGGCGTGGAACATTTCATACCAAGATGGTGGCGTGGAACATTTCATACGAAAATCGTGGCGTGGAACATTTCATACCAAGATCGTGGCGTGGAACATATCATACCAAGATAGTGCTTTGGAACATTTCATACCAAGATAGTGACATGGAACATTTCATACCTACATGGTGACCTGGAACATTTCATACCTACATGGTGACCTGGAACATATCATACCAAGATAGTGACATGGAACATTTCATACCTACATGGTGACCTGGAACATTTCATACCTCCATGGTGACCTGGAACATAGCGTACCTACAAGCAAGCAAACAGCTAAAATTGTGTGTATATTTATAGATAATTTGTATCAAACTACTATATTTTAAGGCACACTCTTATCTAGATGTGAATGGATGACTTCATCTTTTGCCTGACTTTTATCATGGACTGACTGTTAAGGACAAGCAACAACTTTGAACATATTTTTTAATGGTCTTTTAAAATCGTTCAGGCTGCTTTCGTCATCAAACATTCATTTATTTCGTTGTACTCTTTAACAGATACTGCACAGTTTCAGCTCTAGTGACATAGCTAGAGTTTGCGCCCCGGGGGCAGGCCAAACATTTCGCCCCCCTTCCACGAAAAAAATAATCTACAGCAAAAATCCCGCCCCTCAGTATAATGGAAAAGCTCCGCCCGGGGTTCTCCGCCCACTCCTTGCTACGCCACTGGACAGATCATCTCATTGCATGTGACCTTTGACTTTCAAGAGTCCAGAACAAGTTTAAGTCATTGACTCCAAGATAAACACTGATCTTGGCGTCAGTAACACTGAATAACTTTAGGCACCAGCGCCATCTTGTGTATCCGTAGACTGGGCCCCTGCCACGGGTTGACCCGATGCTTGTGGTCATCCACTGGTCCATACACGACGGGTGCACGGAAGCTGTCCAGTTTACACAGGCCGTTGTAGTAGTGAAAGTAGCGTCCGTTGGCAGCAGTCTGTGGTCGGCCGTTGGCAGCAGTCTGTGGTCGGCTGTTGGCAGCAGTCTGTGGTCGAGGCAGGATAGTTTGATTGACCCTGGACGTTGTTTCTTGTCTGTGTATGAGATTCAGTCGAATTAAGTGAAATTTAATATATATATATATATATATATATATATATATATATAAAATTATACAATAATTTATTTTAATTTTTGATAAAAGATAGATACATATAAAAAAAATATAATTAGTATATAAAAAAAGAGAGGTATAAAAGAAATG